>PVHX01001425.1:0-209230 GCA_004024805.1 Geosciurus inauris
TTTTCAGTGAATAGTGTGTACAGCTTCTGAAAATTTGTTTTTTTTCTGTTATGTTTGATAACATGTATTTAAATGCAACTTTTGAGAAAAATAAATAAAAATTAAAATTAAAAAAAAAAAAGAAATATTTTTCTTATATTTAAAGCACAAATAGTGAAGGAATCTAACAATTTAATGTCAGTTTAACTTAGATCAGATATATTAATAAATCAGTCAACAAGGAGCAGGCTTGTTTGTCACATCAACTACTTTAAATATTGATGATCATGGCATTTATCTATAAAGCTCATATAGTGGTATCATAAAATGTATAATTTTTGCTACAATTCCATACATAACAGATCTTTCCAATATCTGTGGTTTAAAGCAATAAAAATTTGGTTTTTTACAAATCTGTTTGACTTCACAGTTAGTAAAATTAAGATGTGTACTAGGTAATGGGCTATTAGGTCCTGGGCCAGCTAGACCAATGTTTTTAAAAGAAAATACTACAATAAAAGGAAGTCTAAGGAACTCATAGAAACTAGGGCACATAATAGAAAAATCTATGGTCATGTACAAATATACCACAATGAATGCAACTTTTATATATAATTGCAGGGTACCAATTAAAATAATTAAAATAGTAATGATGATGATGATATTAATAATAATAATGGTAATAGAAGAGAGATTAGTATAGTAGAGCAAGTGCATTATGGGAGTGGGGGAGAGAAAGAAAAGGTACAAGAAATGAAACTGATTAAATCATACTATGCTCATGTATGAAAATGGCATAATGATTCCACTATTATGTGTAATTATAATACACCAATTCAATAAGACAAAGCATTAGATCACCTAAAAAATATACAGATTCAGAGTGGCTCCTAAAGCTCTAATAGAAAGCATTAGATCTAATCCTTCTAGCAGAACCAAAAGTAAACCTGTAATACTCAATTAAGGATTAAGGTAGATGTGTGTGAATTAGAAAGTCTTGAATTTCTTTTCTAAACTGGGTGTCTGACACTCACAGCTTCCTTACCTTTGAAAACATATGCTAGGCGTCATCAAATTAATAATAAATTAACCATGAGTAATTGAATCTATAAACCAAGTCAAACTGGATATTCAGAACTTTTGTATATATAGGCAGCAACATTAAATTAAAAAAAATACAAATGAGGCTCATAAAACTTAGCAAAGGAAAAAATCCAGCTATATATAACATATAGCTGCTAAAGACATTGAAGTCTTAATGCACACATGGACATGATGCCACATGATTAAAAACTATGCTTCTAAGGCTAAGTTAGTGAAAAATATAAAAAATGAACGGAGCAAATATGAGCCAGGCACTATTGTAATATAATATTTATAATAAACTGGATATAAAAACTACATGAAAAGCACTGTTAGAAATAGGCATCCCCAAAGAGCAATGGGTGGAATGTCCATGGGCAGTATGTTAAAAATTTTAGAAAATGATTCAAATATAATACATGTATGTAAAATCATAAATTCAGATTGTGGTGTGCCCTATAAAAGAATGAAGTAATATTTGCATCAACAAACGAATACACAATAGAAATAAATAGTATCAGGAATCATTTCAAAAAAACATGAGAGAAAATAAAATTGAAAAAGTCCAGGAAGGTAGGATAAGTAAAATGGAAACTTAAGGACTGTTCCCAGTGCACCTTAAGTTGTAATATTCTTCGGTATAAATTAACAAAGAATTTAAGGGTAGATTATACAGGAAATTTTCAGTAATATAATCAACAACCATGTTACTATACAATTCAAAATTGTAGCTTGTTAGAAACACTTTCTATAAAGTGGAGATATAGAGAGTAGAAATGTAAAAAAAAAAAAAAAAAGTAGGGGAAATTCCAAGATCTATATGATACCCAGGACAATTAATTACTGAAATGTGCATTAGTGCAGGAAATATATGTCAATAATTTTTTCATGTCATGTTCTCTGAAATTTCATACCTAAAGACTACCAAATCAATTTTCAGTCACAGTAAAAGGGCCTAATAAATTGAATAGGCAGCCCCAAGAATTATATCAATAGGTCAATGATAACACATAATCTATATGGATAAAATGAAATATATATAGATAGTATTGCAATCATAGAATAAAATAAAGAAAATGTATCACAAGACTAAAAAAAGATCATTTGCAAATAGGAGAATGATCAATAGCACAAGAAAAAATACAACATGCAGAAACACCGTTAAATTCTTGGAATTTCTTTGGCTTTTTAAAGTCACAAAATTATCTACAAATAAGAATAAAATGATAAAAGCAAAATACAAAAGATAATCATCTCTGAAGATGAAAAGGAAGTATAAAAATTAGGCATTTCTAATTTTTTCCTTTCAACTTTTGAAAAAAGCCATTTTTTTCTTCATTTGAGAAATCTTCAACATTAACATAAGAACAAGCACCAAAGAACCCCAGCAAAAGTCAAATAAACAAAAAATAACCCATTAGCAACTAGAGTTATTAAACATTTCTTCTGTATTTTGCTCCTGGTTTCTTAATCTCAGTTTGCAGTTGATGACTTCACAACAGAATTAGGTGCTTTGATATTTTAACTGTGATTTTAACATAAAATTTCTATTTTTATTTCTACATTTTCATTTTTCATGTTTGCTTTTTCATGATTTCTTGCCTTCTTTAAAAAAGAAAAGCAATTATTATAGATTCAGTTAATGTAATTATGAAATTGTAAATTTTTCTGAATATCTTAAACATCTCAATTTGAACACAGTTTTCAAGTTCTTTAATAAAATTGATGTTATTGGGGGTCTTGTTCTGGCTGCTGACTTTTTACTTTAAATAAGTGTGTTTGTAAATTTTAGATATGGTTGGCTCAGGTTGGCTGGAAAATATTTTGTTTTATTTTCTCTTTTTCTCTGTTCTGTTTTGCTCATTTCTTTCAGTTTTAGAGTTTTGTATTCCCTTCTGACTCCTAGTTATGAAAAAAGTTTAAATAATGGCCATTGGGAGTTCTGCCCCACATAGTATCAGAGATTCTATAAAGCCAAGTACAAGGTCAGAAGGTGGCTCAGCTCTGGTCCTCTATCCTCCTGTCTTCTTAGATATATAAGCTACCATGGGCTATGGACTTAGGCAACATGTGTCAGTAGCATTTTTGAAGTCTTTTCATCATGATGGAGATATGTCAGTCAAAAACTGGTTTTAAGGGGCCGGGATTGTGGCTTAGTGGTGGAGTGCTTGCCTGGCATGAGTGAGGCACTGGGTTCAATTCTCATCACCACTCAACAATAAATAAATAGAATAAAGGTATTGTATCCATCTACAACTAAAAACATATATTAAAAAATAATGATTTCAGGTAGTAGGTCCTGCATTGACTCTTTGTGGAGCACTTCTGATCACTTTCTCATGTAAAATTTAGACTCCCCTGTTCATTTCTGCATCCCAAAGTTAGATATTCTACACAGCTCCAGGAAAAATTAAAGTTTTGAATTTGTGTTCTGATTCTGTCTAAGAAATGTTCATTTTGCATTTGGACCCAGCTATGTCATTTTGATTCTGTCTTTTTCTATCTCGTCTTTCATGTTTATGCAATAAAGGGAGTTACAATGTATGAAATCTTGAGAAAAAAAGATATATTTTTTAAAACATAACTTTTTATAAAAACAGTATGTTTTTAATAAAAATCCCAAATAAAACAAAACAAAAAGACCACTACAACATACAATTGTCTAATACTATAAAATTCTCAAGTAGAGTTAAAAAAAGATAAAATCATAGTTTTGGTAGCCTGAGTACAAAGCCTAGCACAGGCTAGACATAAGTAAATAAAGTTCAAACTACAATAAAAGGAACTTTTAAGGTGTTACAATATGCTGTCAAGAGCTATTACACAAAGGACATCTACGTATAGCAATTGGAACTAAGGAAAAACAAAAAAAGAATCAAGAAAATTCAAATCATTAAAAATGAATAAAGGCTGGGCATGATGGTGCATGCTCATAATCCCAGAGACTCAGAGTAAGGCATGAGTGTCAGAATTTAGAGGTCAGGCTCAACAACTTAGGGATACACTGTTTCAAAATAAAACAAAATAAAAATAAGAAGGGCTAGGAGTCTAGCTTAGAGATAGGAGTGCCCCTGGGTTCAATCTCCAGTATACACAGACACACAAAGTGAAAACCATAGTTAACATCAGCTTTGTCCCACACAGTGCAGCCTACAACAACATGACCCACTAGGATACTGATGTCATCTACTGGTGATAAGAAGTTCGGTCTTTTCTTTTTGTAAAGCCTATTTTTGACATACTTCTTAAGAGACTTTGAGAGCTGTGGGTCCTCATTGGTTTTGTTCATTAAATATTAAAAAATGTCTAAAATTTTGTGTCTGGAGGAAGCATCAGCTTCTATAATGGAAACAGATGACAAGGGGACACTTTCCCTAGAGAAGCAAACTGCAGGTATTGAGTATCCCGCTCTTTGTTTCTACAGCTAGTGTTGAGGATTTAGTCATGATTCTCAAAACCTCTTAGGAAAAGATCTTACAATTCATTTTTTAAATTCATAGATGTGGGAGGGGAGGAATCTAACATATAGAAGTTACAGAGTCTCTTCCTAAGAAATATTTGGTCTCACAGAGGCGAGCTATATACCAGTTTGTCATATTGCCTGTGTCAAAGAAAGAAAAAAAGTGAAAAATAGAGTGGCATTGGTTCTAGGTACTTAAAAATGGAGTCAGGAAGCTATTTTTAATCAGATCTCAAACGTATCTACAGCAGAACTGTTGAGGTTGGCAGCAGATACGCCCATTTCTGAATTAAACTTTGAAGTTTTTTGTTTTACTTCTACTCAAGTTCTGTAGAGGGGATCCTTCCCCTTGACCCAGAGAGTGATACTACACTCAGTTACCTTCTTAAAGACAGCTTCACTTCTCCAGTACCAGTCACAGTTTCTAACAAATGATGTAATTTCCAACTCCCTTCCAGTTTAAAACTGCAAATAGCAGCGGTTTTATAAAATCTCACTGCACATTTTCAAAACTGCTTGAATCCATGTTTTCTTGGATTGCAATCCTAATTAGCCCCAAATAAATGTAATTTTATTTATTCTTGATCAGTTTGATTTCATCCTGGTGAAGCCAGAATTAGACAGGCAATCAGTATAGATAGGTAAATTGAGTCAGGTCAGATCAAGGAGGCCAATTTGTGTCTGGGAAGTTGGAGAGATATCGAAATGCTAATGCCTTCAGAGCCCTTCCTCCACCCTTATCAGGATAACTTGCCCCTGCTCCAACCTGTTGCTAAGGTAACCTGTCCAGAGAGTTGTTAGTTACACTCCTCTTCCTACCCAATTCACTCTACCTGGGCCCATTCCCCTATCCATGTGCTTTTCACCTTTTTGGCCATCCCATTGAGAATATCTTGGGCCTAGTCATGTAGGCAGGAAAGGGAGGTAAGGGGAAGAGAGCAGGAGAACAAAGCCTAGGACACATAAAAAGGCAAAACACATGTACTTCTTGGGATACCAGGATACCAGCTATGGTCTCCTTCTTCCTCCCAGGAGAAGTCTGTGTTACCCCTTTTTAAATAAGCCCTGCTTAAATGCTTGCCTTGGTGTGCTTCTCTAATGTTATACCTCAACATGTGAGGAAGCAGAACTCATCACAGGTAACAGGTGGTACCACTAGGTTGACATCTTTTATAGTTGAACCCAAAATACTATAACGGGAGCTAACCATTTTACTGATAATGACCAGAATGCTTTTAGAAGAATCTTTTAGGTAATATTTCTTTAAGAAATAAAAAATCACTCTATCAAAGTATGTTGTTACTTTAATTCTTTCTTTAATTGGCCGGATGTACTCCATCTTTAGAGGTCTTCTGTTTTAGTTTATACCTGCAGAATCACTCCCAGCACATCAGGACATTCCCAAGTTATTATGAACCATTTCATCCATGTCCCAGGACATTTAAGATCCTCTTTCTTTCCCTTTTGGAAAACTTTGTTCTTTATTTACACAAGGTTTCTAATAAAATAATTGCAAGATTTTTGTCTTTGAAGTACCAAAAGTTATAATAGCTCTATATAGATCAAAGTGGATGTCTCCCTTGGTCCCCACCTAACATGAACTCCTCTACCACAGCTAAGACCAGTGTTGATCAATATGGAAGGGATTTAAACCAATAGGATGGCTGCCCAAATTAAATGCCACCTCAAGATTTTATAGATCTGTAGTTGGAACTAATACTAGACTTTTAATGTTATTGGGTAATTGTTAAAATATCAATTGAATGTACGTCTAAGAAAAATTATACAAGTCAAATTACACAGCAACAAGAAAGGCTTTATTCAAGACTACTGCAAAAGGAATAAAGGATATTACAACAGGAGAGGGAGAATGAACGCAATTCTTGACAATTACATTGTAAGTGGATGGCTTCTAGGTTTTTGGAAAAGACATTTTTGGCTCATAATACTGGGAAGAAGCTGGGAGAAGATTTACATGTCAAGGTGACAGAAATAGAATTTACAATTACAAATTTTCTCAAGTAAGTGCTTTAGGAAAATGGGATGTGAGGAGGAAACCTGTCTACAGTTGAATGATGCTGACAGGAGTGTTGAGACTCATCTAGTTGTCTTTCTTTAAGCTAATTTAAATAGATTTTACTTTTGTCTAGAAGCATTCTTTTTACTTCAGGTTTTTTTTTTCACATTTATATTATTAAATTTTTAGTTTCCAAACTTTTTAATGATCACCCTTCAAGTTAAATCTTAGCCCCATAGAAATGCTACCTTTTAATAAATGCTAAGGTACAAACTCTATTACAGGATGTTTGAAGGACAGTCCACTTAGGACAGGTGTTTGAGCAAGAAAACAATATTTAGCTATGGTCCAAGAGGAGAAAATTCTATTCCTTCTCCTCTGAATTAAGTTAGTGAAAATAATCAGCAAGTTGTGTTTGCATAGTTTATTTCCTACAAGGGAGCACCAACCACTAGTGAAAAATGCGAATATGGTGTGAAGGTAAAGAGGTGTCTGACAGAGGGAATACAGAGCAGCTTTCAGATCAGTGATGATGTTTTTTACATAATGAAACTCTTTTAAAAATCAAATGGCTCTATTCTCTATCAATAACATTTTTCTCTTATGATATCTTAGGCAGTAGAAGATTAATGAAATAGAGAATAAAGGTTATGAGACATTAACACTTGAGAAGTTATAAACACAATAAATGCTGAGCATTAGAAATGCCCCAGGGAAAGAGATAAGTATCAACAGAGACCATTGTTTCATAGAAAAGTTTAAACAAAACAAAATCAATATGCAGAAAATATGAAAAAGAAAGGTATTCAGAAACTGGCATTTGAGTCTACAAAATAGAATTCAATCAGATAAAAGTTCTTCAAAGAAAAGAATTCTAAATATCTTGCATCATTCTTTATTTCCAGCAAAATGGATTCTATTCATTTATAATTAATAATAATAAAAGCAGACTAGATTTAACTTTTTGGATCTAGGTTGTTCAACCTAAAGAAACTGTTGAAATAAAAAGAAATACTTCAAAGAAATATTACAGATGGGGTAGTAGTATTTATCATTGCCTGACATTACTATTTACTTGTCTTAGTCTTTACTGTGATAACAATGCTTTGAAAGATATTTTCTGTGTTCATTTGGATATAAGGTATAGACTATCACTATAATAATTACTGGTTGAATTAACTAAAGGAAATTAAATGATATATCCTGACTTTTTCCCTCAACTTTGGTTCATTTTATTTTTTTAAATTTGAGATTACAATTCAATTACAGGATCATTAAGGCCAAAGATATATTATTGATAATAGCCAGAGGGCAATAGCAACTATTCAGTGGTTTAGGGCCAACTGGATGTTCTTCTTAAGAAATTTAAATTTCTGAGTTGTAAAACAAATTGTTTTAGAAGAAAGAAAAATCTCTATATCCTGAAACACAAAACACATCACCATCTCTGCCAAAATGTCTATTTCAACAAATCAGAAATTTGAGAAGATGAACACAGATGAAAACAGTTATCATTTGAGAGGAATGTTCATTGTGATAGTTAAAAGAAATATCTGCAACTCTGTGATTTTTTTTAGACTGCACAGAATTGTCTAGCACAATCTATAGTTACTCTATAGGCTTATTGTGATAGTCATAAACATTAATTGAGTTTCTTTCTTGAACACTATGATAAGCACTAGGGATGAATGATAAGTATAACAATTTCTAAATAAGCTTATAACTGTAAAATGGAAGCATAGTATGAAAATATCTATAGCAAGAATTACAAAGACAAAAATATTTAAATATTTTTAAAATATTTAAATATTTAAATGCAGAAATAGCATCTGTAATTATCAACTAAATGTCATAAGTATAAACTCTCATTCAGGTCCTTTAACTCAATTCATATTACTTATTTAAGCTACCAAAAACTTAAAGAGTTGAATTTCTACTGTGTTCAAGGTTCACTTGGATATGGGTTACCATGATGATTCATGAAAAAGTGCTGGTCAGTTTTCTTGTAGACATCTCCTCATGTGTGTACTAAGATTGTTTATAAAGAGTGTCTATAGGATTCATTTTGGCAAAAATATTCTTAATATCATTGATAAGGTCACTCTTACTAGCTGGGTAAAGTGTGCCAGCAATGTTTTACTCATTAGGTAGAGTGCAGGCTTGTCAAACTGTGTGTACAAAATGACATCACATCAATATTAATTTCACTTTTCATAGATTGATACCAAACAAGTGCTTGCTGCCCAAATGCACTTTGAAGTCAATGCTGTGGCATTGGTTTTTCCAGGGGGAGAAAAAAAAAAAACATTGTGAGATAAACCCACAAGGAGGCCAGGAGCTGGAAAAAAGAGCTAAAAACTGCCTTTGCATTTAGTTGGCATTGGTGGAATTTATAGGAATGGAGGAAGAGAAGCTGCCTATTGATTGGATGTGAAGAAAGGGAACATTTAGGATTCATTCATGAAGGTATAGATGGTCATTCTGTCTCTTGACATCAACCATACCCATGTTTCTTCTGGGGGAAAGTTAGGTTCCGTGTATGAGATTTTGAGCTTGTGATGTCAACAGGTCAATGACTTGATGAGCCAGAATCTTCTGTACATGTCCATTCTTGAAAATATGGTTTTAAACCATGCATGAGTGACTTCTGGAGGCTTTTCCTAGAAAAAACTACTTAAGCATTTTGTCATTTAAGTAATTTATGTCCAAGTGTGTCCAATACTTAATGAATTCCAGATTAATTCTATCAGCCTCTTCTAGATGATAGCGGAACTCCAGTTGATGAACCCAGCCTAATTCCATTTTAAAATTGGGAGCCATCTCGTCACGAGGTCATAAAAAGTTCATTTCTGTTTTACTTGCTTGGAATCTGAGTTTACTCTACTTAGAGATGTTAAGCCATGTAGATCATTAATCTGCTATCTGCCCTTGTATTAAGTTTGCCAGAACCCTGTCAGCTGTAAATTCCCAAGACACCCACCTTTGTAACTTTTTGTGTTATAAAAACCTCCCTGCTCTTAGATGGGGCACTGTCCTCTGGCTCTGCTTTTGGGTGAGTCAGTCGCTGATCAGCTCTCTTGTGTACACAAAATAAGTTTGTTTAATTTGGTTTAAAAGTGGAGTTGGTGGTCTTTGCATTGTGGGTTCAATACAGTCACGTGCAAATCTCCTCTAACTTACTGCTGTTTGGGCCAACCTGAGTTTAAAAACTGGCTAAATTATTCATTTGGTTCTGATGAGAGCATCATTCAAAGTGCTCTCCTACAGATGTCCACAACTAACTCAGGCCTAAGGAGTTAACATGAAGCACTATGTCACATTAGTCCTTTGTTCTTGGTTTCTTCCCTCTTTAAATAAGGTGTCACGAGCGGCATTCGTAATTAATAATTACTCGGAGGCGGATTGTCTTTAAATGCAAGTGTATGTTCAATCACAACAATCATCCAATATAATTAATTAATGCAAAAAGTATGGAGTGTGCTGGAGCACCCCAACTAGCATTTGATGCACACTAATCAAGCACTATCGGTAAGTTACACTATTCTAGGGTAGTTAAGTCCTGCTTGCAATTCACACAATCCTAGAGCAACTAAACATTACAATTAATTCACACAATCCTAGGGAAACCACGAGCCCCAAAGTACCTCCGATGCCAGGTAACTTCTCTTAGCCAAAGAGCAGACGTTGTCCTGGTCTGGTGGTTCTCTTCAGCCAATGGCTGGACATCAGGGAATGATGGAGCTGACCCAGGGACAAGCAGCAAGGTAGCCAGTCTCACTGATGTCCTTGGAGTAAGGCCCAAAAACTGTAGTAGGGCCAGCAGTTTAAAAGCAGTTCCAAGTTGGTGGTGTGGACTAAGATGGTCGTGTGGGCTGGCGATTGGTTACACCCAGTAAAAGCCAATGTCCGTTGGTTATGTCCAGTGAGATAGTGTAATTCCTACTGGGCCTTCCTTCTGCAGATGTGCATGGGTTGTGCCCCCCTATCAATCATAGCCAGTAGGCCTGCTGTTAGGTGCCCCCCGTTGCTCGTTTGTCAGTTACATGGGCTGGGCCCCTTTGCAGCCCTCGATAGCATGGGCTGGACTTCTTTTTGGCCCCCATCATTGCAAGCAGGCATGATTATGCAAGTCAGTGGCTGCTGTTCCTTATGGCCAACAACCCAGTGAGTCCCCTGCATGTCCAGGCATGCCCATAGCATATGCTCCTTACATAAGGTAATTAGAACTTAGCAAATTTTGCAAAAATCAAAATTAGATCAAAACTAAGATTTTCTTCTATGCTTATATTCTCATTCCTTCCATTACAAAACAGCATACCTCTTATATCAGCATCTAAATCACGTCCATCAAGACTGTAGCAACATAATATCTTTTTAATCTTCTGCCTAACAGATTTATATAATATCTGATCCATTAGTTCTTTAGATATTACTTGAGATCTGGAGCCTGCAAGAGTGGGCATCATATACAATTGAAATGACACCCTCTTTTGCCTCTGGAGGTGGAAGTGGAGTGGGAATCAAAGTCATACTGTTTAAAAGAAACAAAGACCAAATCATTTGCCTAATATTTTCATCATAATCTTTGGACAATAGGCAATTTTTACAATGGTTTACATTTACTGAATGATTTCTTTAAAAAAAGATCTTTAAAGAAAAATATTCAGTGTATTGACTAGTAGACCACTGTCAAAAAATGTATTCAAAACTTTTAGGTATTTAGGGAAGATTATTAGTATGTATGGTTTCTAAGTTTTTGTTGTTTTTTCAGAACAGTGTTGGTCTTGATTTTCCATTAATTAGATTCTTTTACTACTCCTTAGGGGTAAAGGATATACATGTTCTCTACAGATACATATGGGTACTTCAGTATCTTTTATATGTATTTAAATGTGACTGTTTTATGAGGTCAGCTTTCTACTTCCTCATACCAGCAATCCAGGAAGTTGATTTACATTTATCCTGGAGGAAGGAACAAAATAATGCTTTTCAGAGGTATAATGATACAATATGATGATTAGGGATACTTTATAACAGAATATTGGATATTTGCAAATATAAATAATGCTAGAGAGTAAAGAGGCAAAGTAAAAAAAAATAATATAAGCATTGAGTTAGAAATGATGAGAATACAGTTCATGACCTTACCCTGTTAGTACTTAAACTACCTAAACTAATTATTTTTAAGCCCTTTAGGTCTCTATTTCTTTTGAATAAAATAAGGGAATGTGAAAAAGTATTTTCTGGGCATTTTCTATCTATGAAGTTTTGTTTCTATAGTAAAATAAAAGCAACTATACAACTATTGTTGAAATAAAGCTGATAATTCTAGATAAATTCAAAATAGAAAGTACTATTAATGCCAGTTTCAAATAGCAAAGGAAAACTAAAAAATCATGACAGGAAAATATGGCAGTTTTTAAATCCCTAAGAGGCTAAGTTAAGGAATATGAAGTGATGATTAGCATATTGTAGACTATATTATGACCTGCAATTCACATTTTTATAGACAACAGAATGAATCATCTAGGGATACCTAAAAAATAGCATGAATTATTAATTTAGGCAATCACATGATTTTGTAGTCTAAAAGACTAATCTAAAAGAAAAAATTCTAAAATTTAATCTAAATTCTAAAAATGTAATCTAAAAGAAAAAATTCAGTTGCCCAAAATCATGTACATACTTCTTTCTGGGAAGCATGTAAGAATAGCCAATAACAATGAGTTGAAATTTAATCAGGAATGAATAGTATCTGAATGTGGCTTATGAAAAAATCAATAATTTATTACAAAAAGATTGTGTTGTATAATATCAGAAACCAAAGGAAGTGTCCAAGGTAAATGTGAATGTTTTATTATGATCAATGGAAAAAGAACATGAAAATATCAAGGAACTAAATTTAAGAAGTCCACAAATACAACTTAAACTATACAGAAATATCTACCTACCTACTATAAAAAGTTATACACAAAAACTGAACTTATTTCTATTGATGAAAATAAGTTTGATAATATTAATGACATTTAATTAAATAAATACCAAAATATTGATTTTTTTACCCTTTGTTTCAGTAGTAAACTTTTCTAAGAATTTATTGCACAACTTAGAGAAAAACTGCAAATGACCTTCATTAATTCTGGTGATGCTTTGCTCATGCATTTCTTCCTTGTGAGTGCGCAAAGCTGTTATGTCATTCATATTCATTATTGAGATAAAATTTTGTATGCTGTTTGAGATTCATATGTTGGCTAGACAATAACAAATGACATAAAGGAAGTATTTTTTTCCAAAAAAATACGTAAATCATTCTGAATGGTCTTGTAGGTAATAAGAAGAAAGAAAGATTCTTTCCTAGTTGTTATTGTCATTTCTGGCCAATAGAGTTGCTTTATGTTTTGTACCTCTTTACCTTGCTGGAGAATTTATGTGAACATTACTTTTGGCTATTGGAAGAGTTCAGGTCTCACCAACTAAGTAAAAATTTACACTTTGCAGAGATTAAAAGAGTGACTTGACTCTTTTCCATATTTATAAAAGAAAACATATTCGAGGGAAAAGAGAAAACAACATAGAATGCCACTTAAAAAGTTAAAGATCTCTATTCAGTTTATGAACTTTTTGAGATATATAAATACTAGCCTATTAAATGGAGTTGAGCATCTTAAGCTATAAATGAGGAAATAAAAACTCCAAGAGTGGAACATTTTACCCAAACAGGATATGGTTGCATAAGTGTTTTTGAGCCAGTGTGGAAGATATTAAGTGTTATCAAGCTTAATAGTAAACTGACATCTAATTGTCTATTTAATTAGTGAATTGGTGATAGTTTCCTTTCATGAAATAGTAAATGTAATACATTTACTGACAATTTACTAATGATCAGTTACAGTATTACGGTTTGCAGATACAAAGATAAATAACACTCAGTACTGTCCTTAAAAAAACTTTATGCTCCTCCATTTGTATCCAGTGATTCTTTCCTTAGTTGCATTCTATTAGATGAAATAATCTCTCCACTTCTTCTACTTTTAATCCCTGACTTAATCTTCCTGAAAAAATTAGGCAAAAATACTTTGCTTATAATTCATGACTAAAATTCTCCGTCTTAGTTTAATATCGGTCTTCTTAGCTTCATAAAATTAAGTCAATATAAGATAAAATTTTCTACAGTTTTGGACCATATTTGTAGGGTATGTTTATCATGATGAGTTATAGGTTATATTTGTGTAGTTAGTGAAAAATCTATTATATATGTCAAGAACAAATAGGGGAAATGGGGAGTTAAAAATATATATAAATTCAAAGGTACCCCTTTTTATGGAAGGGTAGAAGTGCATTTGATAAGAAGTTTTTATTAAAAGTGTTTCTAGTAAGAGGATGAAAGTGGATTAAAAAGTATATTTCTTGATGATATTGAAGAGACAATAAAACAAAATACACAACTTGGGCTCAAAAGGGTAAAAGGTAGATCACGTCTTTGCCTGAGTAGGTAAAAGTAAATTGAAATTTGCCCTTATACTTGGAACCCAATGGAACATTCATTAACTGATAGAGATCTTGAGCTCCAACTACTCTTCAGCACTCCAGGAAATTGATTGAATTCTGGCACTTTAGTCTTAAACTTGTCTTTCAGACCATTGTCATTAGTCTCTTCCAGTTTAACAGAACGTGAGTCTAAAATAGGAGGTTCACAGAATAAATTGATTGGTGATACTGTGTTGTCTCTCAAATTCATATTTTTTAAAATCAAGTTCACTATTATCTTGGAGATTTAGTGATATAGGAAATGAATTCAATAATAAAATAATGCAGAAATATTTTTCTGGAATGAATTTTAAAGCATATGTGACAATTTTATATGAGTGAAATATGGGAAAATGTCATATTTTATTAATTAAATCTCAGATTGTTTAAGTTAGAATGAGAATTTATTTGAAAATAAAATGTGTATGTTAAATGAAATGGGTGGACTCTATTAATCCTCACACATTTAATTTTTGACATTTTAACCAGAAGGAACAGTGCACCAGAGTCTCTAACTTTTGATGGGGAAATATACAAAATTAATTTTGTTATATGTTTCTGATGATATTCATACCCAGTTGAAAACTGGAAGGAGGAAAATTCAATGAACGAAATCACAAATATTAGAAAAGAAAGACGGGGCTGGGATTATGGCGCAGTGGTAGAGTGCTCGCCTAGCACGCGGGAGGCACTGGGTTCGATCCTCAGCACCACATACAAATAAAAATAAAGATATTCTGTCTACCTACAACTAAAAAATAAATTTTTTTTTAAAAAAGAAAGAGCACAACTATTTAAATAAAAGTAAAGATTATTTTGTAATGTAATCTGTGTATTAATTTTCTTCTAAAATGTCATGCTATGGAATATAAAAGGAAATATATTATCTTGATATATTTAAATGAAAGGGAAGACTAACACTAATATTTGAAATTCATAAACTGATGTCCAAGATTGTCCTATTTACTTTCAAACTAAGATGAGATTAGTGTGAATAATATCAATCTGTTTTAATATATCATTCAATGATAAAAGAGCAGAAGATAAACACATAAGCCTTCTGATCTTTCTTAGTGTCCCCAAGAACATATTGGAAAAGCTAAACATGTTTCCAAGCCTTTTATATTTTTCTCCTTTACAATGTATCTTAGAGCTTTTTCTTATTTATAGAAAATCTAATACATACACAGAAAAAAACTGAAAAACTCTCCTTTTTCAGATGGTTAGTTAATAATCCAGAGAAACCGTTTGCTCTGTGCATAAACACACACATACACAAGAACCTTGTTCCACTTTGTAGCAGCAGAAATATTGGTAAAATATTCCATTTTTAACAAAATTATTTATTTAAGCAAAGCTCTGTCACTATTGTTTTAGTTTTTACTAGCTTTTGGTAGTCCAGATAAAAACTTTTTGGTATGTGTCTGTATGATATGTATCTATATATGTACATACATATGTATAGGTGTAAGAGATGTTTTATTTGATTAAATTGTAAAACTTATAACTGAAAAGAAGAAAGGAAGAATATATGAATTTTTAATTCTAATTCATATTTCCAAAATATACCCTTCAATGAAGCCATACTGATTTTGTAGTGGACAACAGCAGATTAGAATTATTTTCTGGCACAACTTCCCAGTTGGTATGTTGTCGACATTTATATCCATGGCCAATTAGATGGGTGAAAAAGACGCATTGTTTTCATTTCTTTAATTTTTGGTAAAATTGGGCCTATATTTTAATTTAGCTCTTATTTTTCCTATTGTCTAGATATTCATGTTGTTATGGTTTGGATGTGAGGAGTCCTCCAAAATCTCATATGTGGGAAAATGCAAGAAGGTTTAGAGGTGAAATCATTGGGTTATAAAAGTCTTAACCCAATCAGTGAATTAACCTGTGATGGGGATTAACGGAATGGTAACTGAAGGCAGGTAGGGTGTGGCTGGAAGTGGTGGGTGCTGGGAGGCATGTGCCTTTAGGGGTATATATTTGGTGAGCTGAGCTTAGGCTCTCTCTTTTTAAAAATTTATTTATTCTACTTAGGTGTACATGATAGCAGAATGCATTTTGATTCATTGTACACAGATGGAGCATACATTTTCATTTCTCTGGTTGTATATGATGTACAATCACATCATATATGCAGTCATACATGAAGCTAGGGCTATGATGTCTATCTCATTCCACCATTTTTACTGTCCCCAAGCCCCCTCCCCTTCCCTCCCTTTTGATCACATTTCCTCAATTCTTCCTGTGTCCTCTCCCCCATATGGATCAGCATTCACTTATCAGAGAGAACATACGACATTTGATTTTTTGGGATTGGCTTACTTCACTTAGCATGATATTCTCCAACTTCATTCATTTACCTGCAAATGCATAATTTTATTCCCTTTTATTTCTGAGTAATATTCCATTGTGTATATATATACCACAGTTTCTTTATCCATTCATCTGTCAAAGGGCTTCTAGGTTGGTTCCACAGTTTAGCTATTGTGAATTGAGCTGCTATAAACATTGAAGTGGCTGCAGAACTGTAGTATGCTGTTTTTCAGCCCTATGGGTATAGACCAAGGAGTGGGATAGCTGGGTCAAATGGTGGTTCCATTCCAAGTTTTCTAAGGAATCTCCATACTGCTTTCCAGATTGTTTGCACCAATTTGCAGTCCCACCAGCAATGTATGAGCATGTCTTTTTCCCCACAACCTTGCCAACACTTATTGTTGTTTGTGTTCTTGATAATTGCCATTCTGACTGGTGTGAGATGAAATCTGAGGGTAGTTTTGATTTGCATTTCTCTGATTGCTAGAAATGTTGAACATTCTTTCATGTCTGTTGATGGATTGTATATCTTCTTCTGTGAAGTTTGTGTTCAGCTCTTTGGCCCATTTATTGATTGAGTTGTTAGTTTTTTTGGTGTTAAGCTTTTGAGTTCTTTATATATCCTGGAGATTAGTGCTCTATCGGATGTGTGTGTGGCAAAGATTTGTTCCCAGAATGTTGGCTCTCTGTTCACTTCATTGATTATTTCTTTTGCTAAGAAGAAGCTTTTTAGTTTGAATCCATCTCATTTGTTGATTTCTGATTTTACTTCTTGTGCTATAGGAGTCTTGTTAAGGAAGTATGGTCCTAATCCGACACGATGAAGATTTGGGCCTATTTTTTCTTCTATTAGGCATTGGGTCTCTGTTCTGATTCCCAGGTCCTTGATCCACTTTGAATTGAATTTTGTGCATTGTGAGAGATAGGGGTTTAGTTTCATTTTGCTGCATATGGATTTCCAGTTTTCCCAGCACCATTTGTTGAAGAAGCTATCTTTTCTCCAGTGTATGGGTTCGGATCCTTTGTCTAGTATTATTGAAATATGATTTGTAATAGCTGTCATTTTGGTTTATTTTGGATTTTACTTTGACTTGGTTTCTCCTTTGATTGGCCTTTTTTTTTTTTTTAGCATAGTTCCTGTCTTTGTATATTTTCATTGTTGGTTATCATTTTCTCCTCATGGAATATTTTGTCGAGAATGCTGTGTGGTGCAGGCTTTCTTGCTGCAAATTTTTTTAACTTTTGTTTATCATGGAAGGTTTTTATTTCATCATCAAATCTGAAGCTCAAATTTGCTAGATATAAGATTCTTGATTGGCATTCATTTTCTTTCAGAGCTTGGTATATGTTGTTCCATGATCTCCTGGTTTTTAGGGTATGGTTTGAAAAATCTGCTGAGATCCTAATTGGTCTCCCTCTATATGTAATCTGATTCCTCTCTCTTGCGGCCTTAAAAATTCTATCCTTATTCTGTATGCTGGGCATTCTCATTATAATATGCCTTGGTGTAGATCTGTTGTAATTTTGTACATTTGATGTCCTATAAGCCTCTTGTATTTTATTTTCCCATTCATTTTTCATGTTTGGGAAATTTTTTGATATTATTTCATTGAAGAGATTGTTCATTCCTTTGGTTTGAAATTCTGTGTCTTCTTCTATCTCAATAAATCTTAGATTTGGTATTTTGATGCTATCCCATAATTCTTGTATGTTCTGTTCATGATTTTTTAGCATCATCACTCTATGGTCAACTTTAATTTCAAGATTGTGTATTTTGTCTTCATTATCTGAGGTTCTGTCTTCCAAGTCATCTAGTCTGCTGGTGATGCTTTCTATTGAGTTTTTTATTTGGTTTATTGTTTCCTTCATTTCAAGAATTTCTGATTGGCTTTTGTTTCACAATTTCTACCTCTTTCTTAAGGTAATCTTTTGCTACCTGTGTTTGCTCCCTTATCTCTTTGTTGGTGTGATTAATTTTTGCCTTTATTTGCTCCCTTATCTCTTTGTTGGAATGATCAATGGTTGCTTTCATTTTCTCTCTTATTTCTTTGTTGGAGTGATCAATATTTGCCTGTATTTGCTCGCTTAAGTCATTCTTTAATTCACATATCATCTTAATTACATACATTCTGAATTCTTTCTCTGACATTTCATCAACTGTGCTGTCAATGGATTTTATTATATTATAGTATCTTGGTTTATTTGGGGGGCACTTCTCTTGTTTTTTCAGTTGATTATCTATCTTCCATTCTTGGAATGCCTATCTGAGGTATTGCAGTTTCTATCATATAATCTTGTAGTGACACTAGAGATTACCTGTATCTCACCTTGGAGTTTACTTCTAGTCCCCAGTAGGTGTCCCCAGATGGACACTACTGCTACTAAAGATGGTGGCAGCAGTAGTGGGGGTAACTCAACCTGTTAGTGGGAGTGGCCCAAGATGGATGCAAACACTTTCAGAGATAGTGCTAAAAGGTTGGGACTTATAATGGCTTTGGGCTGATTGATTGGAGATGCAGTGCTTTGGTGGGCCACTGCCTCCAGGCCCTGTCTGTTTACCCAAGGTAGAGGCTAATGTATGGGAGGAACTATGGGGATGGCTGCAGTGTACAAGATGGATACAGGAAGGGAGCAACAGTGTGGATTCCCAATATGTGCAGGGGCAGTCCTGGACCTGGGCTCTCACACAGACCTGTGAGGGCAGTCCTAGGACTGATCTTGGCCTAGACTCCCTCAGGGATTCCAGGTGGTGGGTCTAGCCCTGGGCCTGGGCTCCTCCAAATCTGCAGGTCTCTGGTGCTGAACTGTGGGCAGTCGTAGGCCTCAGCCACCAGGTTCCCCTAAGGCAGTCCTTTGCCTGGGTCTGGGTTTCCCTGTGGGTTGGCAGATTGGTGGGTAGAAATCTTGGGCCTGACCTTGGCTGGGCTCCTGTGGAGGTCCCTCAAGGTGGTTCTGGGCCTTGGCCTGTACTCCCGCTGTTCAGCAGGGGCTCTGGCATAGAACTAGGGACTGTCCTGAGCCTTCATTAGGCCAGATCTCTTGCAGGGGTTCCCCGGAGGCAGTCCTTTCCCTGGATCTGGGTTCCCTTGTGACTGGTGGCTAGCAGTCTCAAGTCTGCCCTTGGCTGGACTCCCGAGGTTTTCCTGGGCTTGGCCTGTGCTCCTGCCAGTGGGCAAGAACTCTGACAAGGAAATGGGGGTGGTCCTAGGCCTCACTTAGGCCAGGTCTCCTGCCTTTCTCTATTTCTTGACATCATGCTACTTTCCTCCAGCATGTTTCTTTGCCATTATGTTCTGCCTTACCCCAGGAATGGAGTTGACTGCCTATGGACTGAGTTGTCTGAAACTGTGAGACCTCCCATAAACTTCTCCTCAAAATTGTTCCTGTCAGGTCTTGTCAGGTCTTTCAGACATAGTAGAGAAAAATCTGATTAAACACGTATTTGCTAATATTTAATTCAATTGTTGTCATAAAAATTATAATAATTAGTTCCCATTAAATTAGACTTTTGTAAGTCCTAAGTATGAAAAATATATTCCCCAGTATTACTATTGTACTGTTGTCTTTTAACAAAATACTTTTTAAGTTGTTTATTATTTTATTTTTTGTTTAAAAATATCTTGCCTAGTCTGTTACTGTGGACTAATTGCATATGCTTTGCACTTTTGAACTTTCTTTTGTAGAGTATTTAATTTAGAGTCTTTTTTGGACTCATTAGTGCTTTGAGATAAGGTTGATGCACTACATATTTTTTTTCCAACTGATTTAATAAATAATCCTTTGAAACTTTGGCTGTCAGGAGATTTGGTCTGAGTTTTCCCTCTGTTTCTCTTTGAAATTTCATCAACAGCTGTTTGTTCTTATCATTAATTGAGAACAAAGATGTATTTAGTGTCATCCTTGGTGTGGCTTCTCTTTTGATTTCTTACCCTTGCTGGTTTTATTTGTTTAAAAGACAAAAGCATTCAGTAAGAATTTTACTCTGCCAAAACAAAGGTTAACTAAAATTTTGTGGCACTTAATTATTTGTAGATTTAGATCCAGAATTACAAATGAAAAACTTCCAGGGTATATTTATTGGCTTATTATTAGGGAAAATGTAAAATTTTATTATTTGTGTGTTTCAGAACCAATATTTTAAGTATTATTAAACATAAAATCCAATAGGCATATCCTTTCCCAACTATTTTCCAAATTTCTATTATTAACAGATTTCAAAAAGCAAAAGTGATATATTAAGTGAAACAAATTATATGCTACCTGGAGACAAGTCAGAAAAGAATTTCTATAGGCATACAAAAGAGAAGTGGTTGGGATGACTGGAGTTCTTATTACATAATCACTTTAAGTAAGTTTCAGACTAGGAATCTCAGAGGAAATACATTAAAACCAACTTAATCTGAATTAAGTTGTTCAGTTACCCAGCAGTTATTTGTGAGATTGGCCTCTTTTCAACTGGATAACTTTTTAAAGTACTTAGTGAACTGGAGCATTCTAAATCTGAAGTTGTTTAGAAGAAGATAAATGAAGGTAGTTCTCTTACTGAGGATGTGCTTAAAATAGATAGATTACCTATAGCAGCACACTGGATAACTGACTCTTTCTTTTCTTTCTTGTTTTTTGTTTTCTTTCAGAAATACTTCGTTTGGCAAAACTACAACCTAAAATAAGCTGTGAATACTGTTTGTAAAGGGTTCCAACTCTCCCCTGAAATAAAAACTTTTAAATGTATGAATACTGTCTGTGAGATATATATTTCCAACAAGTAATCAAACTGTCTTATGCATATAAAATATATATTTTCATAAATGTTTCACCTAAGTGACTGTATTGTAGGTGACACACTATGATAAAAACACATTTAATATTAACAGCTGCATTCTGCTATCATGTATACATAGTATACATAGTATACAAGTAGCATAAATAAATTAAAAAAAAAGAAATTAGGACTCAAAATTCATAGTATAATTTTGTTGATGTGGAAATTTAGTTCTAATCATAGACTGGTTTTGAAGGTGTTTTCTGTGAATGGCAGAACTGTGGTGTGGCAAAAGTCTCAGCTGAAGGGTTAAGGAAACTGAGGTCAAGTCTTATGATCACATATAATCAGTTATATCTGTGGCTTCATTCTTCTCATCTGTCACATGAGGAAGTGAGAATGTGCACATCATAGAGTTGATGTGGAGAAGAAATGACTTACGCAGCTAGCACTTAGAAGGGTGCTGGCTCAGAGTCACTGTTTGGTGTATGCTAGATGCAAGTACTTCCCATTATTTTCTAGCCATGGGCAAGTTTTAGTCACACTGGACCTCCTGTTCTTCCACTTGTTGAATTGGTAAATAACATGTAGTCCACAGAGTTTAAAGTTTTCTTGAAAGCTCCTCAAAGGCCACCATGCAAGAGAGAAGAGGGACAGTGAAGTACTAATGATGCCTGCATAGCACCTCTGCCATGCCCAGCTTAAACTGTAGTAGCTCTGCTTTTTCACATTTTATTTATTTAGAGCCAATCTCATTTAATTCAAATATAATTATAGGGGAAAATGTATGCCAATTAAAAAAAAAGAGTGAAAATACTGAACCAGAAAGGCCTTTCTGAGCTCTGGTGCCATTTGATTTTCAATATTTGTATTACTTTACCTCTTGAGATGCAAGATGTTATTAATAAAAAATGCCATATGTAACTAAAAAGAGAAAATCATGCCTTATCTCCCCCAAATATGGACACAAGAAGATCTTTGTCAGATTATCTAACAAAACCCTTTTATAGCAATTTTAAAGCATTTGGTCTACTCCATTTTCTTTCCTTTCTTTTTCTGTTTACCTGAAGGTTTATATATTAAAATATATTTGGTTTATCAAAGATCCAATTTTTTATTTTTAAACTGAAAGAATGTAATGTGAAGGGATGGGTGAAGTGGGGATAATTATAGGATTAAGAACAGAAATGCAGATTTTTTATTTGAAAAGGAGAAATAATTGTTCCATTGTGAAAGAACAGCTTTATAAATTATGGAGGATATCAGGGAAATATTTTTCCTCTTTGTAGATTTAAATTGCACTGTCATAGAGAATTAACATATACCTTGGAAAGGTGTGCCTATGTGTCTGGGTCAATATTTACCATCTGGACAATAAGGAGAATGAAAAGGAAAGTTTGTTTCATGAGCAGACTCACATGAGCAACACAGATTGCTGAATGTGCCACTGGGAAGGAGGAGGGCGTCCTAGGGACTCTGTGGGAACAGTTGAAATTTCTAGAAGACAAAAATGCAACTGTGAGGTGAGAGGGTCTCCAACTCTTGGACCTTCCTTTTATCTAGAGATGAGACCTACACTTCCTTCCTGGGTGCTGGGAAGTCCCTGTGACTTAGATGCCCAATAGAATGTGGTGGAAGTGATAGTGCCTCTGCTTCTGAGAGCAGGTCTTAAGAGCTAACAGCTTTTACGCTGTTTCCCTTGGAACACCAGGTTTGGGGGAAAGACTTTCATGGTGTGAAGAAGCATAAGGAAGCAACATGGACAGGTCCTGGAAAATAAGATGCAACTGAAGACAGAATAGAGTACAGAGGAGCCAGCAATGTGAGTGGAGAAGCCGTCTTGGAGGGAATCTTTCATCCTCAACTAAAGCTACCCAGATCAGAGATGAACATCCCAGTTGAGTCCTAAATTCCTGACCTGCAAAATTACTAACAATATAATTACTGTAAGTGCCAACGTCAACGTTTTGGAGTCAATTGTCACATAGCGGCAGACTGAATAGCAAAGATGGTAAGGAGGTAGTTTTCAGAGAGGCATGAGTGTAAAGAGAGCAGATCATGGTTAGAAACTGAGTACATTCTGTGAGAATTTAATTTATTGGTTTCTTTTCCCGTGGTTTATGGGGAAAATTGTATTGATTATATACCTATCAATTTTCTAAGTGGAAATATTTTTAGTTATGGAAACTTTTAGTAATCTTCAGTGGGCTAAACCTCTTGCTGGGATGGGGGTATTGTAGAAGATAAAAGAACAAGTCATGCAGAGGAGAGGAGTCATTCCCACATTTGCTATTCTGTTGAGGCCAATTCTTAGGACCCAGATTTCCACAGTGGAAACTATGCCCAGATGGGTTTTTTTGATCAGGCTGCTGGTTCAAATCAAAGCTGAAAGAATGCAGAAGCAGTACGCGATGCTGAGGATGAACTCCCTCATGAGCAAGTTAGCTGTGCATGGCAGGACCTCCTCTTTCTCAAATATACTGAAGAGAAGTGGCCCACAAGAAGAGGAGGCTGAGATGCTCACTGGCAAACTGTCCAAGGCAGTACCACTCACTTCCTGTCCTTCCCATAGCCCAGCAAACCACAGGGTTTTAAAGATTCTTGCTGAAACTATCATTCCAGATTTTATTATTTGTACTCTTTTTTTCAGGTATTAGTCCAAGTGAGGTAAACCCACATAAAAGACATGTCTGTAACCATAATTCTTTGAAAATCATCTCAGATTGGATCTTTCTACCTTCTGGCCGAGTTCTTTGAAAAAGTTCTTTGGAGCTCATCCAAACAGGCTTCTGGTGGTCATGTTTGCCTTTAAAAAATAAAAATAAAAAAATATATATACACACACACACATATACACACATATATATGTATATTAATTGTTATTAATGTATCAGGCACCTGTTAATTAAACTTGGCCCAAAATGCTTAATTCTCATTTCAGTGAAAGTATAGAGCACTTCTTTTTTACAAATATTGTTTTGTTTTCACTGTGAAACATTTTAGAATGACAGTTCAATATTTCTGAAGTGTTTTCTATTATGTTCCCCTAATCACATGTGTAGATATGACCACTAATAGAACACACTCAGAAATCCAATCAGCAGTATGGGATGCGCAGAGAGCTAAAGTGCATGGAGTTCAGGTTTTGAGTCTCAAAACAGGGCTTTGTTTGACTCTAAGCAGCTTCATTTGAAAACTATGTAGCTTTAGACTGGTTTTCCTAACTGTATCAAATCCTGATATCCATATCATACATGTAAATAATCATAATATGAATTTGTGAATAATCACAGCACTGCTCATTTTGCCTGACCAATGACATCATTGTATTAGCTGTGATAGTAACTTCCTTGTTTATATCTGCCTCTGCCATATGCCAGGCACTATGATAGGCCCTTTATATGCATTGCTGACCATCCTCATTTGCATCCTGCAAAGGAATTATTATGAACTACTGAGGCTTTGCCTAGGATCATACAGCTAATACATAACGCAGCCAGTATTTAAGCCAAATTCATTTGACATTAGAGTCATGTTCATTTTACTGTAAATTGCTGATTCTATATAAATACTGTTTTAGTTGAAAAAAAAACATTAGAAGCAATTGTTTATTCTAATCGCTTCTTTTTATCTTACAGAGATAGTATTTCACACAAATATAGTATAATTACATGCTTCTTGAAAATCAACAATACAAATCATATGAAAAGTGATAAAGAACTTTCAGTTTCTGCTTAAATTGTAAACTGTTGGAAAGAACTTCTCTTCTACTCTACCACTGAAGGAAAGAGCTAATAATCTACAAAAGCATAATATTTCTTAAATACATCAGAGCTGAAGTCACAAAACAACACCTTAATTTAATACCTAAGCAAGGAGTGATTAACTCCAAGTGAAATGTGAATATTGATTTTCTCTGGAAAAACCATGAAGGGAAGATGTGGCTACTCATTGAACCAAATTTTAAAAAATTTTAACGAATTTCTAAAGGTTAACTTTTGGCTATCATTAGAGTATAGAATGCTTGAAAGCTATAGATGCAAGGTGATACAAGAAGGATTTGAAGCTAGTGTTATACTGAAATAAAATAAAATAAAATAAAATAAAATAAAAACCAGAGCTACAACAGAAAGGAAATGCCGATTAACTCCTAACAGTACTAATTTGACCCTCTATAGTAATGATGTACTTGAACAAGGAGTGCCTATTTCTGGGCATGAATACATTACTTACCTTAATCTCAACTGACCTACATATGGTATCTAACTTTTAGCCAAAAATTTAGTTATACACAGACACACACACACACAAAAACAAAACAAAACAAAACAAAAACCCAAGAAGTAAGAATAATTGTTGTGGGACAGTCTAAATAAGCATACTTATATGTAACACAAATAGAATCATCAGATAGGAATTTGAAACAACTATGACTAATGGGATAAAAGATCTCATAAAAAAGCTCTACAATGTGTATGAACAGATAGGTAATTCTAATACAGTAATGAAAATTATAAGAAATAATCAGGATGAACTATTAGAACATTGTAACTGATAAAACATGCCTTTAATCAATCATTTGTTAGATTTAACACAGCCAAGGAAACAGCCTGTATATTTGAAGATATATTTATAGAAGGTACCCAAATTAAGACACAAAGAGTAAAGGGAGAGGGAACAAAAAACAGAAGAGAGCATTCTGCATTTTTGGACATCAGGTGGTTTAATATGAATGTAAATAGTATTTCATAAAAGAGAGAGTAGAAGAAAAATGAATAAAATAATTAAAGAGATAGTGGCTATTGTTTTTCAAAAATAAAAAAAAAACATCAAACTATAGATAAGGAATTCAAAGAATATAAAGCTGAAAAATATTATCTTTCCCAAGATACATAATGCTTATCATGCTTTGAAAACATCATATTCAAAATTCCATAAGCCCATATAAAGAGGAAATGTAGAAAGCAGTCAGAGAAAAAGAAACATATTTTGAGGAAGAAATAAGATAATTAAAGCATACTTCTCATCAAACTATGTAACCAATATGCTAGTGAATGACATCTTTAAAGTGCTGAAATTTTTTAAAAAACCTCAATGCAGGATTCTGTTACCAGTTAATTCGTCTTTCAAAGTGCATGATAACTAGTTTTTAAAAATGCACACTGAAATAATTAACTATTTTTGTAGCATAACAAATGGAAAAGAAAAAACCTCAAACAGAAAGAATATATGATAGTAACTTAAATTTTTATCTTAAAAGTATTGGAAATGGAAAAGTTAAATCTTTTAAATGGGCACAGAATGTATTGTGTATTTATATATCTAAAAGTAAAAAGATAGCAATATTAAGATAATGAACCCAACATCATATCACAATTGATGGGATGCAGCCACATAAATGCTAAGAGGGAAAATGATAGCATTTAATGTTCATACAAGAAAAGAAGAAAAGTGTCAAATAAGAGCAACTTTTCACCTTAAGAAAGCATTGTACAAAGAGAAACTTAAATTCTACGCAAGCAGAAGAAAGGAAGACATACATACTAAAAACAGAATAATCAAAGTAAAAACAAAATAAGAAAAGTCACTGAATCCAAAGGTAATCCATTGCAAAATTCAATGAAGTTGATAAAACTCTAGCCGGACTGATTAAAAAAAAGTGAAAAAAATATGTTATCAGTATCAAGAATGTAAGAGGAGACTTTATTGCAAACTAGACATTATTAAAATAATAACAAAGGACTACTGTCAACAACTTTATTTCCATAAAATGTGCAACTTAGTAGAAATGTACAAATTTCTTAAAAGACACAAAATAGGAAACTTCACTATGTAAGAAAAAAAAATCCCTTGAATTATCTAGAATGAATAAATTTAATTGATATTTTAAAATCTTCTAGCAAAGAAAATCAGGCCTTAATTATTCATTGGTGAATTCTACCAAACATTTAAAGAGGAAATAATACTTACATTATACAAACTCTTCCAGGAAACAGAAATATTAGCCGAGCATCAACCTAATATCCACTCAAGACAAATTCATTTCCAAGAAAGAAAACTACAGATCAATCTATATGCAAAAAAGTCTCAATTCAAATTCTGCTTTACCAATCTTGTTAAATGATTAATCCTAATAGATTTTTCAAATGCATTTGTCATTATTTACTACTTGTACAACTTGCAAAATGGGGCAACCAATTTGATACACAGTTTGGAACTTTCTCATGAAAGTAAACATACACACAGAGCTATGTTATGGGAGAACCAAGGAAATGCTCTTTACTGACTGATAGACCAATTACCTAGGGGACGAGGAACAATCTTCAGAAGTGAGAAGAAAAATTGTTTACATAAATACTGTGTGTCTCATTTTTCAAAGAAAGAATTTTCTAATGAAATTCCATAGGTGTAGTCATGATAAAAATAAATTTACCATAGAAAATTGTAGGAGAGAATAAAAATAAAAGTAGTTCTTAAAATAAAAGTGAGAAAGTGACAATAAAGGAGCTCATACAACGATAAAAGTACTGTCTAACTTCATTTCCTTCTTTCTAACATTTTGTCTTATATAATACTTAACGTGTTATAAAATATAATCAGTGCTATATGAAAATCAATTATATGGAAAAGGCTATTGTGTACCATTTAGTTATAAAGAGGTATGGTGGATGAAGTTCAGCCTTACTGTTAGGAATCCTAACATAATCAAATAATTCAAAATTTAAATATTCAAATAGCCACTGGTCTCACAGCATTAAACATGTCATTAGTCAGCAATATTTTACACAACTTATGGTATGCTAGGACACCATCTCTAGTTTATATTATACGAACTCTTCCAGGAAACAGAAATATTAGCCAAGCAAAAAATCAATAAATAAAAATAAAAAATACATTCTAGCTAGTTTGGCATAGTTGTATAAACCTGTAATCCCAGAATCTCAACAGACTGAGGAAAGAGCATCTTAGTGTGATCCTGTCTCAAAATAAAAAGTAAAAAGAATGTAGCTCAGTGGTAACCATTACTGGGTTCAATCCTCAGTAATGGAAAAAAAAAATGAAGTAGAAAAGCAAAAAGAAAGAAAAGTCCCAGCTAAGGATAGTGGTGTGTCCCAGTAGACCTTCCACTCAAGAGGCTGAGGCAGGAGGTTTTCTTGAGTTCAAAAGTTGCAGTCCAGCCAGGGTAACATAGTGAGACCATCTCTCTCTCCAACAACAACAAAGAAATAAGTCCCTTCATTTTTAATTTTTTGCTGATTCTTATGTAATAGGTACTAATCTAATGGTCAATTTTGATGCCTAATTACTTTGAATAAAGATTTGGGAAGAGGTGTACATAATCGACTTTTGTCAGCCTGCAAGTCAGTCTGGAATTTGACTACAGCCATCCCACTGCTGTTGTTAATATATACTTAAAATTACAAAGAACTTGAATATTTTGATGCCATAGTAAATTTTTTTAAAAAAATCTCACTATTCAAATATTTCCAAGCATGCATTTGCTAGTAGGAGTCATAAAATTTGACCACTGCAGAAATTCCCTTTGTGTGTTAGTTTCTGAAATGAAAACAACAGAAAAATATCCACTTGGGATAGAATACAATTATGGTGAAATATTTAAACATTTTCAGACATTAACTTAGAAACATAGAATGAAGTTTCAGTGCAGCTGTGATCCATTACATGTGAATAAGCAATTTTGTTATTGAATTTAAATTAAATAAAAAGACTGCACAACAGGCAAAGGCCAGGATAGCAATAAAAGTAATTAGCTCAATGTCTTTGCCATTGCAGACATGTTGCTATATGTGCTTCTATGTAGGTATAATAGACACCTAAATCTACTTATCTTTTGTCTGTAACAACTACTTCTAAGTGGTGAAAATTACATATGATTCGTCTTCTTAAAAGTCAGTATTTTCTTATAATTTTAAAATAAGAAAGTATTTTAGGTTTCAGGTTAACTGAAATGTTTAACAATGTAGCTACTAGGATCCCAGTTTGCTTTAATACTTACAAATATTGTCATGCCCACAGATGGACCTGCATTTTGTTCTTACCATCAATTCCAACTGAATTTGTCTTTTTATCCCTAAGAATATTCTTAAAAATGATGACACAAGGCAGAGATTTAGAACTGGTTAAGCATAATGAGAGGAGAAAATGAAGAGGCTGAATCAAATTAATGTAAACATAAGAACAAAGGGGCAAATTAAATGCATACAAACTAGTGTAACCCTTAAAATAAGATGATCTTAAGAAAGGAAGTCCAGTGGCACTAAAAAATACTTAATATATGCCATGAAATCATTGAGATGCATTTTCTGATAATTCAGATGAGATACAACAAAATTCTTCCACTAAGTCTCCTATCATAATTCATAGACAATATGCTAAAAATCTGCTTTTAAAAATTATTTCAAAGACTGTAATGTTGTCAAGAATGAATATTTATTTAATAATTAGCAAAATATTTTTATTAAAGAGCAAAGATGATAAGAGCACATTACCTACATAGCCCAAATCAATTAAATGGTAAAAATTTTAACGGTTATGTAGCTCCTAAAATTTTGGCATTTAGATATTATGGTATTTCTTACACTCACATTCTGTACTCATCTGTTGTATTGCTTGTTCTTCAAACTTCTGGAGTAGGAGGAATGTTTAACTATATAAAACAATGTGAAATTCATTCAGAGCACAATTCACTGAGGAGTGCTATGTACGCACAGTTTATTAAATGTTTAATGATTAATCTGTTTTCTTGTTTTGGGGGTATTGGGGATTGAACTCAGGGACACTTGACCATTGAACCACATCCCCAGCGTTATTTTGTATTTTATTTAGCGACAGGGTCTCACTGAGCTGCTTAATGTCAACTTTGCTGAGGCTGGCTTTGAACTCATAGTCTACCTGCCTCAGCCTCCCTATCCACTGGAATTACAGGCATATGCTACCACACCTGGCTAATTAATCTATTTTCAATTAAACTTTTTTTAACTGACAAAAAACATAAAAGTTATGCATGTTAATGGTATAACAGGAGAGGTTTTGATACATTCATACATTGTATGATGTTTAAGCATTGCTAAATATATCTTTTTATATATTCATCATGTCTTTATGGTGAAAACATTCAAAATTCCCTCTTCAGCTTTTTGCAGTGCACAGTACATTATTGTTATCTACAGTCACCCTAATTTTCTGTGTGAATTTAAAAAATTGTTTTCTTAAAAAGGAAAACTTAAAAAATTGTTTTCACCACTACCAACCTCAGTCTTCTTAGAAAACTTAAATGGTACTCACCCATAACAGAAGCTATGGACTCTGACAATGGCATTTTGAATTTATTTGATGGTTAACTAACATTTCTGCCTGCCGTGGGTGTGCCATGGTGGATGGGAAGTGCCTGTTGGCCATTGAAAACAACAGGGAAGATTTCCAGATTCAACCATGATAACTAATGCCTGTTCAGGATCTGCTGGGAAACAGGAACTGCCTCAGTCCTGGTAGAGTCCTTCGTTGAAGGTAAAGTAGAGTTAGAATGTATTTATAAAGGACTTTTAGCTCACATATATATTGTTGAGATAATATTCCTTTTAAAAAATTTTCCTTAAATTGCTTCTAAAAGCCTAAATATTTGGGGGAGGGACGTCCTTACCTTTTTTCCTGTACAGTACACTCACCACTGAAATTATTTCAGCCATTGATTTATAACATAGTTCCAATCCTGATTTTGCTTACCTTGTCCTCTATACCTCCTCCTCTTGGAGGTATATTAAGCATCTACTATGACACACATTCTTATAGGCAGGTTGGGATTAAAGATAAATAAGATACAAGGCATATGAAGTTATTAATCCTATCAAATACCTTAGCAATAGTAATCTGTTCTTGTAAGCAACAATAATTGTTAAATTAGTATGTTAAATACATAAATGATTAGTATGTTAAAAACAAAAAAATTAGTATGTTAAATACATACTAGTGGGCTCATCCAGGTCTCTTTAAATAGGTTTATAAAAAGCTCTACAGTTTCCACCTGTTCTTCATATTAGTCTCCTTGTGACTTCAAGATGGTGAAAAGACATGGTGCAATAATATTCTTATAAATATGGTACTTATTTAGCTTAATTGGATTGGGCAACTTTTAATGATTTCCAGATATGGTAGCTTTCTCTTTAGTCTGTATTTATCATTCCTAGGAAAACTTGCATATATATCTCACAGTGATCTAGAGAAAAACAGATTACTTTATACATATTAATAAAAAATGCTAATGGAGTAGAAGAATTCAAATAAAGGAATATTACATATACTCATGTATATAATATCCCTACATTTTTTAACAAATGAGGCAAAAAGTCATAATCACATGAAAAATGTTTAATATTACTACTGAACAAAATTGTAAGTTAAAATGAGACTACAGTAGTTGTTGGGTGAGATTGGTTCCAGGAACTTCCTCAGAAACCAGAATCTGTGGATGCTGATTTACCTCGACAAACACATTACACATTGTAGGAAGGTTCCTTCATAATTTTTACACATAGATAAACATCATGCACAATGTAATAATCCTATGTTCCTGTAATAGGCAGGAATGTGTTGAGTTAAGAAGAGTAGAAAGTTCTTTGTAATCTTGTAGGCACTATAAAAGGAAAGCATTAAATATAAGTGATCGGTGCAAAAGAAAAATGCTCAAAAGCCCAAACTCTATACTTTATGGCTTTGGCAAACACATTTCTATAGGTCCTGATTTATTCATATTTATTTATTTATTTTTGGTAAAGATTGTAGCTTAGAGAATGCCCAAGAGCATTTTCAGCTATAACATTAACAATGCCCATACTTATAAATCCCTTTATGTATTAATTTATGGACTTGAGTAAAAAGAATTAGACATCAGCCTTCCAACTGAAGAATAGAACTTATTTTAATGAACTTTGTTTCAAGGAATAAAAAAATACTACTAAGATACATTTCACAGCCTAGATTTCTGTCCCATCAGCTCTGAGACAGAAATTAGGCTGAAAAAGAGTTTAGTTCCTCTTTTTTCAGTTCTTTAGGTCCTCATTGAAGAAATTTGCTACTTCTTTCAGAAAGATCTCTATACTTCTCCAATAATAAAAATGACGTAGGAAAAATTTTTAAGCAAATGGATTTGAGAAATTCAAGGAATGTGTCTTTTTTGATAGCTGAAATTGAGTCCTGGACAGCTCTCTACAACATCTCTGAGATAAGAACCCAACTTCATGCTTAGTCATGGCTCAGCAGATAAAACAGTCCACTAGCTAAAACTGTGGATGAGCAGTTTCCACATATAAAATGATGTATTGTTTGCATGTATCCTAGGCACATGTTTTTTTTAAGTCATGTCTAGATAATGTGTAATACCTAATAGTATGTGAATGCTATATAAATAGTTATTATAAGTATTGCTTAAAAAGTACCAGTTACAATAAGAAGTCTATATATGTTCAATACAGAAGCAGTTTTTTAATTTAATATTTTAGATCCATGGTTAGTTGAATCCACAAATGCAGAGCCCAATATGAATTCAAAGAGCCAACTGTATTTATGCATATCATATACAAGTTATCTTCAATAAATAGAATATTCATTTATAATTAGGGGGCAATGAATGAAGAGATTCTAAAGCTATAGTTATAATTTTTATGACATTTCTGGAAAGTTATATAAACAATGCTTATAAAAATCTCTATAATGATTACTTTCTCTGAACCAATAATTCTTTGTCTAGAAGTTTTATTTAAAAATAATGCAAAAGGCAGATGTTAATGTACCTACAACATGATCATAACATTGTGATTTTGAAACAATAGGGGAATTATTTGATGAATTATTAAGAACATTATTCATCAAGAACTTTTTTATGACATAGAATCAAGCTAACTGCATAATATCAAAGGGGCAAAAGTTATATATAAAATAAAATGTGTTATATGACTCAGCTATGTAAAATTATGCACACAGATATTTGGACTAAAATAGTAACCAAGTGAAGGCAATGAAATACAAAAAGGGGTCTTTAAGAAAAGTTTGAAAACCAGACCTAATTAATGTATGAAATAATTTGATCTTACCTGACCTACATTATTCTTTCAACATATACATGTACAATTTTTATGTGCCAATTAAAATAATATGTTTTTAAAAAGATTGTGCTTATTTTTTTCCTAGAGGAAGACATATAACCTTGACAAAATTTTTGCCTATTTCTATTTGGCTACATTTTGTAAACACACACTCATCCACATGCTCACACACATAAAGAATGCCAGTTTTTTACAAATATCTCTGTCTCCACACTTCATTGAGTTCAAAACCAGTTCAAGGGATCAAGTGAAAGACCAAATCCTTCTGAAATAATTTTTCCTTCCTTCCTTTCTTCCTTCCACCTTCATTGCCTACTCATAAGTGAACATTACCAAACCTAACATCCCTCTTCATCTGCAGTTGTAAAACATATAGGCGTAGGATATGAGAGCTCACTAAAAGCAAGCAGGAGTGCTGGACGCATATGCAAGGACATGAATGTGGTGAAAAAAGTAGTGCTGGGGTGACAATCTGTGTAATCCAACATCAAATAGCTAAACTGCCTTGTTATACTATAGGTCAGCTCAACAAATCACTAGCAATAGAGATGACTTAACATGATAGACCGACGCAGGAAAACTTGTGGACAGAACTACCATTCACCTGGAGGAAAACATATGTGTGCCATATTACACTAAAAGTTGTTTTGGGAATTTGTACTAAAGCAAATTGAAGAGTATCATTTATAGAAATCATGCCAAATCCCAATATTAAAATAGATGAAGGAAACATCTATTTTTGCCTAATCAAGAGACAACAAAAATAATTACTGATGGATGTTAAAATTGATTTAAAGATTTTTCACTGAATTAATGGACTTCAAAGATTATCTTAAGATTCATATTCTTGAAAACAATTAAAACTTTTTGGAGTTTTTCACTTATTAGATTATATTTAGGGATTAAGATTAAAAATAAAATTCACTTAATATATAATTGGGCTCACAATTATATATGAATAACTCAGCATGACTCTTGAGTTATGGAATTTACCACTGTCTCTTAAAATATCTTACCTAGTCAGAGGTACATGTTTTCCTTTCAGTTTCTATCAAAGTTCAATGCAAACACCTTTTTCTTTTTTTTCTTTTACTGCAGAGGAAAGCAAAATCTTTCCTATTTACATTTTTTCTTATGTGGCATTTTCGTCATTGCATTATAGGTGAACCTGATCACAGGATTAGAGTCCTTGTGAATACATGAAAGAGCAATTGTAATCTATCTCCTCTCAATAAAGGAGTCCCTTAATGCAACCATGATTTACTTTCTGCTCATGGTGATAGCTGCATGAATACATTGTACAGTTATTAATGTGCATTATGGCATAAATCACAGACACACAAGGACTGAGAGAGTAACACAAGGTTGCTATTTTAGGCAAACAAGGGAGCTTTGTGAGCTAGTTGTGAAAACCTGCCCTGCCAGGGTAAGGAAAGCTAATTCTGTCAAGTCTCAGTGGAGTTGGACATGACTGACTTCACAAGAAAGCGGCAAAGGTCATGTTAGCCATTGTGTACCTTTGGGGAGTTTAAAGGAATCATATTGGACCAATTCTATCAAAAGAACATAAAACTATCCTAAAAGAGTAGGTCTTTGAAAGGAAGTTTATGAAGCTTGGGAAAAGGGAGTGGAAGAAGGCTCTGTCAAATAATTCCTTCCCTTGAGTCAAAACTGGACCTTACACTTTTGCCATTCACAAGCTAGGAACCTGGAGATATTGATGAACAAAAGAAAAAGCCATCAATACCCTCAGAGTGGTTTTCACCAAATTTATAACAATGAAACTTTCTAGCTTTCCTCTTGAGGACCAAGGGGTTATTGAGATCTATATTATATGAGAGAAGAGGGCAAGTATCTCTGCACACAATTTTGGAGATCTGTATTATTTGTGAGGGGAAAGAAATCACACAGTCTTTGATGACTACATCCAGAATGGCCTGCACCAGAGAAGTAAAACTTAAAGAAGCAAATAGCCATGATTCTTCGCCCAAAATACAGATAATTTCAACAGATGATAATTCTTCAAGAGATTTTCTATCCTATCCTTGAATGAATAAGATATAAAAGGGAGATGTTCTTAGCCAATATGTTACATTTTCAATGAGATAAACTAGGTCTACTATGTTCCTGCAAGCAGTAATGAATGGTAACCTCTGTTGAAAATGTTATTGAAGAGAAAACCTTCTTGACATTGGAATACCAGGCATGATTAAAAGGGCTAATTGCTATGCCTCTACTCCCACTGAGTTCAGCACAAAGTTTTTGTTTAGTTTCTTTTCTCAATAGGAATAGATTCTGATTTTACATTTGGTAACAAGGCAATAATTCTGATATTAAAGAGACAGGATGGAAACTTACAAGTGTCTTATTACTCAGAATGATTATATACTTTGACAAGGGATGAAAAATAACAGTTTGAATAATTAAACGCATTGATTTTGCATAACAGCTAGAAAAATCACTCCTTAATTTTGAGAATAAGAGCTTGTTCATTTCAAAATTTACACTGACTTATTAAGAGCTCTTGATCAGCTCTTTGTTTATTAAACATCGGGTTTTATAAATACTAGTGTCCTTCTAATGATGCTGTGTTAAGAATTTTGTGGACAAAGTGTTACCCAAGATGTCATTATTGGGTTTCTGGTATTACTTGCCTGTAGCTAACATAATGGTTCTCTGTACCTTTCTGCTCTTGATTTGTCTTTGGATCGCTGAGCAGCTTGTCTTGCTTTCTCTTTGTTAAATATTTGGTACATGGACATGTTCATGGTTCTTCACATTTCCAAGTTGCTACTCATTCCTAGAAGACCTTCTGTCAGTTTTTGGAGGCTTATGAGTTCCAAGAAATCCAGCATTTGAGGGCAAACCTCTCTCTCAGTCTGTGATGTATCTGATATTAATGGGTAGAAAGATGTCAAGGGTTTCTACTTCAGTAGAAGGTGAAGGATTCTGAATTCAGGAGTTGGACTCCAAGACTAGTAAGTATTATGTTCTCTCTCTCTTTCTCTCTCTCCAGAAACATAGGCCAACATAAAGTTCCAATGATAATAAAGATAATAATTCTTAACTTTCTAAGTTTACTGTGGAGTACCTAATTGATCAGCATAATGAAATCACCCCAGTTCATCCTCACATCCTCACTGTGAATCTTAAATGACAAAATTGCAGTGATTTGATTTAATTTTTTTATTATTATTTTTTTGTACAGGGGATTGCCCCCGGGGCACTAAAGTATTGAGCCACATCCCCAGCTTTTTTTTTTTTTTTTTTTGAGACAGGATCTCACTAAGTTGCTGAGTCTGGCTTTGAACTTGCAATACTCCTGCCTCAGCCTCTTGAGCTGCTGGAATTATAAGTATTCACCACCACACTCAGCTTGATTTAAAATTTTAATGGCAGAAACTTCCTTAGTGAAGTCCACTAGCCTCTGGAAAGCAATAATTCTTATGATAAAAATTTTAAAAATTACTTGGATGAATGATAATTTGAGAGATGTAAAAAATAGCATCCTGAGGGAACCTGTTGAAAAACAGTGACCAATAAATTTTATTGAAGGTCACAGTGAATTTTCTGGATGTGCTTTTAATTAGGTTCTTGGACTTGCTATCAGGGTTTCATTAGGCATATTATTCTTATGAAGTCATATTACTATTATTAATTTTCATCTTCTTGTCTATAAAATGGGACTAATAATGGCATCTATCTCAAAAACTGGCTGTCATTAGGAATACATGATATTATCCACCAAACAGCCACAGAAAAAGTCAGGAGCTCATCAGCAATTGGATGTGTAAAAGTAGTTACCATTGGCCTCTGAAAAATGCAGACTGATGAATGTTGCTATCTGGTTAAATAGCTGCTCAGGTAATATCCAAAAGCCATTTCTTCCATCAATTCCTCTCAACTTTACATCATCTAGGGAACATTTTATAAATAATCATACCACCTATGCATCATCCTGAGAATTTCTTAACCTGGGTTGTATTCCAGACGGTTCAAATGTTAGAGAAATTTCAGAATCTTAAAATCTTGTAATAAAATCTTAATCTCTGAGTCCTGTAATAATTGCATGTAGTTATTTTAAAAAATATACTCATACTAAATGAACCAAACCATTATTAAAGGTTATATCTATGTCTGTCCAATTAAAATTGAATGCAAGTTATATATCCATATGTTCCTACTAGAAATCTCTCTGAAAGTATCAGACAAGCCTTGATTTTGCAAATGTGAGAGTGTTTCTTTGCTTTCTTATTCTTTAAAATACGTAAACCTGCATGTTTAGTGGGAAAGAAAGAGTAGACGACACCACCTGTTTCCTGTCGCCTTTTCGATTTTTGCAAGTCTTCTTTCATACTTAAGGCAGGTTATGCAAAAAGAATTTCAAAAGTAATAGAGGAAACAAAGGACATGAGTGAGACTGAAAATCAGCTAGACTTATCACATACAGAACAGTCAGCCCAACAACAACAGGATATGTTCTCAAGTGTCCATGAGATGTTCTCCATGATGGACCATATGTATATTATAAAGCAAGCTTCAACAAAATTTAAAAAGTTTCAACTCATAGGAAGTATTTTCTCCAATAAGAAATTAAGCTAGTTAATGAATGGTGAGAGAAAACTAGAAAATTCTCAAAAATGTAGAAATTAAATGACACATTTTCCAAAACCAATAGGTTAAAGAAGAAATCTCAAGGGAAATTAGAAAGTATTTAGAGACAAAACAAAAACACAATGTAACATATTTAAGGGATGTATCAAAGTTAGTAATCAGAGAATATATATATATATATATATATATAGTGGCAAATACCTGCATTAAAAAACAAGATCCCCAATAAATAATCTAGAGTAAGACCTGAGAGATCAGAAAAAGAAGAGCAAACTAAATCCAGATCAGGCATTGGGAAAGAAATAATAACAATTACAGTGGAGATAAGTGAAAGATATAATAATTTAAAAAAATAAATTCTATAAAACTAAACCAAAAGTGAAAGTGGGTTCTCTGAAAACTTTAAGAAAATTCAAAAACCTTTTAGCTAAATTGATGAGCAAGAGAGAGAGAGGAAGACTCAAATTATGAAAATGAGAAATGAAAATGGGTATATTACTACTATCTTTACAGAAATAAGAAAAATAAGAAGAAAATATTATGAACAATTTTATGGCAAAAATGAGACAACCTTGATAAATGGGCAAATTCCTAGAAACAAAAAATGTACCAAAACTGACCCAAGAAGAAATAGAAAAATATCACAAGACTATAACAAGTAGAGGGATTGAGTTAGTAATTTAAAAAACACTCCAACAAAGAAAAGTCCAGAATCAGAAGTTTTCACTTGTGAATTCTACCCAATATTTAAAGAACTAAAGCCATTTCTTTTAAATGCTTCCTAAAAATAGCTCAAAATGGATGGAAGTCCTAAATACAAGAGCTAAAACTATGAAAAATTTAAAAGAAAACATCAGAGTAAATCATTATCTTGCATTTCACAATGGTTTCTTAAACATGACACCAAAACATAGGCAAGAAAAGAAAGGATAGTTAAGTTGGACTTTATCAAAACCAAAAATTTAAATGCATCAAAGGACAGTATCAAAAGAATAAAAAGCCCATCTAAAGAATGAAAAAATATCTGCAAATCATATGGAGATAATGGTAGAGTATGCCAAATATTCAAACACATATAAAGAGATCAGAAATAAAAATGGTTATGTGCTTCTCAATAGCAATGTAGGAAACTGGCAGATAACTATCAATGCTTTTAAACCAAAGGCAAGGGATTCCCAGCCTAGAATTTCAAATACAATCAAAATACAATCAAATAATTGAGGACAATAAGAATATTTTTCAGATATGCAAAGAGAGAAAATTTGCCTTCCTCATGCCCTTTCTCAAGAAGCAAATGGAGAACAAATGAAGAAGAGGAAAGGTCAGAGGTTTTAGAAAACAAGCAAATCAACAAAAGAGGAAGGAGAAGGAATTCTTAGGATGAAGGTGAAGGATTCTGAATTCAGGAATTGGACTCCAAGACAAACTGGAGTGGAAAGAGGACTCTGGGGGAAATCCTGTCAGTCAGATGAAACTGGTAGATTCTGTGCTTGAATTTACTGAGGCAGATTAACAAATCTGGTTACCTGTTATTACCATACAGTAGGCAGAAATAAAACAAAAACAAAAACCAGAATTCCAGAGAAAGTGAACATTGTAAAGGAAAAGAAGTAGATAATAGAAAATAGTACTTGGTCTAGTGGTAAATATCCATATTTAGCAAGAGTGATATAAATAAATACACAATGCTGATTCAAGCACTATTACACAATTACAAGTATTAAAATAATAAAAATTTGGAAATTGGGAAAACTGGGCTGGGGGAAGACCGAGGGCTAAATCTTTATTTTCTTTAAAGGGAGATCTACAAATAACACGTACAAGTTAAAAAAAATACAAACATGTTTTTTAGAGACCTTGAAATAAATTTCAAAATAATTAATGGAAAGGGTTGCAGATCCTTGTACTGTGAAGCAGTAAAGCAAGGTAAAATAGGGGTTTAGGGATGGCTCTTTATAAGTCATAAAACTGATAGACTCTCTAAATTATGCACATGCATTGATTCAATAAACAGAAAATTAAAGATCATATAACAAGGCAAAGAGAGATAGAGTACTGTTTGAGGGAAAAAACTAGAATTGGGGCAAAAGAATTACATGATAATGAAACAGATCCCTGACATTTATTCTAATCATTGAATGATGATGTACTTTGAAGGAAAAGCCAAGTATCAAGGAATATGAACTTGACAGCTCATCTCTCAGAGAAAATGATTGTGAATTTCAATGGCATATTCTTTTGAAAGCACTGTTATTTTATTTAGAAGTAAAATAAAAATAAGTGTGAGGAATTTCACTAATATCTCATGAGCTCTCTGCACTTTGGTTTTTTCATCTCCCAAATGTGGTCATTGGAAGTTATTTCATGCATGGAACAAATTGATGGGTCAATGTCTGCCTAGCTTTGAGAAAGAAAAGTTGAATTCTACTTTTGCTTCATGCTTTCTATACTTAGGCAAATAGTTAAAAGTCATGAGATTTTAAGGGATGAGGGGTAATTGAGTTAAAGTATAGATAATTGCATTTTTATGACTGTCAGTTTATTAAAGATATTCCTATATTTGTACATATGCATCATACAAAATTCTGAGGAAAGGCATGACTTCTATTCCTCTGGTCACTGGACACGGATCTGAGGAGGCTCTTCCAATGGGGAGAGAACTTCAGCTCGTCCCTTGACTTACACTGCAGAAAATAATTTCAGCGCATAGGCAAAGCAGGTCAAGAACAAAGATTACTCAAAGAACAACAAAGATATATCCCAAAGGCGGGAGGCAGATGCCCCTTGCTTCTCAAAGAAGACAACTAGTGACACACCCGGAGTTGAGCTGTGTGACCACACATATGATTTTTCTGGGAATAAAAGTGCAGGCAAGTTTTTGTGAAAATTAAAGCCCATGTCAATCACTTGATATTTGGGGTTCAGATTTTGGGGTTCTTTGTTAAGCAGTCTACCTATAAATCAGTGTTGTGGGCACACTGTGTAAGTCTTTGGATGTGGTGACATTTAGATTCATTATGTTTGGTTCTAACTGATATTACACTGTAGGTTTTATTCATTTAACAAAAGGCTGGTCATGCTCACAGACTGGGTTTCCATTTAGTAATGCTCTTTTTCTCTCTCTCCTTGACAGCCCACCTATCTCACTATTACCCTGAAAGAGACCATCACCATCTCTAAGCAGACATGTTTCAAAGGACTTCTAGTAAATGTCTTTATTGTGGTCTTTGCCAGGCTTCATCACCGACTGAAAGCCTACACTGAATTAACCTCTAGGACTCTCCTGATGACCACAGGTATGATTACAGCCCATGTATCCAATAGAACCCTCAAACTTTTTTCTATTTTATTTTTCAATCTTATACAGTCATGATTATACATATAAAATTATAAAAAATGACTGATTAGGATATAATATTTATCATATAAATTAAGGATGCCATAGGCATTACGATTTTCTCTTGTCTTTTAGAATAAATTATTTCATGGTTCTGCACATTTACTTTTTCCATAGGATTCGTTTTTCCATATGATTTGATCATCCTAGTTGATTCTGAATGTGTGTTTCAACACCTTGGAAATAAGATATGGACATGTATGTAAAGTGTTAAATGAAAGAATGAGACAGAAGGTACAGCTTTGCTATGACACTTTATTTCCATTTTCAAAAAAATCAGTAGTTCCATAGAACAGAGGAATTTTAAAATGCATTCTCAATAAATGATCATATGCATCCATATCATGCATGTAAAAATAATTCACAAGACCTCAAAAATGACTTAGAGAGGATGTCACTAAGGTCTCACAAGGTTTTTGTGCTTTAATTTTTCATCTTTAAATGTGATCACTGGAAGTCATCTTTATTTTCTTTCTACCTTAGGCTACTTCCAACTCTAATGTTTTGTACTCCAGTATATCAATTCCACTTCATTTGATGAAATTACTGAGATTTCTTCAAGTGTCATTCTCCCTCTGTTTACTTTTCAGTCACACTGGACTTCTTTCCTCTAATTCCATGCCCTCTTTCTCTTTGCAATCTGTTTCTTATAGAGAAAAAAAATCTGTTCTTTTTTCTTTCTTCTAGGAAACCCTTCAGGCCAGACCTGTTATAAAACCCCCCTTCCAAAATGCCTGCCCAGGATCAGGAAAAGTTATATTCTTTTCACTAGACTGTGAACTTTATCAGTTTAAAGAAAGATGGCTCTCTGCCTCTTCCTAATCCTCTACATGTGCTGCATGAGGGTTTATGAATATTAAATAACATGGGGACAGGTCTTCTAAAGAGAGCATATTTCACTTGTGTAGCATAATGCTGTGTACAATAGATTTTTACCTTTCCCTTCTCATTCACTGTAAGAGTTTGAGGTGGAGTAGAAGGCCTTGACAATAGAATCCTTACTGCAAACCTTCTATAGATGTCAAAACTAAAAACACAGAGTTATGAATTCCCTTGAGTCTGTCCACCAATAAAAAAAAGGAGACAATGTAAGTGTCTGGAAACCCCTCTGGGAGCACTGGCTATCTATCCATTTTCCTTCCCTACACCACCAGCTCTCTGTGGGTTGTGCACTCTGTCCCAAAGTTGAGCACATCAATTACATAGAAATACAGAGAAAGAATTTTGTGAATGACAGATTCCTTTGGGTCTCCTGTGAATACTAAAACTATAATCTTGAGAATATAAACATTCAGGCTACTTTATCTATCAACTGGGTAACTCTACACTGGAAATTTTCTTATTAAGTATATAATTTCCAAGCTTTATTCCAATAACCAGGACTAGGAAAATCCCCTGATTCTTAGATTTTTTATTTGAAATAAATAAGTTGAGTTGGGTAACATGGCAGATGACTGAAATCACAGTAACTCTGGAGGTTGAGGCAGGAGAACTGCAAGTTCAAGGGCAGCCTGAGCAGCATAGCAAGAGTCTATCTCAGAATGAAAAAGAAAGGGGTGAGGATGTAGCTCAATGGAAAAGTGTCCCAGGTACAATACTCATGACTAAACAAAGCAAAACATATTATTAACATAGTAGTCATATATTTTGCCTCCAGTAAATTGAACTGTAAGTCCAGTAAGCAGATTCATTTAAGAAATAGATTACTGGCTCAGCCTCTCTGGCTGGCTGAATGGGGCCATCTTAGGGGCTTTAAGTCTCCCTCTAATGATGCCAACAATTGTTCATTTATTTTTGACAGATCTAATGCTGATTATGTTCTTTTTGAATAAATATCTTATCTGTAATGCTAATTTTCACATAGCATTATATCAACTATGCATATCACTTAATACATACCAATGTAAGTTTTCACTTATTTGATTGCAATGCTAACACTGTTCATGCATGATTAGTTCAATTTATAGCTTAGATCATAACAGGCATTATTAGACATGAGGGGGAATATATAAATAACTTTTTTTACATTTTCTGTATTACTTTTTGGTCACTGTCTCTACATAGTAAAAAATTTTACATGATTATAATTCATTCATTCAGAAAAATGATCACTGTGTCAATGGATGTAGACAAATTTAATTGTGATGGTGAAAATTGCCTTTTCAGAGATGATACAAATTTGTATTCCATGAAACATTTGAGATATGCTTAAGGTTTTTACTCTTTGTTTTCACTTTTTAAATTTATTCATTGCTTATATGAATTATAAAGATAGCTGAGCATCCTGTATTTTATGGTAACTCCATGTATCACTACTTCTCAAACCTGTTTTAATTGAATATCCTTCCCTTGCTCTATACACACACACACACACACACACACACTCACACACTCACACTGACATCAGTAACCATCTATATCCATCAGTGAACAAAAATCTGAGCTCTAATGAGCACCACTGCAATAACATTCCCTCAAGATGATTTGAAACATGAGCCTTTTGCTTTTAACAACCTTCATTTTCTGTTCTCACTTGCAGAAGAATATCTGCTTTACTAGAAACGTTGCTTTGTGCCAACTCTAAAAGAAGTGCCTAATGTATATTTCAGATAGGGGGAAACTTGCCTTCTCCATCTTCCTATCTGCATGTGTTTGACAATCATTAACAGAATCACCTAAGAAAAGAATGCTCATAGTATAGGGTGAGCTTGGGAAGTGGCTTCACAGGTATTTTTAAACTTAGGCTCTCTTTCCTCTTTTGATAGCCCTCTGTCCTTCTGATTCCTATGATTCAGTGCATCTCATGTCCAGAGTGTGTTATATGGTCAGAATCACAGGGCCATTTAAAGTGCTGTGATAAAAAATAAATAAAATAAGTACTGTGGTATTAGAATCTTGATTTTTTTTACTTCATGCTTTATATATGGCTTGATTTATTTTTTTATTTTTTATTATTTTATATGGCTTGATTTAAATGTTAGTGTAGTTGGGACATCTTTACTATGATTGGCTAAATTATTTCCTATTTCAGAGCTTTTATTATTTTAAAAATACATTTACCTTTTGTGTAGATAATACCTTAACATATTACATGTTTGCACACACATACACAAGATTTTCTTTCTTTCTTGGCTTGATGACCAAGTTCACAGTCCCAAACCCATCTATTTAAGTCAGTTTATGTATTTTAAATATACACGCGTTAATTGCTTCCATTACAGAAGTTGTAGCATATTCAATACTTTTCTTACCTTTATTTTTCCATTTAAAATACATCTACATTATTCCTTCTAAAATCTGCATGATATTGCATTTAATGAATGGAGACTAAATTATTTCAATAATTGCTATTAACATGTGTTTAGGTTGCCTGCAATATTTTGATATTGCAAGCAGTGCATGAATGAACATTCTTAACTAAAGTAATTTCATACATTAGTAATGTATCTGTAGCAAAAACACATAGAAGTGTAATCTCTGAGTCAATGAGTATAGCCACTTTCGGCTTTCATAGATATTGAAAAAAATTGCCTTTCAGAGTACAAATCAGGACACCAATGAACAATGCATTAGATTCTCTATATTTCTATTTTTCTTGCCAACTCACTCTACTATCAAATATAATCTTTACCAAATCTCATAGGCACACTTATTTAACATATTTTTTTAAAAAAATTTTTTAGACATTGATGGGCCTTTATTTTATTCATTTATTTATACATGGTGCTGAGAATCGAACCCAGTTCCTCACATATGCTAGGCAAGTGCCTGCCACTGAGCCACAGCCCCAGCCCTAACAGATATTTTTAAAAAATTTATTTAGACACAGTATGAGGCATCTTAGTTTGAACATATATTTATTTAAAGACAATTTCTGCCAAGAATGCATTCATATCTTTTGTCCATTTTTCAATTGGAGAATTATACTTATTTAATGATTTTTATGTATTCATATGAAATTATCACTTTGCCTAAGAATCATTTTGGAATACTAATATTATTTGAAAATAATATTTTCAATTTGATAAATAAATAAATAAAATTATTTAACTAGGTGTGTAAGTTTTGTTTCTGCTAAATTTAGTAACCTTGGTCATTTGATTATTATTCAGTGTGTGTTGGGGGGGTGAGGGCGAAGGTGGGTATCCAACCCAGGGCCTTGCCCATGCTAGGCGAATGCTCCACCTATGACCTTAAATCCCAGCCCTCTTATGTTTTTTTAAATAAATTTGCTGTGGAGAAAATTTTATTTTTATGTAGTTTAGCATGCAGTATTTAAATTTATGGTTTCTTGAGTTTGTGTTGTATTATACCTGGAAAACCTACCTGATTTCTTTAATTAAAAAAAGAAAAATCCTCCTTTTTCTATAGTACTGTTATGGTTTCACTTTTACATTTGAATTTTGATGTATTCGGAGTTTTGAAAGTGTTGTAAGAGAGAGACTCAAATTTAGTTTTTTGTACTTGGCTAACTCAATTAGCATTTGTCACATAATCTTTTCTCCCCATTCTGTGGTATTATAATGTGCTGCTTAAACCAGTTAGCTAATATTTTTTTTTCCTTTTTTTTCCCATCAATATTGTTTGCTTCATGAGAATAATTTATAAAATTGACCTTTCCCTTCTATCCCTGGAACCATTAATAGTGATGTATCCTTTACAAATTTGGCAGAATACCCACAAAAATCCTCTAGGTTATGCCATTTGTTAAGAGGTAGTTTCTCATAGCTTTCTCTGTTTCTTCTATGGGAATTCATTGGCTGAAGTTATTTTTCTTTTCTTTTTTAGATCTCTATTTGGCTCATTTATACTATCTTAGAAGATTCATTTATTATATCCAAGCTTTCAAGCGTATTTCCAAAAAGCTTAGTGAAATAGCTGTTTACTGTGGTTTGGCTTTCCTTTATATAAGGGATTATTTGTCCACTTAGGGTTCTTATTTTGTGTATTAGAGATTTGCCATTATTTTCTGCATGAAATTAGCTTTTTGAATGACTGATTTGTCTTTTTGATTATTCTTCCCTCAAATCAAGCTTAGATTTATTTATGAGTCAAATGATATTTATCTTTCTAATTATTCTATTTCTTCTTTAGTATTCATTACTATTTCTGTTTTAAATATATTTGTTTCTTTTCCAACTTCGCTAACTTTGTTTCTCTTTTTTATTACTATTAACATATTTATCTAGCAAATTTTTATTTGAATGTTCTTTTAGTTTCATATTTTTTTATATGGCATAGAGTGACTTCATGTTCTTTTTAGTTTCTAACATTTGGTTTGGGGCATTTTGACTTTTAATTTCATCTTTGGCTTATTACTATTAACATATTTATCTAGCAAATTTTCATTTGAATGTTCTTTTAGTTTCATATTATTTTGTATGGCATAGAGTAACTTCATGATCTTTTTAGTTTCTAACATTTGGTTTTGGGCATTTGGACTTTTCGTTTCATTTTCGGCTTAGCTAAAATATTGTGATTAATCTCCAATTATATTGAATTATGTTCATAATATTTTACCTGTGTTATTTCTTCTCTTTCTTTATAATCATTTTAGGACAGTAAAACTATTTTGCATGATACTATAATGGGAAATTTGTGTCATTTATATTGGCTTATTTTATAGCTTGACATATGATCATTTTTGTGAATATGTGCATTTATGATAGGCATTTTAAAATAAAATGTAATTTTCATAGTAGTTTTTTTCATGTATTGACTGCATAATTTGAAATTTATGTTAATTTTTCTGTATCCTTGCTTGTTTTATATCTATTTGATCTGTTATGAACTATGATGAACTGATGTATCTTAGGAACAATATGATTCTACTATTTCTTCTATAATATTTGTGTTAAATTTTTTATGCTGTTTAGGGATGCAAAGATTTGAGATCTTCACTGTATTACATGGCATATCATTAGAGAATTCATGTTTGTTGTGTTTGATAATTTACTACTGATTCCAGACTTGCTGGATATTAAACACATGATCCTATTTAGATTTTGTTTACAAATACTTGAGATGTCCTTGACAATTTTTTTTTCTTTTTTCTTTTCAACTTGTCTTGACCTTTTTGTCAGATTACTTAAAAATAGCTAATAACTTACATGTACTTAATAAGTTAATAATGTATCTTATTCCATTTTCTATTACTATAACAGAATACCTGAGACTGGATTATTTATAAAGAAAAGATATTTATTTGGCTCATGGTTTTGGAGGCTGAGGATTTTGACATCAAAAGACAGTATCTGGTGAGGGCCTTGTGTTACTTCAACTCACAGTGAACAACAGGACAAGAGTGAGCCATGCAGAAAAAAGAAAAGGTAGCCAAATCTTGTAATGGCCAACCATTCTCATGAGAAAGGCACAAATCCATTGTGGGGGCTCTGAGCGGGGCCCAAGCACCTCCCACTAGGCCTCAGTTTCTAACACTGCTACGGTGGCAATCAAATTTCAACATGTTTCAGAAAGGATAAACGTATTTAAACCACAGTAGAGTGTTTTTCTTTAAATCACTGTGCTTAATCTACTTTTGTGTACTGCTTTTGTCCTGTCAACATACTTTGTTGTTCTTTCAAAAATTAATTTTCAGACATTTATTTTATGGTCTACATAATCTTTGTTCTGTGTGAGTTTCATCATATATAGAATTAAAAATAAAATTTTCACTCCATTTCAATAGTGAAACATAAATCTTGAAAAAAAACCCCTTAAATTTAGAGGAAAAACACATTTCCAGATATAAAGTTGTTATCCCCAAGAGAAATTTAATTTCAAGAAGTTGAGTTGAAATACTATATTTTCCTGGTTATCTTGTTTCTTTTCCTGTAATGTTTAATCCAGCTACTACTCACTCCAACTGAAAAAAAAAAACTATTTGGTCCTAAATTAGACCTAAGTAGGCGAAGAGTTCCACAGCTTATCATGGAATGCCAGAGGTTCTTATGCTCCTGCATACAAGAGCCTTTTTTTTTTTTCCCCTGAAAATTGCATGTCTAGGTACTTAATCAGAACATTTTGGTTTTCTTTACCCACCTACTGCTAATTGTCTCAGAATGATTCTGTCACCTATTTAAAACACTTTTCCTACTTAACTGCTTTCAAGTTTCTTTGGAGACTGACTTCCTTATTCTGCATTAGCTAAGACAGAAATGTTAGCTTTCATTAAATCTTCTGGCTTAATTCAGCAGACTAAAGTTAGAAATGAGACTTTAGAGATTTTAAAATATTTTATAAATATTTATAAATCCAAAAAACATCTGATTTTATATGAGAAAGTGGTAGATTAGTGCAGCTTGGCTGTACTGAGATGTTTCTTGCTTGAATTATCCATATCATAATTAAACTCTTTAATTTCCCCTTCAGTTAACAGAGTAGGTCCAGACTTATTCATTATTTAATGATAAAAATTATAACGGGCAAGTAGAAATAATAATTTCTTTTGCCCAACTCTCAGTGTACATTTTGTTTCTGCCAACTCTTTGAAAGGTTAGATATTGCTTTTAGGATCTGTCCTTCTGGGAATAGAAACACAACTTTCATAAGAATTCTATCTGAAGGCTGGTTGTTTGGTTTTCTCCATGCTGATGGATATTTGATCACAAAATCGACCTTTGAAAATATCATCACCACCTTCATGGCTTTCCAATGTATGGTTTTGCATTTTGAGTTTTGTAAAAATGATTTTTTTAATGTGGTGGAAATTCAGACAAATGTAATAGTTATTGTTAAGATTTGTTTTCATAACCGATGATGAAAGAAGTTCCAAATCTGTATGGGAAATTTTGAAGAACATATTTTACAGGCAAGTTATATTCAGATTTCAGATCTACATTTTCCTTTAAGTTGTGAGACTATTTCACAACTATTTCAAAGTTGTGAGACTATCACAGGTGATCAACTTATGCAAACTTTCATAGAAACAAAAATAAATGAGAATAATGCTAACTGATAGCAAAACTGGTCCTAATTACAAACAGTATATAAAGAACAGATGTGGTTCAAACTACTGCAAGCAATATATTACTTGATTTAACTATAATTTAAATTATGATAGTTTATAATTATCACAAAATTATAGTCATATAGAATAAAATAGCAAATGGAAAGCATTTGTTTCTTTATATATATAATATATGCAAAATATTTGAAAACAGTAAGAAAAGGTTGAATAATCTGATGGAAATACAAACAATACAATCAGGTAATTCATACATTAGCATTTTTTTTTTTTTTTTTTTGGTACTGGAGATTGAACTCAGGGGCACTTGACCACTGAGCCACATCCCCAGCCCTATTTTGTGTTTTTATGTAGAGACAGGGTCTCGCTGAGTTGCTTAGCGCCTCGCCGTTGCTGAGGTTGGCTTTGAACTCACGATTCTCCTGTCTCAGCCTCCCTAAGTGCTGGGATTACAGGCTTGAGCCACCGCGCCCGGCTTATACATTAGAATTTTAAATAATCTTTAAGTGTGTTTCACCATTAGTTTAGAAAACTAAGTATTTTTGCATGTATAAAATATGTGTTCAAATTATCTTTAAAAGCAAAAATTAAAAGCTAAAAGAATCAGAATAATGTGTATTTCTGATAAAAGGTAATGGAACAAGTTAGTGGTGGAGCATAGATATAGATCCAACAAATGTGGTAACATCTAATTATTAAGTTTATTGTTAGGTTCATGGGTGTTCATTATTCTGTCATAGCTTACATATTTATTATGCACATTTTTATATAGCTTCATATTTTAGGAAGCAAATTTGTACTGAAAATAAAAAAGATAATTCTCTAAGTACTAAATTTTCTACTTCAGAAAAGATACAAATATGTAATCTTATTCAATGCTAATTTAATAATACTTCAAATTACAATGGTGATTAGTAATCAGAATGAAATTACACAAATCTAATAGATTTGTTCAAACTTGCTTAACTATGTTCTATTTACCTAAATGGATTAGTAGTGGTCACAGATAACAGCAGTTGATAAGAAAAATTTTAGGAAGTTCTATAGAATATTACATGATTGACACACTAAGGGATATTCATGAAAATCTTCAAGTGGGAAAGAATTTAGCATAATTCAGCACTAGTTAGGATAATGTGTCATTGAAACATCTTGTTTGTATTCCTCTTAATTAACACTGACATTCATTTTACTTAGGTTCTTTAGCTCCAGAATAACAGGAAAAAGTGCATCTAATAATAAAATCCAAAATTTTGAAGCGATTGTAGAAGTGAACTACTTCAACTCACCACCAAATATCTGAGTGTCTCCATCCCCCAAACTACACACCTTTAGTGATTGGCAGCCTATCATTTCTCTGGCAATGCCATCCCACTGCAAATACATCAGAACTTGGATCTAGACCAAATTCTTTGACTGAATCATAGTCTATGAAGATCTAAGTTTTTTTTTTTTTTGGGGGGGGGGTTTGTTTGTTTTTTGCAATTTTTGAAAAATATATGTTGTACTTTTCTCAGATTGTGGGTAAAAATAAAATTGATACCATAAATATCTTTTTATGAACTATTGCTGTAAAAAAAAAAAAAAGTAGCCCAGTCCACTTTATATATGACCCAGATATATAAACAGTTGCTTCTCTGGCCTTCTTGCCCTGTCACCAGGCTGCTGCCTCAGTAGCCAGTGTTACTCTGAAGGTCTTTATTTCCTGCCCAGTCAACTACCAATCCCAAAGATAATCTCTCTCCTCCTTGTATATAACCACAACTGATGACTTTTAACATCTCTGCAAATTTGGAAACAGAGGATTACATAAAAAGTACTTTGTAAGTATTAGTTGAGAGTTTCAAGATCACTTGAGCCAAAAATCTACTGTCTTCACTATTGGACTATATTGTCTCCTGGGCCAAAGTTAGGAGAAAAGGCCAAGCTTGAAGCTATGTTCTTATCTCAGATATTTTGTGAAAAGTTGTCCAAATTCAGCTATAAAAAGAAACATTCCTTGAAGTTCTCAAATCCAGTTCCTTAAAAATTTTCCCAGGTCATTTTCATTGGTGGGGAAATATAGAAACTTTTCTAAAAGAAGCAGCAAATTCCTTCAATAAGGACCTAAAGAATTGAAAGACAGGAAGTAAACTCTTAAGAGCTGATGGAGAGAAAATCTAGGCTATGAAATTCATCTTAGAGCTGGTGATATTTTTCTATTACTTATAGCAAAGTTTATAAAAATAAATTGTATTCTTCAATGTCAGTTCTGATACCTAATTCTTTTGACTCAAATCTATAAATTTTAATGCAAAAAGGGATTTAGAAGCATAGGCATTGTTAGTGTTGTAGCTTAAAATGATCTTGGGTATCCTCTAAGCTAAAATCTTTACCTAAAATAAAAGAAAAGAAAAAAAAATTGGGACCAAGAGAGGTGTGTTTGCTGAATCCATAAAATCCTGAGTCTAGGCTTTTGGGTTTTTGTTTATGCACTGATAACTCACTTTTAATGCTTGCCTTTTATAGTGCTGACAAGATTACAGAGAACTTTCTAATCTTAACTATGTATACATTACTATTACAAGAACATAGGATTATTACACTTGTGCAGGTTATATATCTATTTGTAAAAATTATGAAGGATCCTCCTTGCAATGTGTAATGTGTTTTCTCAAAGTACATCAACATTCCCACCCAAACTACTTCTCAACTGAGCTGCTGGGGAATGGTAATTTGACTTTTGAAGGAAGGAAATCAGGCTTTTATAACCATATCTGTTTCATAAGTTGGAAAATTGTTTTGAAGTTTAGAACTCCCCTTTGAATAGTGATGATGTCTAGGTTAGTGAAGATTAAATTGCAGCATTAAAAACTGTAAATGGTTTCAAGTCCTTGGAGGCTGAGCTCTGGACCGCCAGTTGCAGATGGCTATAGTTTTCTTTACTATACCCTCCAGACCTTAATGGAAATGTAACGATTTGAAGAATATTAAACTATCTTTGTTGTTTTAAAATAAAACCATCTAAGTCACTTTCTTCCCCATTTCATTCCCTACCCTCTTTCATCCTGTAAGAATAATATGGAACTAGGAGGGAATTGAAAAATATGACATATTTATCTAAGATATGGTACAATATTTTTAAGTGCTCAGCCTTTGCTAGCTCTTTGATATAAACTCAACCAAAAGTATACTTTCAAAGATAGTAAGCATGTGTAAAAGGATATATTGTTCAGCTTTTGCAGAGAGTTTCTATATTGAGTGAGGCATTATCTGTTAAGTGTCATATCCTAGCTCAGAAAATATATTTTATCCCATCAATCTCTATGTTCTAAAGAATGCTACAATAATGAAAGCACCCTTTAAGCTGGTGAGCTACTCAGTGTGGGATCAGATAGGGAAAGAAGTTACATGTGGTTTCTTTAACTTTTTTTTTCCCACAGAGGTTAACTTTAAAATGACCTGGATATTACAGAGAAATGGTTACACATTTTATTTTCCTATAGACATTTTGACAGATTCTGCATTTTACTGTCTTACCTTGTCATGGTGAGAACAGAATGGAAGGATTCTTTTTTAAAAAAAGCTAAATTTCTTTTTTTTTTATTTTTTTAGTTGTAGATGGATATAATATCTTTATTTATTTTTATGTGGTGCTGAGGATCGAACCCAGTGCCTCACACATGTGAGGCAAGTGCTCTGCCACTGAGCTACAACCCCAGCCCCTAAACTAAACTTCTAATAATTTTATTGCCATTAATAATACCTAATCCAATAGGAGATCAAAATGAAGGATGAAATCTTTAACATATTAATCCTCACACTGTCGTAACACCAGATGAAAGTGAATTTAGGTGCTGATACCACACCATTCAGAGAGAAACTGTGAAGCAAAGAGAGAAACCAATGTCCCAGTGGTGACACACAGGGGAGTGGTTCTTCTTCTTTTTATTTTTTATTTTTTGAGTACCAGGGATTGAACTCAGGGGCACTCGACCACTGAGCCACATCCCCAGCCCCATATTGCATTTTATTTCGAGACAGGGTGTCACTGAGTTGCTTAGCGCCTTCCTTTTGCTGAGGCTGGCTTTGAACTCTCCATCCTTTTCCTTCAGCCTCCTGAGCCACTGGTGTGTGCCACCACCCCTGGCTAGGAGTGGTTTTTGTAAAGCAGCACATCTCAGCAAAAGCCATCTCGAACAACTGTGTTCAGTAAAATTAGCTGAAACATGTTAGGGTATTTTCTGTAAACTTCTCATTTTAGTTGTTCACTTGTATTTAGGAACATACTGAAATAGAATGAGATGTGACTCACCTTTGTCACTATACGCCATGCTTATTCCCCACATTGAAATATGATTTCTATGTAGATAATACTCAAAATAATTACCCAGTTCTGACTTTTCCCTCACACTTCTACTGAGTTACTTACCCAGATGTTATGAAATCACCTCTACTGGCCCCAAACCTTTCTCTCCACTAAACCAGATATTTTATTTATCTTATTTTATTTTATTTATATATTCCAGTTCTGTTGACAGCATTACCTGATGCTAAATGACTTAGAAAATTTTTAAACTACTTTCATATCTTATAATCCATTCTGGCTTTTGCATTCCAATCATTGCAACAATATTCCAATCCTTTCCAAATGCTCATATGTAACACCGTCTTGCCATCTATGTATTTAATAATTTGGCTTTGAAAGGAAATATTAAAAAGCATTCACCACCAAATTAAGTCAAAGTAATTTTTTAACAAATATTGTTGATATATCCTCAGTTGCCCAAAGTAGACATATAAGTGTGACATGCTCAAGTACTTCAATGTCATCACACCTGTCTGTAGTGTTGTAGTTTTACTTTTGATTTACCTTTAGTGAATTTTAAGAAAAGCTGAATCTCCAAGCAAAGTCCCAGTCTGTAGTGTTGTAGTTTTACTTTTGATTTACCTTTAGTGAATTTTAAGAAAAGCTGAATCTCCAAGCAAAGTCCCAGGTGGCTAATTGCACCTCACTCAAAATGGAATCTGGTAGCCATTCGCTGAATTGGGAGTCACATGTCCTCTGTGTTACTGAAAGAACAACTCCTTTGCAGACCTTGCTCTGCAGGTTCCTGCTTCAGTGGTCAAGATAAACAGCTTATTTTGCCACCCAGACCCGACCAATGATCTTCGATCTACAATCAACCAATCAGGACTGAACTTCCCACAAGTCTGTATCCTCCATTTGCGTAGCCCACCCGGAGTGGGAATCTGAGAAAGGACTTTCTCTACAGATGTCAGTCCTGTCTTTGTCCCTTCGAAGAGCATTTTCTTTTCTCTGTCCTCCGATTTTAAACCTTGTTAAAATAATGCCTCCCTTTTTATGTTAAATTCTTTCCTAGTGAATTTTTGCTTACATTTTTAGCCAGAGTACCTTCTAGTCATACTTGACTCCTTATTGCAAATCCTTCCTGTCAAAACTTCTACTCAAACATCAAAGCAAAGAATGTCTCTCTCTTGCATGAAACTCTTGAGGTTTCCTGGATGAAAGTAAACACTATTTCCTTCATCTTTTAAGAATATTTCTTTTTCCTGCACGGCACTGCAAATTTATTTGAATTTACTTTGTTATACTTCTTGGGATGGATATTATCTTTCCTATAAGACAGACAGTCCATGAGGAAAAATATTATGTCTCATTTAATGTTTAGTGTTCACCACAGAATCTATTTCTATCTATCAATCATCTGTATTTCTCAACTTTATGGAGGTTTAATTCAAGTACAGTAAAGTACTTCATATATTTAAATTATACATACCTATATATGTATATCAAGATCAAGGCAAGGGACATTTCTGTCATCCCTCCTTCCCAATATTTCTTTGTGTCCCTTTGTATTCCATTTCTTCCTCCACCCTGATTCTAGGTAGCATTAGGCTTTTAGGCAAAACAATGTCTCCAAATTGTTTTAATAAAAGTTATACAATATGAACTTTTTCCCTAACTTGAACTCAGCATAATAAATTTGATACTCATCCAAATACTGTTTGTATCCACAGTTCATTTCTTTTTATTATTTACAATATTTCATCATATGAATATACACAACTTGTGCGTGTATGTATGTGTGTATGTATATATATATATACATATATATGTGTGTGTGTGTGTGTGTATATATATATATATATATATATATATATATATATTTTTTTAGTTCTAAAAGGTTTCTATTTTCCCATGCTCATGTAGGTGGTTTCCAGTTTGGGCTTCCCATGAATAATGTTGTGGAGAATATCCATGTATAAGACATGCATCTTCCTTTTTCTTGGGGGAGTACCTAGGAGCTAAAGAGCTAAGGCACTTGATAGGTGTGCTTAGCATTTTAAGAAAATTCTGAATTGCTTTCCAAGATAGTTGATATCTTTATAAATTTTCTCCCTCAGTGTATGAAAGTTGCGGTTGCACAAAAGTCTCAAGAACATGTGATTTGACCAATTTTCTTATTTTTAGCTCATCTAATCAGTGAGTAGTGATATTTCAATCCATGCTTTTAATTTGCATTTACCTAATAACTAATTTTTATATGAGAAATTCTTAAGAGTTTTTAGTGCATTTTGAATAAAAGTCCTTAGCTGGATATGTTTACTGTAAATTCTGTTTGTTGTGATTGCTTTAGGTTTTTATTGGTGCATTAAAATTATACACAATAGTGATTCATTGTGATATATTTATAACTGGCACTGGCTTAATTTGGTCTGTTTCATTCCCCATACCTTCCCTTCTCTTTTCCTCATCCCTCCCTTAATCTCCTGCCACTACTCTATGTGTCTCTTTTTCTATTATCTAACTTTTTTTTTCAGTTCTAAAAGGTTTTTTTTTTGGGAGGGGGGGCTCTGGGGATTGAACTCAGGAGTACTTGACTACTGAGCCACATCCTAAGCCCTTATTTTGTGTTTTATGTAGTCACAAGATCTCACTGAGTTGCTTAGCACCTCATCTTTGCTGAAGTTGGCTTTGAACTCACTATTCTCCTGCTTCAGCCTCCCAAAGTGCTGGGATTACAGATGTGATCCACTGTGCCTGGCCTAAAAGGTTTATTATACAAGACAGTATCTGCAGCTTTTCCTCACCATTTCCCCATGTTCTAATCCCTTTTAGACAATTATTTTGTTATTTATCTCCAGTTCTCTAAATTGACATGTGAATTTTTTAATAATGGCTTGTCTTATATTTTATTCTGGTGATTTTTAAGAACAAAATACCTTAGATGAAGTGAAGTCTAATTTATGAAGTATTTGCTTTATGTTTTGTGCATTTTAACTTCTATGGAACATATATTTCCCCCCAAGATCATTATGATTTTTTAAAAAAATATCTAGGATTTCTAGTGTTATATATTAAATTTAGCGCTGTGATTCATTTAAAGTTAATTTTTCTTTATGGTTAAGATGATATTATTTAATTTTTTCCCCATATGGATATCCAGTCGATCCAGCATCATTTGTTGCAAATGCTTTCATTATCCCACTGAGCTATCCTGACATCTTTGGTAGAAATCCATTAGCCACATCTATGTGGGTCTATTTGCAGATTTGTATATGTCATTGATTTGTATGTTTATCATTTTCCCAATACCAAATGATCAATTCTTATAGCTTTATAATATGCTTTAAGTCAGTTCGGTAAGTTCATCACTTAAGTTGATTTTTCAATAATTATATGTAATTGCTTTGATTATATTAAGTCATTTTGCATTTCCACATAGATTTTAGAATCAGATTGAAAATCCTTCAAAAAATGTGCTAGGATTTTGACAGGAATCGTGTTAATGTCATAGTTCCTTTTTGAGATAATTGTCATTTTAACAATATTAAATATTTGAATCTGTGAATGTATTACATCTTTGTCCCCATATCTTAGTTTCTTTTAGTATTTTATATTACATTTGACAGTTTGAGGGACAGAATCCAGGGTTTCATGGCTTCATGCAAGCACTTTACCACTAAGCTGTATCCCTGGTCATTTTACTTGTTTACAGGTTATTGCTACCTCTGAGCTATGTATTTTTAGTTTTGGCATAGAAGTCCTACATTTCTTTTGATTGAGTTATTTCAAAGTATTTTGCAGTGTTTTGCACTACTATAAATTCATTATTTTCTATATTTTATTTCCCAAAGTTTTTTTCTGCCATGTATGTGAATATAATTATTTTCCTATGTTAACCTTTCATTCTGTATCCTTGCTATAATAAATTATTTCCAGTATTTGTTCTATAGACTTCCTGGGATATCTTACAGAATAATCTTATTTTCAGCACATAGGATTAGTTTCCCTTCTTTTTTCCAGTCTTTAGGGATTCTCTTTCTTTTCATTAACTTACTGCAATGATTTAATTCTCTAGTGTGATGTTAAATGAATGTGATGAAAATGGCATTCTTACTTTGTTCTTACCTCAGGGGTGTTGGGGAAAGTTTCTTCACAGATACTTTTTATCAGTCTGAGGAAATTATCTATTACCCCTAGATTTTAATGAATCAGTAATGTTTTTTTCCAAACCCTTTTCTACTGCTTTTAAATTAATCATGTATCTTTTCTTCTTTTTCTTTGTTAGTATGTTGAGTTTCACTGAATGAAAATTTGATATTAAGTCAACTCTGCATTCCTATGATAGACCCTATTTGATCAAGTTTCTGTATCTTTTTGTGTGTAGTTAGACTTAATTTGTTAAGACTTTGGTGAGGATTATTCATTGAAAATATTACTCTAATTTCCCTGTTTATAATGTCTTTATTAGGCTTTGGCATTAGGTTTGTATAGATCTTATAAAATGAGTTGGGGAATGATTCTTTCTATATTTTCACATACATATATTATATATATAATATATATAACATATATAATAGATACATTAGCATCTGTGTTATTTATTCCTCAGATATTTGATAAAATTTATCAGTGAAAACTTATCAGCCTATATTCTTTTTGAAAAGGCTTTTTTTATTACAAATTAATGTTTTTAAAAGTTTACACATGGGGGGCTGGGATTGTAGCTCAGTGGTAGAACGCTTGCCTTGCATGCATGAGGTACTGGGTTCGATCCTTAGCACCACATAAAAATAAAGATATTGTGTTCATTTACAACTAAAAAATATTTGTAAAAAATTTTTAAAAAATTTACACATGGGGCAGATCAATCTCAGCCCAATGTGCAGAGGAGGAATCCAACTGTGCTGTGGCCCCCCAACTACCAATGCATGGCTTTCCAGTCCACTTCCATCTAGAGACAACAGCCAGAATCATCACCAAGACCATCACCAATGAAGACCACCACCAAGATCCCTGCAGACCTGGTTATACCAGAGGTATCCCTGCTAGCTTACTTCTCTTGATTCCTCTTTCACTCTTCCTATGATCAATTACTTCTATATTCTTACCTCCTACCTCATAAACCCCATAGCCCATATCCCTCTCCCAAATAAAAAATTCAGTAGAAAGCATCAACAATAGACTAGATCACTTGGAAAACAGAACCTCAGGCAATGAATACAATTTGCTGTCATTAAGAGACACATCTCATAAGAAAAGATATACACAGACTGAAGGTAAAAGGATGGGAAAAAATAAATCACTCACATGGACTATGTAAACAAGCAGGGGTTTCCAGCCTCAGATAAAGTAGACTTCGAAACAAAGTTAGTCAGAAGGGATAAAGAAGGACATTTAATACTGCTTAAGGGACTCATACATCAACAAGATGTAACAATCATAAATATCTATAGCCCAAACTATGGAGCATTCATGTATATCAAACATTCCCTTCTTGATTTCAAAAATCAAATAGACCTCAAACAATAGTGGGTGACTTTAGCACACTTCTCTCACCACTGGACAGATCTTCCAAACAAAAACTAAACAAAGAAACCATAGAACTCAATAACAATCAATAATTTAGACTCAACAGACATAAGAATAAGACATAAGAATATTTCATCCTTCAACAAGTGAATACACTTTTTTCTCAGTAGCACATGGATCCTTCTCTAAAGTAGATGCTACAAAGCAAGTCTTAGCAAACACAAAAAAATAGCCTGCATTATGTCAGACCATAATGGAATGAAATTAGAAATCAATGATAAAATAAAAAATAGAAGCTACTCTAACACCTGGAGACTAAATAATATGCTATTGAATACTGCATGGATAGCAAGATATTAGGGAGAAGATAAAAAAATTCTTAGAAAAAATGAGAATTCCAATACAACATATCAAAATCTCTTGGACACTATGAAGGCTGTGTTAAGAGGAAAGTCCTCAAAGCCCTAGAAAAAGAGGAAAAAATCAACACCAAAAGTTGTAGAACTCAAGAAACAAAATCAGGGCTGAAATAATAAAATTGAAACAAAAGAAACAATTGAAAAAATTGACAAAACAGAAAGCTTGTTCTTTGAAAAAATAAATAAAATTGATTAACCTTATCCACCCTAACAAAAAGGAGAAGGAAAACTCAAATTATTAAAATTAATGATGAAATAGGAAATGTCACAACAGACACTATTGAAATACAGAATTAGAAACTATTTGAAAATTTATACTCCAGTAAAATAGAAAAGTCCAAAGACACCAACAAATTCTAGAGGCATATAATCTGCCCAAACTGAGTCAGGAGGGCATACACAATTTAAACAGCTCAATTTCAAGTAGGGAAATAGAAGATACCATCAAAAGCTCACCAACCAAGAAAAGCCTGAGACCAGAAGGATTTTCATCTGAGTTCTACAAGACCTTCAAAGAATTAATACCAATACTCCTCAAATTATTCCATGAAATAGAAAAAGAGGGAACCCTATCAAATTCATTCTATGTGGCTAATATTACCCTGATTCCAAAACCAGACAAAGACACATCAAGGAAAGAAAACTTCATTCCTGATGAACATAGATGCAAATATTCTCAATAAAATTCTGGTAAATTGCATACAAAGACATATTAAAAAGATAGCACACCATAATCAAGTGGGGTTCATCCCAGAGTTGCAAGTTTGTTTCAACATATGGAAATCAATAAATGTAATCCATCACATCAATAGATTTAAAGATAATGAATTATATGATTATCTCAATAGATGCTGAGAAAGCATTTGACAAAATATAGCACCGCTTCATCTTCAAAACACTAGGAAAACTAGATACCTCAACATTGTAAAAGCTATCTATGCTAATCCCAAGACCAACATCATTCTACAAGGAGAAAAATTGAAAGCATTCTCTTTAAAAACTGGAACAAGACAGGGATGTCCTCTTTCATCACTTCTATTCAACATAGTTCTTGAAACTTTAGCTAGAGGAATCAAATGAAAAAAATTAAAGGGATATGCATAAGAAAAGAAGAACTCAAACTATCACTATTTGCTGATGGTATGATTCTATATTTAGAAGATCCAAAAAATTCCATCAGAAAACTTCTATAACTAATAAATTAATTCAGCAAAGTAGTAGGATATAAATTGAATGCATTTGTATACATAAGCAATGAATCCACTGCAAAAGAAATTAGAAAAAAACACCTCATTCACAATAGCCTCAAAAAAAAAAAAAAAAAAAAAAAAAAAAAAAAAAAAAAAAAAAAAAAAAAAAAACCTGGGAATGAATTTAACAAGAGAGGTGAAAGATCTCTATAATGAAAACTACAGAACACTAAAGAAAGAAATTGAAAAAGATCTCAGAAGATGGAAAGATCTCTCATGCTCTTGGATAGGCAGAATTAATATAGTCAAAATGGCCATGCTACCAAAACTGTTTTACAGATTTAATGCAATTCCTATAAAAATCCCAATGATATTCTTCATAGAACTAGAGAAAGCAATTATGAAATCCATTTGGAAAATGAGACCCAGAATAATTAAGGCAGTTCTTAGCAAGAGAGTGAAATAGGAGGCATCACAATATCAGACCTTAAACTCTATTACAGAGAAATAGTAATAAAAAAAGTGCACTGTACTGATACCAAAATAGAAATGTAGACCAATGGTATGAAATAGAAGACCTAGAGACAAACTCACATAAATATGGTTATCTCATACTAGACAAAGGCACCAAAAACATACATTGGAAGAAAGGTAGCCTATTTAACAAATAATGCTGGGAAAACTGGAAATCCATAGACACCTGAACAGAGACTCTGCACCTAATAGAAGAAAAAGTAGGCCTAAATCTTCATAATATTGGCTTAGGCTCTGAATTCCTAAACAAGACTTCTAAAGTGCAAGAAGTAAAATCAAGAATCAACAAATGGGATGGATTCAAACTAAAAAGCTTCTTATCAAAGAACACAATCGATAATGTGATGAGAGAGCCTACAGAATGGGAAAATATCTTTACAACATGCACCTCAGACAGAGCACTAATCTCCAGGATATATAAAGAACTCAAAAAACTTAACACCAAAAAAACAAATAATCCAATCAATAAATGGGCTAAGGAACTGAACAATTTGCAGAAGAAGAAATACAATTGATCAACAAATATATGAAAAAATGTTCATTATTTCTAGCAATTAGAGAAATTTAAATCAAAATTACTCTAAGATTTTATCTCATTCCAGTCGGAATGTCAATTATCAAGAATACCAGCAATAATAAATGGTAGCAATGATCTGGGCGAAAAGGTACACTCATTTGTGGATCATTTGTGGGACTGCAAATTGGTGCAACCACTATGGAAAGCTGTATGGAGATACCTCAGAAAACTTGGAATGGATCCACTGTTTGACCAAGCAATCCCAATCCTCAGTTTATACCCAAAAGACTTCAAATCAGCATACTGTAGTGACACAGCCACATCAACATTGATAGCAACTCAATTCACAATAGCTAAACTATGGAACCAACCTAGATGCCCTTCAATAGATGAATGGATAAGGAAAATGTGGTACATATACACAATGGAATATTACTCAGCCTCAAAGAGGAATGAAATTATAGCATTTGCAGGTAAATGGATGGAACTAGAGAACATCATGCTAAGTGAAATAAACCAATCTCAAAAAATGAAAAGCCAAATGTTTTCTCTAATAAGCAGATGCAGATCCATAGTGGGGCAGGAGGATATAGATGAAGGAAGTTTGGTTGTGTAGAGGAGAGTGAGGGGAGGGTTGGTGTTGTAAGGATGGGAAGGACAGTAGAAAGACACAGATATTATTACCCCATAGACATGTATGATTGCACTACTGAACTAACTCTGAACCATGTACAACCAGAGGAATGAGAAGTTGTACTTCATTTGTATACTATATGTAAATATGCATTCTACTGTAAAATAAGTAAATTAATAAATTAAAAACTTTATACATGGCTATTCATTTTTCTCTTTTTTTAATTTTGTCTTTTTGGGTTTGTTATACTCTTCTAGGAATTTTTCATACCTTCTAGTAAGTTTGATATTTAATTTTTCAAAACTCAATTATTATTTGTTAGCTGTGGAATCTCTCATAGTAATCTCTTTTCTATTCCTGATATGGATGATTCCAAGTCTAGCTAATGGTTTGTCAATATCACTGATCTTTTTAAAGAATCCATGAATCTCTGCTAATCTTCCATAATGGCTTTTTTCTATTCCCTTTATTTTTGCTTTTCGTGTGTGTGCAATTTCCTTCTCTAGTCTCTTTGACTTTGTATTATTCTTTAGTTTGTAAGTGAAACCTGGGTCATTGGAATATTTTTTGTCTTCCTTTTATCTATTATAAATATTTAGAAGTATGCGTTTCCTCTTGATCCCACAAGAGCTTCATTATAAAAAATTTGATATGTCATATTTTCATTATAATTCCAAATTTCCCTTTGATTCACATTTGACTTCTGCATTATTTAGAGACATGCTGTTTAAATCCAAGAAATTTTGTTTTTCTCATGATATGTTTCAATTTCTAATTTTGATTTCTTATTTTTATGTTTTAATTTTAATTAATTTCTAAGTAAATTTTATTGCAAAAAGAGAGTTTTTTAAAATTGAGTGAGACTTATTTACTTCCCAGTATGTGAACCTATCTTGATGAATACATTATGTTCACTAGAGCTAAAATAACTTTTATAGACAATACGGGTTTGAAATGTTTTTCTATTATCCTACATTTTTAGGGTTTTCTTTCTTTCTTTCTTTCTTTCTTTCTTTCTTTCTTTCTTTCTTTCTCTAGTTACTCTCCTAATTGTCAAGAGAAAAATATTAAAATCTTCTGCCATGATTGTGGACCTATTTTTGTTTAATAAAGGCCGAGACTCTATTGTTAGGCACATACTCATTCATATATAATGTATCTTCCTGATGGCTTTTCTTCTTTTATTATAAATAGTCCCTATTTCTTAAATATTTGATCTCAGTCTATTGTAACAGATAATAGGAGCTACTACAGTCTTTTTTGCTTCCTTTTTTTGAATTGTCTATTTATGCCCATTTATTTTCAATTCTTAGTAGAGTGTTAACATTCCTATTCTTTTATTAAACGATATCTCTGTCATAGCTTGCTTTTTATATGAATATTTATATCATTACTATTTAATACAATATTTGATATATTTGGATTTAGAGCTGCCATTTTATTATCATTGTTGTTTGTCTTTTCTGGTTTTATTTCTCTATTCTAAATTTTCTTCCTTCTGTTGTATTTTACATTTTAGGTATCATTTTAATTAATTTGTTGCTTTTCATGCTGTATGTCATAATACATTTTTTAGTGGTTGTTCTGTTGATCAATAAATACACTTCTAAACTTTAATTGTCTACTACTATAAAATGCAGAGACTTATACATAATATAGGTTAGCACCTGATTTTTTAATATTATAGATTTTTATGTGTGATATTTCTAGATATTGAAAACCATACTAGACTATTTGGTTCTAATATTCATATTTTTAACTTTCATGAAGAAATGTCTTTTACATTTATTTTGTTATTTACCTATTTGTTGCTTTTCTTTGATTTTATGAGCATCAAGTTTCTTTTAGAGTTATTTTCTTCAGGTTAAAGCACATTCTTTAATATTTCTTATAAGCCTAGATGTATAAAAGAAATGTTTTCAAATTTCTTTCATTTGAAAATTTAGTTATTTTCATTAATTAATAAAGTGTTTGGTAATAGTTTAGAGACTCCAAGATGGCAGAGGCAGAGTATTAAAAAAATGCCCTTGAAGGACAAGACAGAGAGATGAGTCACCATGTTTCTGTTTATGTAAGTCTCGTTACTATGACTACTCATGCCACTGAGGACTTACTGGCACCAAAATAGACATGTAGACCAATGGTACAGAATAGAAGTCACAGAGAGTAATTCACAGAAATACAGCTAACCCATACTAGACAAAGGTGCCAAAAACATACATTGGAGAAAAGATAGCCTTTTCAACAAATAGTGCTGGGAAAACTGGAAATCCATATGCAGTAAAATGAAACTAAACCCTTATCTCTCACCATGCACAAAACTCAACTCAAAGTGGATCAAAGACCTAGGAATTAGACCAGAGACCCTGTGTCTAATTGAGGAGAAAGCAGGCCCAAATCTTCATCACGTCGGATTAGGCCCTGACTTCCTTAACAAGACTCCAAATGCACAAGAAATAAAAACAAGAATCAATAAATGGGATGGACTTATTGCCCTTGATGACTCCCACCACAGGTTTGGTAGTCTGAAATAACCACTGGACTTAAAATGGACAGTAGTCGAATTAGGTGTTCTAAAGTAACTAATGGTGAAAAATTGGACACTATTCTAATCAGGTATTAAAATAGAACCAGTGGAAACAAATGGGATATGGTCTTCACTCAGGTCTGAGTAGGAAAGAGAGTGCCTCACAGCTTAGCATATAAGACACCAATTTCCAGGCATCAGGGACTTGAGCCTCTCTCTTACTTGGCCCACTCCACTCTACCTTATGGAGTGCTACTTCTACCTTTACCTTCAATAAATATGTACTTTTCCTGTCACTTCTTTGCATCTCACTCAATTTGTTGTTGGGGGAACCAAGGACCTAGACCTCACTTGGACACCCTGAAGATAACAGAAGGCTATATTAGCTTAATTTTCTTCGGAAGAAAAGTTCTTTTCTTTTAATATCTTAAACATGCTGTTTCTCATTCTTCTAGCCTCTATAATTTTGGATGAGAAATTCATAGGCATTTGTAAAATAAATCATTTCTGTATTTGTAAAATAAATTATTTCTGTATTTGTAAAATCCAATTTTCTTTAGCTGCTCTGAAAACATTTTTTAATCTTTGATTTTTATTAACTCGATTAGGATGCACATAAAAGATATAGTTTTCTTTAAGTTTTTCCTGCTTATGTTTGCTAAGTTTATTGAATCTATAAATTTCTGTGTTTTCCAAGTTTGGAACATTTATGCCCATTAGTTATTCATGTACTTTTTTTATCCTCTTCTCTGGGAGTCTAATTATACATATGTTTATATATATATGTGTGTGTGTATATCTATATGTATGTGTGTGTGTGCATATATATATATATATATATATATATATGTATTCAGGCACTGTTCACTTTTTTCTCAATCTTTTTTTTCTCTTAATTCTTCAAATAGGATAACTCTACTGATACACTTTCATATATTAAGTCTTTTTTCTGTCATTTATGATCTAATGCTGAGCTGATCTATTGCATTTTTACTTTGGTCATTGTATGTTTGTTTAAAATTTTTCTGTTGGTCCTTTTTTATAGTTTCCCCCAAAGTTTCTATTTTTTAGATATCTCAAGTATATTTTTATTAATCCTATGAAACATGGTTTTCTAATGCATAAATATGTATTTGATATCTCCAACATCATAGTTGTCTCAAATTTGACATGTTTTGATAATTTCCCATGAAACTTGAGTACATTTTACTAGTTCTTTTTTCATTGAACATTTCTAACTTTTATCTGAATATTGTAAATATTATCATTTGTAGTATCCGATTCTTATTTCACTCCCTGGAGAATGTTAACTAGTTACCTTGAGATAATGAATTCTGAACTTCCCTCTGTGTACAGTGATTTAAATCTCAATTCAGTTTTCTAAACTTTTGCTGTACTGATTTGAATCTGTCCTAACTATAAAAAATATAGGATTGGGCTGAGGTGTTTGTCAGTACCTAACAGAATTAGGGAAAATCATTCTTTGGTTCTTTCCTCTAAAAGAATTCAGCTATATTCTATAGCCCACAGAAGACATCTTCTCTGCTTTGTCTGAAGACAAAGCCTGGGTTTCTCTTGAGGTTTTATACCTGGTGTGTTCATGACCCTATACATCTGTTTCCTCTTGCTTCTTGGAGCAAAGTCCCTGAGAGGAGAAAGAAAACTCTGGGTTCACCTAGGAGCAGGTCTGTTGCCCTCTATGTTTTGACAGCTTTCCACAATTGGCTTGCTTTGTTTCTTATAGCAGTTTTTGCATTCTGCCTAGTATTTTTAATTCTAATCAGCAAAAGTGATGGACAGATGGCAATACATAGTATACAGTGAAACCAGAACTCAGGAAGACTCATGTTTAATGAGTATCAGTAGAATGATAATTCATTAGAAGAAATTTAGTGTTAACCAATAAAGTGAGGAAGTGTTTTTGTTAGGGGACAGCCAGATAAGGATGGTAGGAACATGAGGTTAAGATAATAATTCTATAAAATGGGCCCATTATGCTGGCACCCACATGTTCTCTTTGCAAAAAAGCAATATACCTGCAGCCCTGCCTTGCCTAAGTGAACAGGCTATGTCACATTCCTCAGAAAACTACCTGTTATCTGCAAGGAAATTCAGGTAGGAAATAATGTTGATAAGAGAAGATCAAATTACTTTGAAGGGAAAGATTTTTTGTGACCGTGTTCACAGAAATGATTCCAGAAAATAAGGATAATTCCTCCTAACCATAAAACCTGTAAAAATGATTAAGAATCCAATTAGAACTGCTCAACATGGGCCAAGGTGGCATAGAATTGAAGTCTGTTGTCACCTTGCTGTCAGTCAAAAGTCAAGAAGTGAACCTGCGTGGGACTTTCTGGAAATTCCTCGGGGATCCTCAATAAAACTGGAGTGCCGGAGAGGAACAATGTGTCTCTCCCTTTCTAAGAGGACCCATTCTCTCCCTTGAAAATGTCTCCTTTCCCTTTTCCTCTCTCTTCAATAAAATCATTACTCTTACTCTGAGTGACTTGTCTAAAATCTTTCTGACTTGATCAAAAGAATTGGGGTTTGAAAGGTAAGTCTTTGTGTTGCCTTAATTTCCTGTGTAACATTTTTAAGTGCTTCTTGAGCTTAACTTTTAGGTGTCGTTATTATATGAATAAACTGCTTGTTACTTCCTGTCATATATTCATTACTCTAAGCCAACTTGGGACATTAAATAAAGCAGAGAATATTATTGTAAATGATGGTGTCATGATAATAAGTTTGTTTAAATTTTAATAGCTAACTAAAATAAGAGACACTGGAGATATTTTTAAATACTTAGTGGTTATAGCTGACACACTAGTTGCTTATCCAGTAGCTATTCATTCCTTTTCTGGCTTTAATTTTTTTTTCCCTGAGGCTGCAATTTTTAGTTCTAAGTGACAAATCCTGATTGGCTCAAATGAACAATGATAATGATGATTATAGATTTATACAAGAAACCAAGACTGAAAACAGAATTTAATTACGAAGACCAAAAAAGAAAATAAAATAAGCCACAGTTCCCCAAATTTTTTCAGTTTTTGAGACTTCTTTGTAAGCAATGTTCTATTCTTATTGTTTTCCAAAAAATAGTCCTTTTTTGTGTTTAATTATTCATTAAGTCCTAAAATTATATGTATGTTATTTTGCTTTTTTCTTACTCTTAAGGGAGAAAATATTTCTAGATTTTATGCTTAAAATGCTCAAACTACATTGGTAGATTTAAGAAATATACAGTGAAATTTTATACTTCTTATTCATTTTGAGATTCAAGACCTGGCCGAATTTGATATATTATGCTGAGTATATCCTGTTTTCCTCTATAGATTTACCCTCCATACTCTTCCTCCCACTTCTCCATCATGCTCTTGCATGGATTATATCAGCATATTCCCATGACTTTTATCTTCCTTTGCGGAGTGTTCAACAGTCCCCATTGAGCCTAACTGGAGATCAAAGAACATGTATAAATGAGGATAAGGTATTTGTCCTCCTCATTGCATCTCTATAAGGACTTATGTTATAAGAATAGGTATAAAAACTATACCCAGTCTTAAAATATAAATTGGTTGATAATGTATTATGGAAAGAGGCACAAGCTGGGCCCAGTGAAGGGCAGAGAAAAATTAACAGCCAGTGAATCAATGTGGACATAGGAAGTTGCTAACACATTTAAAAAAATTATGAAGTGTTTGGTATGATTGTAGCTTACAGTTTAAGTTGTATTCTGGAGAGATAATTGAATTCTATTCTAGAGAGGGCCTTTACTATCATGATCAGGCAAATGGACTTTATCCATCTAAGAAAAAGAAGGTGTTAAGTAGTACAGTTACACGACATAGCAGATGTTACAGAAAGACCACTTTGGCAGACAACCGGAGGGCACATACAGGAGAGAGAGGCATTAGGGCCTAGTAAAGTGTTATGGTGGGAGATGGTGAGACCCTAAATTAGTTTAGCAGCATTGGATGGACTTATTTATTTCAAGTCTTCCATAATGTGAAAAAAAGTAAGTTATAAGTAAGAAATGCATATAAACATTGTTTGGACATTTTAAAGTCTTATATTTTTGGTTGTGCTTTATAACAAATTAGAGAAAAAGAAAGGTATTTTTCCCTTCTCTTTAAATGTAATATTGAAAATTATCATGTTCACATTATTTATCAATATATTTTGTTGATGGGGAGAATATGATAGAAGATAATTACAAAACTACAGAATGTCCTGGATAGTCTTTTCTCTTTGATTGACTTCATAATATTAAATATAGCTCTCCAAGCAATTGAGACAGAAACTATGTTGTAAATTAGGGAGCCTATTAGTTTTGTTTGCTCTAAGTATCACTAGATATTCAGTGGCTTATTTACCACTTTCTAATTAGCTGAAGATCATGAGCAACTCTGAGCTAATGGTACATTACTTCATAAAATGGGCAAACAGGTAAGAATATTTCTACAAAAATACAGAGGGTAAAAGAATATGAATGCAAGCACAAAGGACAAAAGAAAATAGCAGAGCTGATGCTTGATGTGGCATAAATATATATTATATTAATGAAGGACAAATCTTTAAAGGAAAGAGAGTTCAAACATGTGGAATATTATTGCTAGATTAGTCAAGATGTGAACTAAAAATGTGTCACAGAAAATGTGGGTTTGTTCTTCCAAGTTTTAATTGTTAGTAAATTGTCTTTATATTGAAACAATATTACAATGATATTGAAATATGATCAGATGTACTGTGGCTATTATCATATCGAGTTATCCTGCCAAGTAGGTATAGAAACACATACCAGTACTATAGTGTCGCAAAATGTAAATGTGTACTCAGGAGAAAAAGCATGAGGTTTGCCCATAACTTGACACCTGATTAATATAAGGACTCTCCTGCTGGTCTCATTTTCTTCTCTTTCTCATCTACAGTTCCAGAAAATCAGGAAGAAACTTGTCTTAGGTGCATGGAGAAGAAACCTGTAGGTTACATTGAATTCAATTATAAAACAGTTGCTTTCAATAATACTACTACTAATAATAATAGAAACGAGAAAGCTAGTGTTGTTAAAATGCATTAAGGTTAAGAACTTTTTCTTCCAAGTAATCCTCTATTTAAAAACCAAAACATTCTGGCTACAAAGACAATAGAACTTCTCAGATTGTCCTAAGATTGATATTTTAGTTTCAACTAATAGTTGGAAGACACAAAAAGAATGTGCCATAAAGATATTTATATAATTTTGCTGAGGCATAAATTTGAATTAAATATCTATAAGGGGATCTTGTTGAGACACATTATTTGGCTGGAGAATAAGCCTGGCAGATCCTCTACCATCCAACCCAATGTAGCTTTGCTGAGTTCAACACATAATATCACTCATAAAATTGTAACAAGTGTTTATGAAACATTCTTCACAGGCTGCAGCAGTGTTAAGTTAGATAATTTTTTATCCAATATCTATCTATCCTTCCTCCCCTGTATCCTCTCTAACTTCTAGTAATCACTATTTTATTCTCTTCTTTGAGATCATCTTTTTTAGTTTTCCATGTGAATGCAGACACATAGTATTTGCCTTTCTGTGCCTAGCTTATTTCACTTATTATCTTTCAGTTCTATCCATTTTGCTGCAACAGTAGGATTTTATTCTTCATTATGGCTAATTAATATTATATTAAACATATATACCACATTTTATTTATCCATTCATCTGATCTCAGACATCTCTGTTAATTCTTGGATTTTGCTGTGGTGAAGAGTAATAAACAGGGGTGTGTGGATATTGCCTGGATAAGCTGACTTCATTTCCTTTGGGTATATACCCAGAAGTAGGATTGCTTGATCACATGGTAGATCTATGTTTAGTTTTTCAAAGGACTTCCATACTATTCTGCAGAATGGCTGTTCTAATTTATATGTCCACAGTGAATACGAGTTTGGATACATAGGCTTGGATACAACTTCACATATGTAGAAACCCTGCAACTTGCAGATTGGTGAGAGATTTGTTGCTGTATGAAATGACTCGCCTATTCTTTTCCTTTCTGAATCTTTAAGTGAGTGTTCAGGGGTTAGCAAAGTCGATTTTTTTTTTTTAATCCCAGAATGCACTATATCTTGAGTACAAAAAACTCCAAATAATCCCCAAACAACAAAACCTTCATGTATTTCTTGAAGTTTGAGAAATTACAGCTCTTTTTAAAATAAAATGCAGTGCTCAAATCACTAACATGTTTTCCACAATTTTGTTTTAGGTGTTGATTGTTTGTAAGGAAGGAGTCTTATCAACTGACCTGTGATACAATTTTATTCCAATTACTGGGAATGGCCCCTGCGGGAAGAAAAGAGGGCAGATGGCTCAGTCTAATCTCCTTGTCAACATAACTAGACCAATGGGAAAATAGATAATATGTCCACTAGGATAGTCATTATCTGTGGTATGTCCTTAATAGAATGTTCCTGGTTCAGTAAATAAATTGAAATAAGAGCATTAGTAAAACTCTTATCAATAAATAAGCTCTAGTAAAGAAATTTAGAGCCTCTGTATTTTTAAGACATGACTTCCTGGAAAGTGTCTAAGTTTGGGAATAAAATGTAGATGATTGATAAACTAATGCTCCTCTAGTGTATGAGGCAAATTCACTAAACATCATTTGGTGAAATCTATTATTCAAGGTCAGAGTTTCAGTCCATAATTGCCAGGTCTTGTTGCTTTGTGCCTGTAGTAGCACAGAACATCATGGCATGAGTGTTTGGCAGAGAAGATGCTCACTTCTCTGTGGCCGAGAAGTGAGAGAGAGAAAGGAATGGGCTGGCTTTATGACAGGACACATCTCAATGACCTAACTTCCTCTCACTAGACCCCACCTCCTAAAGGTTCCATCACTCCCTAATAGTGTCTCAGGTCAGTGACCAAGCCTTTAACATATGAGCCTTTGGGGGACTTTTAAGATCAAAATAGTAACTTTATTAAAATTGCTAAATCATTGGGAAAAATATAATTTTTAAAATCCATTGCCATCTTGGTATTTTTCAAAACTTATATGTTAATAGTTATTTGTTCTGTCACTTTCCTTTGCCATGTGAATCTATGATTAGCCAGGCATTGAATTAGAGAATTAAGAAATTAGGCTTTAATTCAAAACTTATGGGATTAGGAACTTGGACATAAAATAAGAAGTCGTAAATTACAACTTTAAAAATTCCTTATATCTCTATTCAAAATTAGTTCCTTTTAGCTATAATGAGAATCAGAACAAGAGGAGAAGGTGAATGTGGCATGATTTGATGAACATTTCTTCTAGAGCTCAAATTTATAAGGAAAGGAATTACTTGGTTATCCTCAAATTAAAGAAGAAATACTCAATTTGCTGTAGAAAGTACAGACTTGAAGAAAGTAGTTCATAGGCAGGGAAATCAGGTATTGGTATATTGTCATACATTATCAAGTGAGGAAAAATACCTGAAGTATTAGAAGAATAGTGCTAAAAATCAGCAGGATGTGATAGTTTTGAGATAAATCTAAGAAACAAAACCAAATAGGGTTTAGTAGTGATATAAGGGAAGGAAAAAGGCAAAGACTGTTCTGAGGGTTTTAGATCTTGTGTGGTTATTTTTTTAATGCATAAGACTTTTTTAGATGTCCTGTAAACAAACAAACAAACAAAACAAGCCCCAGTTCTCCTTTATTGTTTGACAAGTATAAAGCTTCAGTTACACAGGGTAAGCACTTTCTAGAGATCTGAGGTACAATATTATGACTATAATTTACAGTACCATATTGTTCACTAAATACATTGTTAAGATGATAGGTATTATGTTAATTGTTCCTATCACAATTTAAAAAAATAACCAAATGTGCTTTTTCTTTCAGCATCTTTCAGTGTGACCACTCTGAGAAGCTCTGATTATGGTAATATTGTTGGGAATTCCTTCTTGAATATGGCCATCAGCATCAGCCCCTGCTTGGGTCTTTGTTTTCATGATCAGCAAACGTCTTGCCCACAGAAGATGATCAAATTATTGACTTAATGAATTGTCAATTTATTGATTGATATTTTGAAGATCCATTGATAGGTTGGTGAGATTGTATGCAAGTAATAGAAGACTCTGTTCATAATAGCCTATTGTTTAGTAAAAGTTGCCATGATAATTGTGGGGAGGGAGACCATAAAGGGGCTGGTGAGTCTATGGTAGTCTAAACCATAATGTACCTACTCTACTTTTTGTATATTCATTTTTTACCTTTCCTGCCCTCCTTCACTCTGGCCCATCACATCCTTTTGCCTTAGCTAATAGTAAAACCTTTGTTCTCTCCCTGTCTCTTACAGAGAAGCACATTCTTTTTTATTTTAATGATGCAGGAGCTCTTTGTTGGACCAGCAATTCATAGTAACTTATAATAAACATATGGCTACATTGCATGACAGTTCCGAAAACTAAAACTCTTAGTCTCTGAAATTATAATCCTATCAATTCAGGTATTTTATTCTTTTAATAACATTAGAAAGTTTTTTTTTATGGTGAAGAGTACATCACTTAATGCAATATATGCATGATTATAATGAAAATTACAGTGTAATTGTCACGACCTTGAAGGTTTTTTTCCCCTAAAGTAAGCATTTTATTATTTTTTATTTTTTATATTTCCAACTTGGAGCTCTCCATTGAGTCTGCAACAAAATACATTAAAATCACATATTTCAGATTGCAAGTATTACACATTCAATTTTAAAACTGGCAAATAATGGCAAATAGCACAAAGGGGATTTAAGTTTAATACGAATAAAGCTCAAATGCTAGTATAGATAGTGAATAATAAGCTAGCCAGAAATTCCATTTGCAAATGTCTGGACTCCTACTAGGCATTTCCTGCACATTCAAAGCTCATCACAAAAATCTTTAATTAGCGCCAGAGGACATTGAAAAAGGAAAAAAAGGGTGTTAGTGTGCACTTGGTTGCAGATGCTGCTACCAAAGAAAGGCGCAATTGCAGGCCAGCCTACACAGACAGCAACCTTGTTTTATATGAGAGATTTACATATTAAGAAAGGAATTAGACTATTTACAACAAGCTTTTCAGTATTCATTAAATGACTAAAAATACACTTATTCTTAAAACCTTCATTTCCTTTTTGAATCTTACAGCTACATGACTGCATTATATTGTACTTAATGCCATAAGTTTACTAATTTTATTCAGATCTAATAAAACACTGAATCTTAATTGACTTGCTCTAAAAATATTTTCTTATGACAAAATTTAAAGAATTACTGTCAATGAGACTGAAACAATTCATTATATACACAAATGAGTCATTAATTTTTATTATATAGGGTTATTCATTATCGTTAAGAATATTTTCCTCTTGATATATATAGAAGGTCATAATGTCTAATTAATGCCAACAAGAAAGTTAAAACTGTAACGTTTACATATTTATAATGTTAGCTTGCCACTGTTACATTTTCCATGATGTACTGTTTTAAATATATTTTGACATTTTCCACTTGAATTTGTAAGAATTAGAATTTCACTAAAGTGTTTTATCTTTTTATAAAGTTCAATATCTGAGACACTTTAAAATTCAATGAACTCTAAGAAAATAATTCATTACATACACAGGCTCATCATTTAATTATTAATTAGCATCATTATGCAAATAAAATATTGCTATCAATGCACAAACTAAATCAAAATAAATCAAAAAATAAGGCAACACATGGATTAGCATTTTTATACTGCCACCCATGTGGTAGTTTTTATAGAGGTATTTTTCATTGAAAATCTATGAGACTATTTTCAGACTGACGAATTCTATGAGCAGATGCCCAAGGTGGGAGATAATGTTAGGTGACATATCCAGAAGTAGACTGATTAACATTCCAATCTTACTCATGTAAATCTGAAGGCCAGTCAGGATTGTAATTTCTCCCAGTGATAGAAATTTGGTATATGAGAGTGTCAGATTTCCCTCTGAAAATAAATGATCAATGGTATAATACACACTGTTTTCTGTGAAGTATCTCCCAGTTTGATTGATTTATCATTCTTTGATCAGCACAGGAATAAAGTTTCTACTCTGATGAAGATTCTGTATACAGTGGAACAGAGAATGGAGCAGTGGAGAAAGAAAGATATTAACTTAAGTATAATTATCAACAATTATACAATGTCATTATTCCAATGACATTGGAATAATTACACATTTTTTTCTTTCTTGCTCTGATATCTACTATTTTCTAGCAATCATTTTTGTATATAACATACAACTCCAGCTTTTTTTTCTCAGATACTTTTCTTCTAATATTTTATATAAAATTCATTTGTGAACTGTATAATTTTCTACTTACATAGAAAAAAAGTATAATTGAGTTTAATCTAGTGAAGAAATACTTATCTCTCAGACATGAATATAGTGACCATTGGGACCTTGGGTTTCCCACTTTGGAAAGAGAATAAATAGGTTTCCATTGATAATAGAGTATTAATCGCATTCAATGACAGCATAATACTTTTACTGATCACAATTTTCAGTATGTCTTGAAGACATGATACATTGCAATAGAACTTGATTTCTTTCCTTAAGTGTCTTAATATCCTAATCATAAATTATATTCTTTGACCACTTGATTAAAAGATATGATGCCTCCTGCATCTTTTTTAGCACTTCAGTTATATTGCTTCCAAATTTTCATTGTTCGTTGCTCAGTGTGCATTCACAGATTGCAGCCACCTGGTCCTGTGGTTAAATAAATTAAATGCTCATGCTCACATATATATATGTAGCTTCATCTTTCATGACTCAAAGCCAGCAGTTTGTCCTCTCAAAGGTCTTATGAGCTTCTTCCTCACTGCGAGTAAAAATGTCTTCTTTGTTATAATAAAAGTAAAATTTGGCTGGATATAAAGTTACATTCCAAGCTAGCCAATAGCCTCTCATTTGCTGTCTTTTAGTATATAGAATGCTATTGTGATGAAATCTAAGTCAAGCTTCTGTTGTTATTCCTATGACCAAATTATTGCTTAGGATGTCTAAAAGTTCATCTCTTTTCTTTCTTTTTTTTTTTCTTTTCCTTTTGCAGTGCAAGGGATTAAACCCAGGGCCTTGTACATCATAGGTAAGTGCTATACAATTGAACTATCCTCCAGACTTAAAACTTTCTTTATAATTGAAGTTCAAAAATTTTGTTGAGACTTACATTAGGTCAGTCTTCCAAATCATATTTTTCCCAGAAAATCATCTCCCCTTTATATATTTAGTTTTATGACTAGTAGTATTTCTGAAAATCTGCTCTTTATATCTTTGAGCATTTCTTTTATTTTAGTTATTTAGATTTATTATTCAGGGACCATGATTCTCTATAAGCTGATTCCTTTCTGTCTCACTTCCTTACCTATAACTTTTTGAAATCTTTTTAACTTTAATTCTATTATTTTTGTTTTTCTTATTATTTGTACTTTATACCCCTAGTTGTACATCTTTTCCATTGTACAATCTTCAACATGGTATTCATTTCTGTGAAAATAATTTATTTTTCACTTATTTCCTGCACAATATGAGCTCAAGTTTCAACCCATCTGCTATTGCACTGATCTTTCCGGATTACTACTTTTAGTTCCTCTTTTAACAAATGGTGAATGAATCATTGCATTTTGTTTTTATTCAGGAAACTGCATTTTTTCACCACTTCATGACAATGTTTTCCCAGTCAATTTTATTCTTGGTCTGTCATGTGTTCTTCTTTTCACCTTTCTGTTCCACTTTTAAAATTAGAGCTTCTATGTCACCTTCTTTTTAAATATATTCATCTTTCAGTGAAATAAGCTCTTTTGGAGACCACCATTTTCCATCCGTTCAAATGCAAGAAATATAACTGGACTGCTTGAGAACTCCCAGTGAAAGACATGGAAAACCATTGTGTGTGGCTGTGTCCTTCAGGTGTGGCTTCTTCCCAGACAACAGAAGTGGTCTGTGCATTGCCACCTCTGGCTTATCCTTCCTTCTGCACACTACTTTTTGCAGATAGCAGGCATTCTAAAATGATGCCATGAACATATTCCCCTTGAACCTTGCTTCCTGCCCTTCTCCTATTACCAAAATTATCCCTGGGGTAATGTCTAGCAATGATACCTTTATTTTCTTCTACTTTCAATGTCAGTTCCTCCTTTGGAGCACTTTGAGTTATTTTTTTTTTTTTAACACAATTGTCAACCGTGTCCTCTCTTGGAATCTTGCCACTCTCTTGTTACATCTTTGCATGTTTGACAGCTTTTTCTGCATACTCTGTTTTGTAGTAACTGATGTCTCCTGCATTTTTGTTCTATTTCTTCTTGTACTTAAGTCTGGATGAGTTCTAGGGAGAGACGAGGACAGAGCATGTGTATAACCATCATTTTAGTAATGACATTCTAAGTATCTTGTTCCTTGATGACCCAGATCAAGGTTCCTCACAGTAGTCAATGATATGAGAGTTGAGTTTGCATACTTTTGGGTGAAAGCCATTTATTTTTTGTTTTATGGTAAAATACAGATAGATTTTGTGTTCAATTCCAAAATAGATGAATGTACTTGGATACATTCTATCTGATCACTTACCAGATGTTAAAATTGTTGTTCTAAAACAAAAATTGCTGTTGGTGTAAGTTTTCCTTTACAGTCTCACTCTTCCCAAGATAACTCAATTCAAAGATAGCATATTGCTGGGGGCAGCAGAGCACACCTATACTCCTAGCCAACCTCAGCAACTTAACCAGAACTTGTCTTAAAATAAAATATAAGAAGGGCTGGGAATGTAGGATGTAGATCAATGGTAGAGACCCTGGGTTCAAATCCCAGCACTGCAAAAAACAAAAACAAAAACAGAGAAACCATACATTTGTACATGATGCCACTCTAAAAAGCCATACAACAAGGTTTAGAACTTGGGTATCCCAAGTTTCTGTGCTATGTCTGTGAGCTAAATTTCCTTCCTTCCTCTTCCACTGCCTCCATAATATATTACAGATACTTTTTGTTGTTGTTGTTAGCTGTATCACTGTTAACCTGTATACAAGTTATCTAAAAATATCAACTTTCTTAAAATGAAATCCAAGCAGGGTATAGCTATCTTTGATATATTGAGTTTGGGGGTTTAATTATTTTCGTGCTATGCTTTTTACCTATTCCAACAATAAAATAAATTTTAGGTTTTTTTCTAAATTTACAATATTTTTATTACAATTATTTATTTAGATGTTTCATTTTTAAATATGCAGTCTGGAAAAAATTTTTTAAAAAATTTTCTGTTTTTTTTTTCCTTTTTGTACTGATTCTGTAAATTTCCTTTTAAAAACTTCTTGAATACATTATAGTTTTCCATATTTCTCCAATTTTCAATTTTTTGTCTTCTAAAGAAACATAATATACTTGTATCTTTATAATCTCAGTGGAAGTCAGCTCTTAGCAACAAAAAGATAAATGACAGAGGAAGGAAAGTAGAAGATAGGTATGTAGGTGGCATATTTTGTCATAACTTCTCCAACAGAAAAAGTTTATACATTGTTCAGCAAATATATATTGAATATCTATTTTAAGAATAGATCTATTTTAACAATATGGGAACTACAATGAATAAATTCACAAATGAAAATATTCTACCATCAAGGCATAATTGGAAATATGACATAAAATAAGTATTATCAATGTTATTCCCACCATCATATATACTTTGATGTAGTTTAGGTATATTCTGTGATGATAAATAGAATGAATGACCTACCTTGTTGGAAATTTTTTAGAATTTTTCCCAGGTGAGAAATGGTTATAATAAAAACCCATGTTTAATTACATTTTAACTCTCTTTACCTGTGTCTGTGAACCCAGAATGTGATATTTCTACATTGCTGTGTTATTTCTGACATCCCAACATCATCCTTCTCCATCTACACTCTCCTTTCTATTGCAGAGCTCTGATGAAGCGTCTCTGATAGGATCCCACAAAGTAGAAGCTCTTACATGAGACCTGGAAGAAAAGATAAGTAGTAGACATTCTTTTGGTAGAACTGAACAAAACAAGTGTTCTACATATTTTGCAAAAAAAAAAAATTCCAGCCTTTTTCTAGACATCATCTGCTTGAGGACAGGAAGCAGGAGGCATTCTGCTAATGGTTTCTGTCACTTCCTCTAGGAAGAGAGCAGTAGCTGGAGAGTTTGCTGTAGCTCTTATTGACCTTCAAGCTCAAGGCTGTCCCACTGTTTTGTCAACATTTAATTGATGGTATTAAATCCTTTCCTTAATGAAATATCTTTAATGGTTTCTCTTTTATTGTCTGACCTCTGAATGATAGACTGCCCAGATGTCATGTATATTTATCTATTTATTTGTTGTCCAGTGGAATACTTGGGTTAAATATTTATGATGCAGTATCATGACATAATAATGACATGACAATTGATCTTTCCATTTGCTTAATTTCAGAGTATTTAATAGCTGATATTTTACTAAGATGAGTTTTCAGAATCCCTCATTTTCTATAGATTTTCTGTGAAATGAAGCAAGAATTTATTTAAATTCTCATGCAGCCAGTCAACTAATGGCAGTATGCAGAAAGATATGATATTAAATGACCTGAGTCTGACAAACTCAATTGCTTTTCTGTGTGCAAATGATGAGTGATTGCTCACCCAACCTTCCACATCAAATATGTCTTACTTCTACTTCTACCAGGGAGAAAGCTAGCATGGGAAACCTCAAAGTTAGTTGATTCTCCTTTCTCAGTTATAAATGAGCATATTTCTGAATATTTCAGTTTGTCACCATGAAAATTGTTAAGCACTTTAAATTTATGCATCTTCATAGTCTTAAATTTTCCCACATTTTTCTTGGATCTTACACAAAGATGTGACACCAAACAGAAACTAGATCTTTCCACATCCTCTTTCCACCTGCACACTTCAGGTCCTCCCTCAATTATGTATGTACAAACAAATACCTTTTACTCTTTTCATAAAACTCTCCCAGTGCTTATGGCCCTTAATACTGATCCTTCATTGAATAAGCAATATTGTTCACTGTATAAAATCTATTTTGACAGGTGCATTTAGTGTTATCTATGACAGCCCTCAGAAGATATTTTGATATGAATTCACATACTTTTTTGTTTTCCTGTAGTAAATCCATGTTTATTGGTTGTTTCATTTATTTATGTGATTTTTCCCGTTTTATTTCTCTTGTCATCTGTCTGTATAATGTTCTATAACCATTCAATGGCAAAGATTCCTCTTGATCAAACATTATTGTTATTTTCTGCACCAAGCCCCAACCTCAACCTCCATGCTTGTTAGACTTGCAAAGCTCAATTGTATCAAGAATCCTTCTAAGTTAACAGAGAACCCCAGCCCCCTTAACATCTGATTACATTTTTCTCTGTCCACCCTCAATATGTCATTACTGTGGTCTGCTTTCAACTAGAATCTTGTTAGGTCCATTTAGCACAGATCTCTATACTTTTAATATCTCCTCTAAGTAATTTCCATCCACTGACTCCTTTACTGTGATCATAGGATACAAACCTGAACTTTCCTTATTCTATTCAGAGTTGAGTCTGATCTCTTTCTCTGTTGTGTTGGTCTTGACACACATCACGATTACCCTCAATAAAATCTTCAAAAGTCAGAATATTTCTTTTCTTTAGCAATGGCTATATTGTAAAAAATGTAACTAATAGGCCAATTGGTTTATTGGCTATCCCATTTCAAGTCTTCTGAAAACTTGATGGGCATCATTTGCACTGTTTGAGATATTAATGACAATAGGATAGAGTATATTATTAGAAACAGACGTTATCCTTGATGACATTGGTCTATCCATCAGTATTCACTTAATAGGGCAAACTAACTAGTGATTAATCTGACTGTACTATTATTCAGCTCTCACTCTTCATTTTACTGATAAATGTACAAGAAAGACTTGTATTTTAGCCCACTGAAAATACAAGTAAGTTTATATGACAAAACTTGCTTATTTACAGGTAAATATTAATAAATTGAGTAGACTAATAAATGAGTAGGTTAAAAAAAGTAATTCCCCTCCCTTTTATATTATTTTACTCTGTGGCAGTTTTGGAGATAGAACTCTGGGATTTGCACATGATGCTAAGCAAATGCTCTAATACTGAATTACATCCCCAAGCCTAATAATGTTGTTATGACAACAAAAGCCTATTCCTATCATATTACCAAAAGTTCTACACAGATTTAATGCAGTTCCTATTAAAATTCCAATGACATTTTTCATAGAAATAGAAAAGCAGTCATGAAATTCACTTGAATAATAAGAGGCCCAGAATAGCCAAAGCAATCCTTAGTGTGAAAAGTGACACAGGAGATGTCACAATACCAGACCTTAAATTATACCTCAGAGCTATGTGAACAAAAATGGTATGGTTTTGGCATAAAAATAGACATGAAGACCAATGGAACAGAATAGAAGACATAGAGACATACTCACATACATACAGCTATTTCATACTAGGTAAAGGTGCCATAAACATGCATTGGAGAAAAGATACCCTCTTCAACAAATGGTTTTAGGGAACTTGAAATCCATATGTAGTAGAATGAATTTAAACCCCTATCTCTCACCGTGCACAAAACTAAGCCTAAAGTGGATCAAAGACCAAGGCATTAGACCAGAGGCCCTGCTTACTAGAAGAAAAAGTAGGCCCAATTCTATATAATGTAAGTTTAGGAACTGACATTCTCAAGAACTCCAAAAGCACAAGAAGTAAAATCAAGAACCAATAAATGGGATAGTATTAAACTTATTAAAATCTTCTTTACAGCAAAAGAAAAAATCAAAAATGTTAACAGAGAACCCACAGAATGGGAGAAAATCTTTACCACCTGCACCTTAGATAGGGCATTAATCTCACAATATACAAAGAACACAAACATCCTAACATCATAACACCAAAGAAACAAATAATCCAATTAACAAGTGGGCAAAGGAACTCAGCAGACACTTCTCAGAAGAAATATGAATGGTCAAAATATACATGAAAAAATGTTCAACATCACTAGCAGTTGAGAAATGCACATTAAAACTACACTGAGATTCCATCTCACCCTAGTTAGAATGGTATATATTAAGAATATATGAACCTCACCCAAGGGTGGCTGGGCCTGCCTCAATTCTGCTCCAGAGTTCCTGTGGACTAGCAGAAGCTTCAGAGGGCCCCAATCCACCCTCAGGAAACTCCATGGGTGTCCAACGAAGGGTTAACCAGAGACTGATAGCTACTAGCCACAGAGGAAGCACACCCAGGGTAAGAGTCGCCTGCAGAGATCCCAGCATGAAGAGGCCCCACGCAAAGTGTGCTCTGGGCCTGCCTCAGTTCTGCTCTAGAGTTCCTGTGGTCAGATGAGACAGAAGGCCCAAAACTGCCCTTAGGGAATGCCAGGAGTGCCCAGTTGAAGGAAGACCAGAGCCTGCTAGCCTCCAGCACCAGGAGAGCTCACACTCACTGTAAGGGTTGCACACAGATTCTCCTGCTTGTGACCTTGCCTAAGTGAGACCTGGGCCCAACTCCGTTCTGCTCCAGAGTTCCTGTTCACCAGTGGGAGTGTAAGAGAGGGGCAAAACAGCCCTCAGGGGCCTCCTCAGGAGCCCAGCCAAGGCCACTTCCACTGCTCTCTAGAGGTACGTCAACTACCTCTGCCACCAACTTTAGTGGCAGTAGTGCCCATCTGGGGACACACAGGGAACAGAAGTAGCTCCAAGGTGAGACACAGGTAACATGGAGTGTCAATACAAGATTATAAGATAGAAGCCGCAATACCTCAGACTGGTATTTCAAGAAAGGAAGATTCACAATCAACATGAAAAAACAAGGGAAGAAAGTGCCCCAAATAAACCTGGATACCACAGTAACAGAATTTATTGACAGCACAGTTGATGAAATATAAGAGAAAGAATTCAGAATGTACATAATTAAAATGATCAGAAAACTAAAGAATGACATAAGTGAACAATTACAGGCAAAAATTGATCAATCCAACAAAGAAATAGGAGAGCAAATAAAGGCAACCATTGATCATTCTAACAAAGAGATAAGAGAGCAATTACAAGTAGCAAAAGATTACTTTAAGAAAGAGCTAGAGATTGTGAAAAAAAAACTATCAGAAATTCTTGAAATGAAGGAAACAATAAACCAAATAAAAAACTCAATAGAAAGCATCACCAACAGACTAGATCACCTGGAAGACAGAACCTCAGATAATGAACACAAGATATACAATCTTGAAAATAAACTTGACCATACAGTGAAGATGGTAAAAAATCATGAACAGAACATACAAGAAATATGGGACAGCATCAAAAGACCAAATCTAAGATTTACTGGGGTAGAAGAAGGCACAGACTTTCAAACCAAAGGAATGCACAATCTCTTCAGTGAAATAATATCAGAAAATTTCTCAAATATAAAAAATGAAATGGAAAATCAAATACAAGAGGCTTACAGGACACCAAACATGCAAAATTTCAACAGATCTACACCAAGGCACATTATAAGGTAAATGCCCAACATACAGAATTAGTATAGAATTTTAAAGGCTGCTAGAGAGAGGAACCAGATTACATATAAGGGGAGACCAATTCGTATTTCAGCAGATTTTTCCACCCAGACACTAAAAGCCAGGAGATCATGGAATAACATATTCCAATCCCTGAAACAAAATGGATGCCAACCAAGAATCCTACATCCAGCAAAACTGAGCTTCAGATTTGATGATGAAATAAAAACCTTCCATGATAAACAAAAGTTAAAAGAATTTACAGCAAGAAAGCCTGCACTACACAACATTCTTGGCAAAATATTCCATGAGGAGGAAATGATAAACAACAATGAAAATTTTCTAAGAGAAGAACTACACTAAAGGAAAGACCATTCAAAGGAGAAAAAAACTTAAGGTAAAATCCAAAAACAAACCAAAATAACTGGAATTACAAATCATATTTCAATAATAACCCTAAATGTAAATGGCCTAAATACACCAATTAAAAGACACAGACTGACAGACTAGATTTAAAAAAAAGACCCAACAATATGCTGTCTTCAAGAGACTCATCTCACAGGAAAAGACATCCACAGACTGAAAGTGAAAGGGTGGGAAAAAACATATCACTCACATGAATCCTTCAAACAAGCAGGAGTTTCAATCCTCATATCAAATAAAGTGGACTTCAAACCAAAGATGATGAAAAGAGATAAAGAAGGTCATTTCATACTTCTTAAGGGAATCATACATCAACAAGACATAACAATCATAAATATCTATACCCCAAATAATGGGGCTTCTATGTATATCAAATAAATCCTTCTCAAATACAAGACTTAAATAGACCACAACACAATAATACTTGGAGACTTTAACACAGCTCTCTCACCATTGGATAGATCTTCCAAACAAAAACTTAATAAAAAAACCATAGATCTCAATGAAACTATCAATAATTTAGACTTAAAGACATATATAGAGTGTTCCATCCATCAATGAGTGAATACAATTTTTTCTCAGCTGCACAAGGATCCTTTTCCAAAATAGATCATATGTTATGCCACAAAGCCAGTCCTAGCAAATACAAAAAAGTAGAGATTCTACCCTGCATGCTATCTGACCATAATGGAATAAAAGTACAAATAAATGACAGATTAAAAAACAGAAACTACTCCATCACTTGGAAACTAAATAATATGCTATTGAATGATGCATGGATAACAGAAGACATCAAGGAAGGGATAAAAAAAATTCTTAGAGGCAAATAAAAACTCTGATAAAACATATCAAAATCTCTGGGATTCTATAAAGGCAGTGTTAAGAGGAAAGTTCATAGCACTAAGCTCATTCATTAGAAGAAGTGAAGGTCAACAAATAAATGAATTGACTCTTCATCTCAAAGCCTTAGGAAAGGAAGAACAAATTAACACCAAAAGAAGTAGAAGACGGGAAATAATCAAAATCAGGGCTGAAATCAATGAAATTGAAACAAAAGAAACAATTCAAAAAATCGACAAAACCAAAAGATGGTTCTTTGAAAAAATAAACAAAACTGACAAACACTTTGCCACCCTAATGAAAAGGAGGAGGGAGAAGACCCAAATTACTAAAATTCATGATGAAAAAGGAAAAATCATGACAGACAATACTGAAATACAGAGGATAATTAGAAACTATTTTGAAAACTTATACTCCAGTAAAATAGAAAACCCTGAAGACACTGACAAATTTCTAGAGGCATAAGACCTACCCAAACTGAACCAAGAGGACATACACAACTTAAACAGATCAATTTCAAGCAAGGAAACAGAAGATGCCATCAAGAGCCTGCCAACCAAGAAAATCCCATGTCCAGATGGATTCTCAGCTGAGTTCTACAAAACCTTCAAAGAAGAATTAATACCAATTCTCTTCTAACTATTTCATGAAATAGAAATGGAGGGAACCCTTCCAAACTCATTCTATAAGGCAAGTATCACCCTGATTCCAAAACGAGACAGAGACACATCAAAGAAAGAAAACTTGAGACTAGTATCCCTGATGAACATAGATGCAAAAATTCTTGATAAAATTCTGGCAAATTTTATACAAAAACATATTAGAAAAATAGTGCACCATGATCAAGTGGGGTTCATTCCAGGGATGCAAGGTTGATTCAACATATGGAAATCAATTAACGTAATCCATCACATCAATAGACTTAAAAATAAGAATCATATGATTTTATCAATCAATGCAGAGAAGGCATTTGACAAAATACAACACCCTTTTATGCTCAAAACTCTAGAAAAACTTGGGATAGTAGGAACATACCTCAACTTTGTAAAAGCTATCTATGCTAAACCCAAGGCCAACATCATCCTAAATGGAGAAAAATTGGAATCATTCCCTCTGAAAACAGGAACTAGACAGGGAAGCCCTCTCTCACCACTGCTATTCAACATAGTCTTTGAAACACTAGCCAGAGCAATTAGACAGACAAAAGAAATTAAAGGGATACAAATCAGAAAAGAAGAACTCAAACTATCATTATTTGCAGATGACATGATTCTATACTTAGAGGATCCAAAAAATTCTATCAGAAAACTTGTAGAATTAATAAATAATATCAGCAAAGTAGCAGGATATAAAATCAACACCCAGAAATCAATTGCATTTCTATACGTCAGTGATAAACCCTCTGAAAGACCTGTACAATGCAAACTACAAGACACTGAAGAGAGAAATTGAAGAAGACCTTAGAAGATGGAGTAATCTCCCATGCTCCTGGATAGCAAAATCAATATTATCAAAATGGCCATACTTCCCAAAGTGTTATATAAATTCAATGCAATCCCAGTTAAAATCCCATCGTCATTCCTTATAGAAATAGAAAAGGCAATCATGAAATTCATTTGGACGAATAAGAGACCCAGAATAGCCAAAGAAATGCTTAGCAAGAAGAGTGAAGCAGGAGGCATCACAATACCAGACCTCAGATTATACTACAAAGTTATAGTAACAAAAGCAGCATGGTACTGGCACCAAAATAGACATGTAGACCAATGGTATAGAATAGAAGAGACAGAGACAGGTACATACAGTTACCTTATACTAGATAAAGAAGCCAAACACGTACACTGGAGAAAAGACAGCCTCTTCATCAAATGGTGCTGGGAAAACTGGAAATCCATATGCAGCAAAATGAAACTAAACCCCTACCTCTCACCATGCACAAAATTAACTCAAAGTGGATCAAGGACCTGGGAATCAGACCAGAGACTCAATACCTAATAGAAGAAAAAATAGGCCCAAATCTTCATCGTGTCAGATTAGGACCATACTTCCTTAACAAGACTCCTATAGCACAAGAAGTAAAATCAAGCATCAGCAAATGGGATGGATTCAAACTAAAAAGCTTTTCAGCAAAAGAAATAATCAATGAAATGAACAGAGAGCCGACATCCTGGGAACAAATCTTTGCCACACACACATCCGATAGAGCACTCATCTCCAGGATATATAAAGAACTCAAAAAACTTAATACCAAAAAAATAACAACCCAGTCAATAAATGGGCCAAAGAGCTGAACGTAAACTTCACAGAAGAAGATATACAATCCATCAACAGACATATGAAAAAATGTTCAACATCTCTAGCAATCAGAGAAATGCAAATCAAAACTACCCTAAGATTTCATCTCACACCAGTCAGAATGGCAATTATCAAGAATACAAATAACAATAATTGTTGGTGAGGTTGTGAGGAAAAAGGCACGCTCATACATTGCTGGTGGAACTGCAAATTGGTACAACCAATCTGTTAAGCAGTATGGAGATTCCTTAGAAAACTTGGAATGGAACCATCATTTGAGCCTGCTATCTCACTCCTTGGTCTAAAACAGCATACTACAGTGCTGCAGCCATTTCAATGTTTATAGCAGCTCAATTCACAATAGCTAAACTGTGGAACCAACCTAGTTGCCCTTCGATAGATGACTGGATAAAGAAACTGTGGTATATATACACAATGGAATATTACTCAGCAATAAAAGAGAATCAAATTATGGCATTTGCAGTTAAATGGATGGAGTTGGAGAATATCATGCTAAGTGAAGTAAGCCAATCTCAGAAAACCTAATGCCGAATGTACTTGTTGATAAGTGGATGCTGATCCATAATGTGGGGAAGGACATGGGAACAATGGTGGAACTGTGTTCATAGGGGTGTAAGGGGGAAGGGGGGATGGGGACAGTAAAGGTGGTGGAATATGATGGTCATCATAGCCCTAACTTTATGTATGACTGCATATATGTTGTGCTTCTATACAACTTACAACTAGAGAATTGATATATTATCCTCTATTTATGTACAATGAATCAAATTGTACTCTGTTATCATGTAAGCCTAAATAGAACAAATAAATACATTAAAAATGAAAAAAAAGAATATAAGTAACAATAAATGTTGGTGAGGATGTGGGGAAAAGGTACACTCATATATTGCTGGTGGGACTGCAAATTGGTGCAACCACTATGGAAAGCAGTATGGAGATACCTTAGAAAACTTGGAATAGCACCACCACCATTTGATTCAATTTCCCACTCCTTGTTTTATACCAAAAGGACTTAAAATCAGCATACTACAGTGGCACAGCTACATCAATATTTATAGCAGCTCAATTAACAACATGCAAACTATGAAATCAGCCTTGGTGTCCTTCAACAGATGAATGGATAAACAAAATGTGGTACATATTCACAATGGAATATTACTCAGCCATAAAGAAGAAAGAAATTATGGTATTTGATGGTAAATGGATAGAAGTGGAGAATATCATGACAAGTGGGATAAGCCATTACCAAAAAACCAAAGGCTGAATGTTCTATCTGATATGTGGATGCTAATCCACAACAAGAGAAGCTGGGTAGGGGAAGAATAGTTTACTGGATTAAACAAAGGGGAATGAAGGGAAGGGGGAGGGGCTTAGGAAAGACAGTAGAATTTATCAGACATAGCTTTCCTATGTACAAATACATGACCATGGTAGTTCCACATCATGTACAACCATAAGAATAGGATCCCAAATAGAATAAATTATAATCTCTATATGTATAATATGCCAATATGCACTCTACTGTCATATAATATACCTAAAAAGAACAAATAATAAAAACCAAAAAAAAGCCTTTTTGCAGAAACATATTATAATTTATTTTAATCATTGGTAAAGTTTCAAATATTGAAAATAAATTCTTATAAGCAAAATGTGGTTGAAAAAATTATAGTGTATGCTCATGGAAAGTGGCACTTGGTTGTACAAAATACTGAAGACAGCTGCAATTGTTTTTATTACAGAACTGGGTTTTGTATATAATTTAGATCTTATCCCTTTATTAGGTAAGTGGGTTACAAGTGTTTTCACCCATTCTTAGATCGTCTCTTGACTCTACTGATTGTTTCCTTAGCTTGTGAAAAAGCATTTTAGCTTGAGATATTGGCTTATTTTTTTCTTTAGTTTTCAGTGCTTTTTTAGGTTATATCCAAATATCATTACCAAAACTAATATTATGGCAATGTTCCCTTATATTTTCCTTAGAATTTTAGACCTTATATTTATGTATTTAGTCTATATTTGTTGTATCATAAAAGTTTAATTTCATTTATCTCTATGTAAATATGTAGTTTTCCCACCACAATTTATTGAAGAGACTGCATTTTCCCAATTGTGTTTTCTTAGCACCTTTGTCAAAAGTCAATTGATATTAAATGTCGGAATTTATTTATTTTTCTTCTCTATTCTACTTAAATGATCTATGTGTCTGTTTTTATGCCTACTATGCTTTTAGATCACTATAATTTTGTTATATATTTTTATGTTGAATACAGTGACATCTCTAGCTTATTCTTTTTTTCTGAGATATTTGAGTCTTAAAAAATGATGGGTCAAGATATAAAAAGGAGAATGAGAAAAAAATCTTGAAACTAATATGGATATCCAATATACTAAGATTTATGGAATGCAGCCAAATCAGTTGAAAGAAAGAAGAAAAATCACAAATATTTTAGCATTGCACCTCAAAACACTAGAAAAAGAAAAGAACAAACTAAGCTCACAGCAGAAGAAAGTTATAAATAAATGAAATAAAGAGTTGATGAACTATAAAAAAGACTGATGGAATGAAGAGATTTGTTTATGGAAAGATAAAATTGACTAATCCTTAGCAATACTAAAAAAAAAAAAGAAGACTCAAATAAGTGAAATCAAGAATGGATGAACCAAACATTATAATTGATACTAGCATTAACATGAAGGATCATAAGAGTCTGCTATGAACGATTATATGCCAACAAATTGTATAACCTAGAAGAAATTCCTAAACATACATAATGAAAAGTGAATCACAAGGACATCAAAAACCTGAACAGGCCAATAATAAATAATGTGATTGAGTAATCAAAAGTCTTCCCTCAAAGAAAAGTCCAGGACTGATGATCTCACTGCTGAATTCTACCATTTTTTTCAAATAACAATTCTGTTCAAATTCTTCCAGAAAGTTGAAGAAGAGGAATTCTTCTAATACTGAGGCCAGTATTATCCCAATACCCAAAGGACACAGTAGGAAAAACAAACAAACAAACAAACAAACTAGAGGCTATTATCATTGAAGAGTGTAGGTATAAAATGTTTAACAATTATTGGAAAACTAAATGTAGCAGCATAATAAAAATTAATTCACCATTATCAACTAAGATTCATCCACAAGATAGAAAGAAGTTCAAGAGAAGTAAATCCATAACTGTGATAACATGAATGGAATGAAGGGCAAAAGCCATGTCATCTTCTCAATAGATGCAGAAAAGATACGTGACAAAATTCAACACCCTTTCATGATAAGAATTCTCAGATAATTAGATTTAGATGAAATGTACATGAACACAATAAAAGTCAATACAACAAACCCACAGTTTATAATATCACAATGTTGGGAAACTGAAAGATTTTATTCTCAGATCAGGAATAAGACAAGAATGCCACTCTTGCTATTTCTACTCAATACAATCTTGGAAGTGTTAGCCAGTGCAATTAGTCAAGAAAAAGAAATAAAAGCCATTCCAACTAGAAAAGAAATTATGTTGTCATTGTTTAAAGAGAAAATTACTTCATACGTATAAAACTCTAAAGATTCCACCAAAAGACTGTCAACTAATCAATCAACAAATTCAGTAAAGATATAGGGTGCAAATCCAACTTACAAAATCAGTAGCATTTCTAAATACTAACAATGAACCATTTGAAAAAGAAACCAAGAAAATAATCACATTTACAATAGCCTACATATATAATAATACATTGCAATAAATTTAACCAAGGAGATGAAAACTTGAACAGGTCAATAATAAATAATGAGATTGAGTAATCAAAAGTCTTCCCTTAAAGAAAAGTCCAGGACCGATGATTTCACTGATGAAAACTATAAAATACTAATCAAAGTATTTGAAGACATGAGGAAATGGAACGTTATTCAGTATTTAGGAATTAGAAAAATATTATTAAGATATCCATACTACCCTAAGCAATCTACAGATCCAGTGTAATCCTTAGCAAAATTCTATTTTCTATACAAATAGAAAATAAAAATCCTAAGATTTTTAAGATCTTCTAAAACTCTGATTATTTTTCCAACCAGCTTTATTATTAAATCCAAATTGAAAAGAAAATTCATTAATTGGATATTCAAACCTTGAAATACTACTCAGTAATTAAAATAACTATTAGAACATGTAAAATCATGGATGAACTTGAAAATCATTTTACTAAATGGAAGACACAAGTCAAAAGGTATATGTACTTTATGATTTTATTTATATAATTTTTTAGAATAATCTGCTTGAGAAAGGATATCAGAGATTGCCTGGGGCTTAGAGAGAAAATTGACCACAAAGGGAAAGAATTTATCGTTTGGAAATATGCAAAATTTTATGACTTGAATATGGGTGTGGATACACAAGTGTAAATAATTGTAAAACTTGCCTAACTGTATGCTTAAATGGATGCATTGTTCTCTTTAAAAAAATAAAATTATAGTTAAAATAAAATATAACGTAAAATTGACCACATTATGTGAATAGTACAGTGGTATTAGTATATTCATATTGTGCAATCATTACCACCATCCATTTTCAGAATTTTTTTTGTCTTGAAAAGCTGAAACTCTATAACCACTAAACGATAACTCCCCATCCCTCCCTTCTCCTAACCCTTTTCACTTGTAAGTATTTCACCATCTTATTCACCTTATATAAGTGAAACCATACAGTACTTGTTTTTATGTGACAGAGGATTTCTTTTATTTTATGCAAACTAACCCTTAGTAAAGTTGACATACTAAATGAGCAACACAAGCAAAATAATCATCACATATTCATTCAATCAATTTATTATTCCAGCTTTCTCTAATACTGTATTTATATTATTTTCTGAAGATATTTTTCTAATACATTCTGATTATTTTCAAATTTTTAAGTTATTTGTAATATTTTTAAAAATTTCATGTTATACTTAATAAGTTGCCTACCCAACTGATTCTTTTCTATAGATCAAAATAGTTTTTGGTGAGATAATATTCTCCCCATGCATGCTGAATTACCTGGAGGCCTCATAGCACATTAACTAGATGAAATATATTCCTGATTAACAATTCTGACTCTACTTACGATATAAATTTATTTAATGAAAAATAGGAGTTCCATGAAAGTTTTATTACTACTAGAGAAGCAATATAATTCCAAAAGGCAATTATAGATATTAAGCCATGAAAAAAGCCTCTATATTTCACATATATTAATTGAGTTTGTATATACAGGTGAACTGATGGGATAGAATAGGAGATTCTAAGTGAATTCAGGTTCTTATGGGAATGTAGACTATGATAAAGTGAAGCAGCAAATTCGTAGGTTAAAAGGTGGACGTTTAAATAAATATTACTAAGAACATTGGAGAAAGTGTTAACTAGCTTTTCCTATTAGCAGAACAATATTAAAATTATTTCCATTCAAAATCTAGGGGTTTAATTTTAAAAATTATTATTGCCTAGTAGCCCAAGTGGCAAGTAGAAGACTCTATTAATGGGCTAACTTCTGCAGGGAATGCTCCTGGGTTGGAAGTCATTTGGGCCATCTGAGAAGCATGGCCTCAGTTTTTTTTCTGATGGAGTGTGGAAAACCCATATGGATAAGTCTAATTCCAGAAACAATAAGAGTGCTGAACTCCACTGCATTAGTGAATCAGAGAAATATTTATATGTTTAAATTCCATTAGTAACATCAAAAGATAAATGTAAAACAAGGAAAAATGTGGGCATTTCATAGACAAAGACATAGCTCTCAAATATATGAAGAGCTATTAAAAATCAGGAAGAGAAAACCAACAATTAAATTTTAAAAATGGACCCAAGACATAAATAAGCTACTAATAGAAAAGGAAATTCAAAGGGTACTTGCACATATAAATACTGCTCAATTTCACTTCTAATGAAAATGCATATTTTGGGGGAAGTGCACTTTGCTGGTATTAATCTGTAAGATTGGCAAAAAGGATAAAAGTTTGAAAATACCATTGACAAAGCTGTAGGTAGGGAAAAGGCACTTTTTCTATATTGGTATACGTTAGTTAGCCTTCACTCTTAATTTAATGATTTCAATTTCTTTTTCTCGTAAATAATTTTTGTATCTAAGCTACATACAAATACTAATTATTTTTGCATGCATCTTTGGGATAGAGACTTCTAAGTGAGATAGCTGAAGCAAATGGCAAGTAAACTGTAACTTGCTAAATACTTTTAGTTGCTCTCTATCAGGAATGTGCCATTTTATCTTTCTATCAGCAATGTATTTACATTGTAAGTACTTTACTTTTTCAAAAATTCAAAGAGGGGTTAGTATAGAATAAAATTAAAAGTAATAGAGGCAAACCTAATGGTATATTAAACTGATACCATATCATACAGAAAAATAAAATTGTTTCAAGACATTTTAAATATGGAACTCCTAAAGTGAATACCTTATAAGAAAAACAGAACTGTAAAAACCCTGATACTTCACTTGATTATTTCATTTTTTCTAATATTGATATTCTTGTTTTGATATTATGCTATTTATATGACTCGATTAAGATGAAAAAAGTCAATAAAAATATAATATCTGTTAATACAGGTAGGAATCAAGATTTTCAACCCAAGCAAAATGAGGTATAAATATGAGACATTAAATTTAAAAACCTTGAACTTCTATTTGGATCAGAATTGTCACTAAATCTGGAGAATCAGAAAATTATTGATTTCTGAGTTGAAAAGCTGAATCCTCACTTTATATTTCATGGTTAAGTCTCTTTTGAAAAATTCTCAACAATTGATTTCTTGCCTCTTTTTGAACTACAACAGTGCCCAAGAATCACTCTATCATAGATTTAATATTAGTTCTGTGACTAAGTCCTACTCTATCTCTACTAGATATGACTTGGAGAGTTAACTTAATCTCTAATTCTCTGCTTTATAAAATGGAGACAATTGAAAAAATTCTTCCTGACAGAACTGATTCCTGAAAAGATTGGCCAGCTGTGGAGACAAAGATTTCTTACCATCAATCCTTCAGGAGATCATCTAGCCACAAATCCTTCCTGAAAAGTCATATTCATAAGTAACATTGTGAATTGGGAGCATTTTGCTACATCACTCTCTTGAAATCTTGATACCTTCTGAAATAAGAGACTGAGTTTTGTTAATATTTGCTTAGTAACATGGTGTCCGCCACCAAATTCTTTTATGATATGAAAATGTACAGTATAAAATGGTGTATAAGCTGCTAAACACTATAAAGAGTTATTATTATTACAGGTTGGACATCTTTCATTGAGAAATAAGAAGTCCAAAATGTTTCAAAATCCTAAATATTTGGAACATCCACATGATGTCACAAGTGGACACTTCCACACCAGACCTCACAGACAAGTCCTATTCACCACACAGGTGCACCCAAAATACTTCATAAAACTAGCTTCAGGATATGGTATTAAAGTGTACATGAAACATAAGTGAATTATGTGCTTAGACTTGAGTTCCATCCCTGAAATATCTTACTGTATATATGCAAAATATCCCAAATCAAAAAAGGAGGAGGAAGAGTAGGAGGAAGGGAAGGAGGAGGAGGAGGAGAAAAACCATGTAATCTGAAACATTTCTGGTCATATCCATTTTGGATAAGGCTATGCTCAAAAATCTGTACTTTCAGTATTCAATATCAATCTTGGATAGTTGTGATCGCTGTAGTTCTTTCATAGCTTGACCTGAAATCTGCCTCCTCATCACTTCGATTCATTACTCTTTTTCTCCCTTCTGGGCTCGACTGAATAATTAATTACTTTCATTGAAGAAATTGAAAAAAAGTTTTATCAATTTGAATAATAGAAAATGTAAGCATTCAGTCCTAGATTTATCCTCAATTATTTTATTAAATAGATCATTTTGTAACACACACACAGGACTTCATTATATACAATTCTTGTGTTTTATTTGCCTTTTGCTTTATTATAAACTAAACTATTGATTGAAGTATGACTATGATTCCAATTCTTAGCTTAATATTTTTTCATCCCTATAACTCTGTGCTTTCTTCTGCACGAAATATTCTCCTTACAGTGATTCTCATGGGGATCATTACCTATCTTTTAAGGCTTGAGTATTTTATACCTCTGATTATGTTTGTCTGTTTATTTTTAACTAAGTGATGTCTATGATCAAATGTGTTCTCCTTGAGGGCACAACATCCATGAGAGTTTAGACAGTTTCTGTCTCCTTCATCTACTCAGTATATACTGTTACAAATTTGTTTGAGTCCAGTGACACAAGACACACTCATATGCAACAAGCTACACAAAGTGGATTTATGTCTTACAAATTGGCAGCATGAAGCAACATTGCCAGCTTGTCCTTCAAGTCTCAAGAAAGGTGCAGATAGGTAGAGGTGAATGGAATTCATATGTGTTGTGCCTCTTATGCCACAGCTGAGGGACCCTAAAACACAGTCCATGCTGGGTTTTCTACTCAACCTGGGTTAAGATGACCACTGGGCTAGAGTAGGGAACGTCATCCTCATCTGGGGTGGAGACCCTGTGAATGGGACAGAGCCCAGGCTGTTCCAGTCAACTTTCCCTTATCTCACATTCCCTGCACATGCCCATTCAACAGCTATTCCTGGGAGTTACAAGTAGGAAAGTAGAAATGGAGGTGGGGGGACTGAGCTGGTCCAAGAGCATCCACAGAACTGTCCTGCATATAGATGTTATGAAATAGAAGTTGAACTTTGTGAATGACACACTGTCATGAACCTTTAATTAGTCTTGTAAATTAAGTCACTTTTCTACTTGCCATGTTATTACATAACTTTCTGGTTATTTATATAACTTTCTGGTTATTTAGTTATCTAGCTCTAATTTGCATTATAATGGTGTACATAATAGTTCTCTTATGAGGTTATTCATTAGATAAATATCTCTGGATACCAAATATGTGGGTGAAACAAAAGAATCTGACAGTATAATCTTTAGATTTTCAACAAAATGCAGAGCAATACATCAAACAGGTGGTGTTCAAAACATATTTCAAAATAAAATTTTAAAAAGTAATCAAATATACTGCCCCTGATATGTGATTAAGGTAATTCCAACATATATGAACTTCTTTTCTTAGTCCATTTATAATCTTTTAAAACCTCCTGTCCTTTCTCTTATCTCAGCCCCATATTGTTAAACTGGCTAATATTTACCAAATGAGTTAGAATAGTGATGTTCCAATTTAAAAAAGTAACTACATTTAATAAAAAAGTCACATCTATGTACACTAATTTGTTGATTATGATCAAGGTATGCATGTGTATGTGTGTGTATATAATATGTATATGCATATATTATGTCATGGGAAAACATAATAAATCCTTTGGCTGAAGGGAATATCATAATGGTAAAAAATAAATATAGCCATGCAAGACTAAAGAGGGTATAATAATAATTTTATGTATATTTGTCACAGGAAATGAAAAAAAATACTCCTTGGATTAGGTGGAAAAAGGAAGCTGCTTTCCCCATTATTTCAGAGACAAATTTATGAAGACTATTAAGAGTAGCTATACAGAAAAATAATTAGCTGGAAATCTGAATTAATTGTTTTGTATCTCCTGAGTTTCAGGTTCCCAAATGAAGAATGTATAAGTAAAAGGGGAAAAAGAATAACACAAGATTTTGGCATTAAAGGAATTCATGCATTCAAATTATTCCAGCATAAAGGTGTTAAGTAGCAGGTCCTATGGTGCCTACAGAATAGCAGCTAATTCTCTCTGAGGAAGTAAGCCAAACCCATTTAAAAAATTAAACTGTATGATCAAAGATGGAAACATGGATGACATATGTCTCTGTAGATACTATGAAAAGTCAGACACAGGAGCCCCATAGCATGAAATGAAGGAAGGGTGGGAATATAACTAGAGTAACAGCAGAAGGAAGAAGAGTAAGAGGAGGAGGAGGACTGGGAGGAGGAGGGAGAGAGAGAGGGAAGAGGAGGAGGAGGAGAAGGAAGTCCACAGGAACATATTTTCTCCAGGTATTAAAAAATGATTGCAGTTTAAGTTGAGTTGCATATCCATAATATGCTAAGAGGAGAATAGCCCAACAGACTATTGGAACAACTTTGAGAAAAATTAATTTTTTAAAAATGCTCATTTAAATCATGTAATATTTGATTGTATAAATATTTTCTTACATTTATCTAATTATTTCATGAACTGAGTGTCCTTAAGGTATTTATATTGATAACTAGTTCCCAGATGCTGCAGTCAGATTAGCTTTTTCTTGAAAAACAAAATAACAAAGTAATTAGTTTTCTTGAATATAAATTTCTTTTATGGATGTTTAGCTTTTATAGCTTTAATAAGTTAAACAAAGAGGAGATCATGAGTAGAGAAAAATATTTTCCTTGGAGAATAATATTTAAAAGTGAGTTGTTATCATCTGCTGGAACTTCAGTGGGATTAAGCTAAGTTCTGATGTAAAGGGACAAGGGATAAGATGTCAGTATTCTTGGTTTCTCAAACAAAAAACCTCATTGTCAAAGAAATCTCAGATGAGTCAAGTAGGGGACATTACTGTTAAATGAACAATCTAGTAGTTGTTTGGGATTTGACTTCAAATAATCACATATTTTTCTACTTTATAAGTCATGAAAAATGACTTGCAGTAGACTAAGAAGAGGCTGTCTCATGCTTTGTTTTCTAAGATGTTGCAGTTTTGGTTTGGTTTGAAAGGGAATTTCTGTTTGAAGTACATGGTTGGGACTTAGGTTAAGGCAGGACAAGGGACCTCTTGCTATGTTTGGAAAGGAACAGGACTTCAGAGCACACAGAAAAGTTTGCAAGAGATTATTATTGTACACCAAATATTTATGATATTCTACCTATTTTCCAATTCCTTTGCCTTTAGATTATGTCACAGAATTAATTATCTCAATAAAATACAAGCAGAAGTGATGTATTACTTCCATTCTAAATTCACTCAGAATTGATGTAACATCTGTTCATGCTCATTCTTTCTTTCATTTGTGTGTGTGGAAGTGAGTACTCTGTGAAAACAGAATTTCAAGCTGGGAGCCAGCATGGAGTCTTGGATCCTCATTAGTCTGTGAAAGTCCCAACCTGCATCACAATGTGCTGAGTGAGATATAAAACTTTGTTTAATTTCAAACTGTATAGTTAACATATAGTCTATAGTGACTAATAAACCCAAAACGAAACATTCCAAAAATTATGGAAAAAGTGCAGCCTCATTTGTAAACTTTTGGTTCTTACATGAAGAATTCTACACACAAACTTGAGCATTCATTTATTCATTCATTCATTTTCTTGTGGGTAAACAGTTGGAACTTATTGAGCTCTCTCTATAAGTGAGTGGCCAAAATTAAAGATGTTCTCAAGAATCCCCATTTAGAACTCTAGGGATGATTTTGAGAAACAAAATATCTGTTTAGGAAATCAATTGTCAATTTTGCCATAATTAGATGTGCCTAATTGCCATGCTGAGAATATATCAAATCAATGTACATGGGATAAACATATGAGTTAAAAATTTGATAGCCATTACAACTTGTAGAAACCTTGAGAAGATTTTAGTATGTTGCTAGGTACTCAATAAATGTCAATAAACGTTAACTGAATATCTCTCTTTTCCGTCTGTGTACTATTGGTAGTATAGTTAGATCATTTTGTTGTTAAACAGATTTTTTTTAAAATTCTGGCCCAATTATTTATTACTCTAAGACCTTGAGTAAGGTACTTAATTTACCTGTTCAAGACACTGCTCATCTTTTTTTTTAATAAAATGATAATAGCATCATTTTACAATTGAGGTAAGAATTAAATCAAACAATGTACTGAAAGTGTTTAGTACAGTGCCTGCATATTTACAATGCAAAATAAATCATATTATTGATGTTATGTTATTACTATCTCTTTCTGAAACAGAATTATGTATCTCTGTTTATGTGAGTCATGGGAGTTGGAAGACAGAATAATATGTCTTTAATATTGAATTTCAACGCAGCATATAGTTAACATAGAAAAGTATTTGTAATTACCATACTAGAAAAAAATAAATTATCTCATACTATTTTGGTAAAGATTAAATCATATAATTCATTATGAGTACTAAACAAAATTACTGGCATATAAAAAACACTTTAAAAACACATGTCCTACCATTTAATTTAACTAACTCCAATCTGATTCAATTCAGAGAATCTGCCATTACTAGATGTCTATTTTGTGAGTAGGAATAAATAAAAACAATAAAGCACACAAGACTCAAACATTTGAAATACAGTAGTTGAATTAGTCCTCATGACCATTTTCTAACTATTTCTTTTTCATGCTAGCAAACTTTTACACCTTTGTGACTTTTGCATGTCATTTTTTTTCTTTTTTTCACTTTGTTAAAATTGTACCTAACTCCAATTTTAGGGGTCCAAGCCTAAATATCATGCTTAGAATATGCAGACTTGCAGCACAACTCAATCTTACTTTATTTGTCTTTTGTTCAGAGCATGCAGCTTTTCTTATTTACTACATGACTATTTAATAAATAAGTAAATTTAAAATATTTAAATAAAAATGACAGTGTGTCAACTCTTGGAGATGTAATTGTAATAGGCAGATGATACAAGTGATTCATCTGTATGTGCTCCAGTGGAGAGTGATACTTGGAGAGTGACAAGTTGAAATGTTATTGTATCATTTATTCTTCATAGTTATTCAAAATATGGTCCCATATCATTGTTCTTAGATAGTGGTATTAACCTAAATTTACACTTTACTCTACTCATATTGAATTAATTTGTATTTTCCTCAATTCTAGTGCTTGTACACTTCTGCTTCCAATAACTGCCGTCCATGAAATAAAGTTTAGTAGTTAGATGACAAGATGTTATGTCAATATCTGCTTACCCATAATTAAACTAAGGTCTAGATTGAAAATTAGTCCTCAGACACAATGCTTTGGTATTGAAAAGTCAGAAAAAAGAAAATCCCCAGAAGACTAGAAAAGAAACAGTAGGTAGCGTATAATGGGATTTGATGCCCAATAGCCTCCATTTATTCTTCTTTAAGGCACAGTCAGGTCTCCAAGGAGGATACAGTTACATGACAGTGAAATCAAGGCTCCTTTTCCGATCCTCAACTGCTACCAAATGAATATTTGAAAATGTTTATTCTGTACTAGCTTGTATTTTGAGTTTATTCGACATGAACAATTATGAGGTAATTACAGAGCCTAAAGAATTCTAAGGATAAATTTCATTCAACACCCTCTCCAAATAGAATAAAATGCGTGGCTTTGGGGGATTCAAAGCCAGTTATTAAAATTTTATGACTTTCATAATTAGCATTGTTTTGTTGTTACTTAACTGTTGGCTAACTGTTACTTAATTGTTGCTGGTTCTGCAGGAATGAGGAAGCATGATGAGTTACGGGGTCTTGTAGGTTTTCATGAAGATTTCAAAGGAAAGACTGTGAGGCCAAGTCCAATGTAACAGGGGCAGAATCCTTGTAGGCTGCCTCTGAGAGGGGGATCCATAAAACAATGAAGGTGAAGCTGATGCTGGAATGGAGGCCAAAGGAATTAAAAGATGCCAATAATGTGGACTGTCTGCCAAGAATACCTGCTGCCTATGGAAAGAGACAGGCTAAAAGAGTGCCAGTGTGTGCTGCAATGAGCAAGGCCAAATTGTGGATCGGCCTAAGCCCTTTAAAGAGCACAACTGGCCACCATGTGTCCTAAATGCTATACACAGTCTTACAGATCTGTTTGCCCCTCTCAGTGTTGGTCTTGCTTTGATCTGATCCCTTCTTTCTATGAACCTATTCCTCCTTTTTGGAGTTGAAATGTTTATGCTGTGCCAATGTATATTGGATGCGTGTAACTGGCTTTTGATTTTTACAGGGGCTTGTCTTGAGTCTCAGTTTTTCTTGCATCTCAGATGAGAATTTGGACTTGGACTTTTGGAAAAATGCTAGAACTGGTAAGATTATGGGAATTATTGGAGATAGACTAAATGCATTTTGTTTGTGAGATAGACATGAGCTTGTGAGGCATAGCAGCAGAAAGTTATGGGTTTTGCATGAGTTTTCCCCCAAAAGCTTCTGAACTAATAAAGGAATGTTTGGAGGTAACATGAATAAATTATGCAAGCTTTAGCCCAATCAATCCATTCTAGTTTAAATGGACTAACTGGGTGATGAAGTTAAAAGGAGAGGCATGGTGGGAGGAGTAATGTCATTGAGAGTATAGTTGGGAAGGGTTCATTATCCCTTTGGTCTCTACCTCTTTCTTTTTCTGCATCCTGGCCACCATGGGGTGAGGAGCATTCTAAGCCCTTCTGCCATGATGTTCTGTCTTGCCTTGAGTCTAGAGTAATGGAGTCAGCCCATCATGAACTAAATCTTTGAAACCATGAGCCAAAAATACCTTTTCCCCCTATAAATTGTTTTTGTCAGGTATTTTGGCCATAACACTGCAAAGTTGATTAACACACGTGCCTTATTTTTTAATGCTATAGAGAAAATTTGAGGTTGCTGGTTTTCAGACTGTGTTCTCAGGATCTTTTTATACCCTGAAAATTTATTGAGAGGCTAAAACTTTTGTTCATGTGTGAAATATATCAATGACTATTTAGAGATTAAAAAGTAAGCCTAGGCGTGTGGCGCACGCCTATAATCCCAGCACTTTGGGAGGCTGAGATGGGAGAATCACGAGTTCAAAGCCAGGCTTAGTAACATCGAGGCACTAAGCAACTCAGTGAGACCCTGTCTGTAAATAAAACACAAAATAGGGCTGAGGATGTGGCTCAGTGGTCGAGTACCCCTGAGTTCAATCCCCAGTATCAAAAAAAAGTAAGGCTGAGAATCTTTTAAAACACAAATGTTCAGAATAATACATTTTAGTGATTGTTCTAATAATAAGCTTACGTTTTATCTAGTCTCTGGAAAATTCAATTCATCAAGCATTAGGGAATGAGAAAAATGTCAAATAATGCTTTAATATTATTGTAAAAATAGTTTTGAACTCACACTACTCCAAAACAAGTCCCTGGACCACACTTTAAAAACAGTAGTTTCAAATGAGTATATTGGGGAAACAAAAGGTATATTAAAAATTCACTCAGAAACAAGATACTATTTTACAATGAAATTAAATAGCAGGAAAATGCACTAAACTGCTCTGCAATGTGTGTTAATTTATACATGAAAAGAAAATATCAGTTATGTGGGAACAGCCCAAGGAATAGGGGGGTTACCACAGTGGTGTCATCTTGTCAATAGGAAGCTCATTTTACTAAGTCCCAGCTCTCATAAAGAGAAGACATTCTCTCCACTAAATAGAAAATCAAGTTCCTCAAACAGTCCTCCTAAAAAAATAACTTCCTGAGAGTGTTTTAAACAATCTGGATAAACATAGGCACATATCACATTCTACTGAGTATCCTCAAACAATTTCATTTTGATGCATTTCCCAAATGCCCTAATAAAGAAATAACTAGAACTCCCTATAATCTTCAATGTTCTCTTTAAAAGACCAAAACAAAGCAGGGAAATGCATGAATAAAAACCTTATTCAGTGATTTACATGAGGTCTATGTGTTACTGTTAACCTATATAATAGCGGGAATTAGGCTTCTTGTTATCTAACACCCTTATAGGAATAAAATTATCAGCCTGTAATGAAAAATGGAAATGATAATTATAAATCCCTCTCTTGGGAGAAAAAGAGGTATATTATGAAAAAATAAAAATACATGTGTATCCTACTAAGAAAAATATTTTATCAGTGAATATTTTTATTTACTCAAACTCTCATTTAGAACCCATATTTAGCTTTGGGATACAGAATTGCATTTAGGGGTGATAAAATAATACTGTACACATGTGTGAGGTTCATTATGCTCATTGAAAAACTTTAAGAAACATTTACTGTTAATGAGAAATGTTCATCAATGCACAATATTCTGGTTAGAATGTGTTTTTAAATACATTATTTTTTCTCCTAAAATGATACCAGTTCAGAAAATTAATCATTTTAAGATATACAAATAACATCTTGACATTTTAATATTTTTAAAATATTACAATGTTATTTATTACGTATTTAATATTAGAGGAAAAATAAATCTTTTCCCCTTGCTCTGCAATGTGAAATTATTAAACATTAGATTGAATGAGATGCCAAATAAAAGTAATCTTTCTCTCTTTTTCTCTCCATGCCTCCACCTTTTTTTATAAAAACTAATTATTGAGTTCAGCAAATAAAAGAACAAATAATCTTTAAACTATACAGGTGTACTACTAATGTTATTTGCTTTTATTGCTTCTATTTTAATCTCTCCCTCTATAGACTCATTTCTGACAATTTAGTTCTAAAGTTTATTTAGTAAATTCAAATTTTCTTCATTCATTCACTTGGAAACTTTATTTTTCTAGCCAATATGTTTTAAAATTTTTTTATTTGTTCTTTAGATATACATGAAAGTATAGTGTATTTTGGCATATTATACATACATGGAGTATAACTTTCCATTCTTGTAGCTGAGCATGATGTGCAGTTTCATTGGTCATGTATTCATACATGAACATAGGAGAGTTATGTCCGATTCATTCTACTCTCCTATTCCATCCCTCCTCCCTTCATTGGATTAACCAATATCTTTTAAACAGGGGTTTGGTTAGATGCTGAAACTACTTTTTGTGTTCTTTAAGACTGAACAAAGATTTCAAACTTTATACACACACACACACACACACACACACATTTTTTTATGTACATATTTTTTTTTCAATACTTTGTAATTTCACAAAATTTTAAAATAGCCTTGTCAATATATATTTTCATGATTTTAGAAGTTTATGTTCAGATGAGATATTTAGAAATAATATTATTGGGTCCAAAACTATATTTTTAAAAAATATAAATGTCCAGAAAATTCCCTTGCTTCAAGAATGTTTATCACAGTAAGATAAACTTACAAGTAAGGAACAGAAAACTTTTGGCTTGACTGAGTCTTGTGGTGTTGGATCAGAATTGGAAAAATTGGTAATAATTTTGTGGTTTTAGTTATGTATACAAATACAGATTGATTGATAAAGAAAAATATAGATTCATACATAGGTTTGTGTTAGTACACATGGCTGTATTTCCTATCTTGGTCTGCTAAGAGGGTATGGAAATAGTGACACAACAGTATAAAATGCATGCTTCGTTACACATTTTTGGCTTGGAGAAATCCATTCTAGAGTTGAGGCAGAGGACATATAATACGGATCTGAAATATTCTGATACCAAGGTAAAGAAGTACTCAAAAGATGATCGAGACTGAAAAGACACAGACGCCCACTGAAAAAACTCATAATAGCTCAAATTTGGGATAATTTGATGTAAATAATTTACAAAGGAGAGAAAAATGTCCTTCCTTAAAGACCATTTCCAATTAATAAATGTAAAAGAAATGATGGAAATAGAAAATAACTGTAAGAAAAATACCTCAATTATATTTTGTAGACAAGAAGAATCAGTGGATGCAAAAATAATTGGATTAAAGTATGATAAGAAATAGCATTTATGAGAAGTGTCAAAATAGTTCTATGCAAGATACTTATGAGTAAAAGGGGGAAGCAGTATAATTGCAATTAAGAAATTTGGCAGATATTGAATGACATAATGCATCACAATTATCACCAGAAACCAGACATTATACATGTTTCTCTGATGTGCTAAAAATCACACAGCATTAGATGTGTGATTCTGAGCATTAGGTGTTCTTGCAAAAATGTATAAATTTTATCTCATAATTAGAAAAATTAAAATTGAGTTGTAGTCACCAAAATAACTGACTAGTATTCTTTAGAAGAATCAAAGTCATTAAAGACAAAATAAGATTAAAGAACTGTCACAAAATGGGAAAGAGTAAAGATCCATGACCACAAAATAAAATATGCAATACTGGATTCAATTGATACCATAAAAAGACCATTTAATGCATCAAATGATGAAAGTGGAATAAGGATTGTATATTGATTAATGTTATATCAATTTCAGTTTTTTGGTTTCAATCTTGTATGGGTATTAGAGTAAGCGATGAAAGGAACATGGGAAAACTGAAAAAGGACACAGAAAAACAGAAAAAGACTTGGGAAAACTGAACTACTTTTCAATTTTTTGGTAGGTCTAAAATTATTTCAAAACAAAAATTTATAAAAAAAGAAAAAATAAATCAAATTCCATAACAATGTGAGTGATTATATAAGAAAGTTTTTTACAAATAATATTTAAAATAATAAAATATTGTAGATAACATTTATGTTAGAAATATGGAACGGACATAGCCATATGTTTAGATTTGGATCTTAACCCTCTCCTCACTCCCCAAAAAAAGCACACATGTTGAAGACTTAGACTTTGTGGGTCAGGGATGTTGTAAAAATTTTAGGAAATGGGACTTCATTGGAGGAAGTAGGCCACTAGGGTCCACCGTGTGCTCCCTGTTGTGATTTTCTCCCTCATAAATCCACAGCAATGGGGCCAAAACATTATGGACTGAAACTTCTGAAACCATGAGTCAAAATAAATGTCCTTTAAATTGTTTTTCTCAGCTATTTTGTCACATCAATGGAAAACTAACACAGAAAATTGGTAATGAGAAGTAAGATTGTTGCTGTTTTTATATCTGGTTACGTGGGTCAGTCTTCGTAATTGTTTTCTGAGAGGAGTTTAGAAATGTGGGCAGAACCCAGATGCAACTTAATGCTATAAGTGGATCCTAGAACTTAAATGCTATAAGTGGATCCTAATGGGTAATTCTGGTGGATGGAGCTCAGAATACCACAATGTTGATAGGCTGCTGTTGAAGGTTCAGATGAAATGAGAACTCCATTGACAATTGAACTAGTGGCCACCCATGTTCTCTTCTGGAAAAGAAAATGTCTACATTTTGTCCATGAAACCATAGGAGGCTGAATGAATTTAAAAATTATAGACTAGTTAAGTGGGGTGGAGAGAATTTCAAGGTGGCACATTATGTAGGCTGTGGAATGAGTGCATGCTATTAGCCAGATTTATAGTGAGACTCATGAGCAAAAATTGGGGCGGAAATATTTTAAAAACTTGCAGCTTGGCCAGAAAAGGAATTATTTAAAGTGTGGCCAAGGAACATGTTGTTTCTGAAGAGATTATCACCATTAAAAGAAGCCAAGGCCAGGTATGGTGGCACATGCCTGTAATCCCAGCAGCTCAGGAGGCTGAGGCAGGAGGATTTCAAGTTCAAATCCAGCCCCAGCAACTTAGTGAGACCCTAGGCAACTCAGCAATACCCTGTCTTTAAAAAATATATAAAAAGGGCTGGGAATGTGGCCAACCTAGGTGCCTTACAACAGAAGAATGGATAAAGAAAATGTGGTATATATACACAATGGAATATGACTCAGCCATATGGAAGAATAAAATTAGGGCATTTGATGGCAAATGGATGGAACTGGAAAATATCATTCTAAGTGAAATAAGCCATTCCCAAAAAACCAAAGGCAGAATGCTCTCTCTGATATGTGAATGCTAACCCACAACAAGGAAGGGGAGGATTAGAAGTTCATTGAACTAGATAAAGGGAATAAAGGCAAGGGAAGGGAGATGGGAATAGAAAAGACAGTAGAACAAATTGAAAATAACTTTTCTGTCTTTATATATGAATATATGACCAATATAACTCCACATCATATACAACCACAATAATGGGATTCTAATTGGAACAAGTTATACTTATTCTATGTATGTATGTCAAAATACACACTATCATATATATCTAGAAAAAAACAAATAAAAAAAGAAGCCAAATACTATGCAAGAGGACAACAGAAAAGACAATATCTTTAGCTTTCTATCTGCCTTTCTGTTTACTCAGGAACCAACAAGACCCTGCCCCTCATGAGCTCAAAAGTTTAAACTTTTCTGAAATATTTTGCTTTGAGAGGAGCACACTGGAAAGCACTATTCACTCAGTGGGGATTTATTTCCACATTTTTAGTCATTCAGGTACTCAGAGGTATCTGCAGTCATAGTTCAAAGGGACCTCACTATTGCTTCCACTCACAGATGACCTTGGCATAATCCATATTATGCTGATTTTGCAGTCATGCAGAATACTAGAGTTGTAGGATCATATAGACCAGTATCTCAAAGGAAGGTCTGGGAGGTCAGGCAATGAGTGACGGGCTTAAAAAAAGTCTCTGTGGTCATCCCTGAGAGAGTGATGCTGTGAGAATGAAATCCAAGCTGCAGTGGAGACCCCAGGAAATTAGAAATCTTGGCAATGAGGTACACCTGCTAAGGGAAGTCACGGGGGGAAAAAAAATCAGACCCATCCCAAGAGAGCGGCCCTTTGGGCTGTAACTGGCAAAGCCACACTTTGGCACTGCCCAAGCCCTTTGAAGTTTGTGTCATGCCACCACATGCCCCAGATTCTGGGTATGGGCTACAGGATTTAAAGTTTGCCTTGATGGAATTAAATCTTGCTTTGGTCTAATCTTTCTTTGGTATTCTATTGCTCCCTTTTGGAATGTGAATTTACTGTGTGCTCTAAGTTGGAAGTATATAACTTATTTGTTTTAATTTTTATAGGGCCACACAGGTAAGAGTTTGCCTTGAATCTCAGAGGAGACATTGAACTTGGACTTTTAATAATGTCAGAACTGTTAAGACTTGGGGATCTCTTGGAGATGTACTGAATGTGTTTTGTATTGTGACATGGACCTCAGTAGTTGGGGGCTAGAGGCAGAATGCTTTGGATAGGAGCTTAAATGCTCTAAAAGCTCATGTGCTAAAAGCTGGGTCCCCAGCTGATGGTGCTATTGGGAGGTGATGTAACTTCTAGAAGATGGGACCTAATGGGGGCATGCCCTTGAAAGAAGGGTTTTTTGGGATCTCTCTTTCTTTCTCTCTCTCTCCCCCTCACTCCCCCTCTGTCTCTCTCACTGTGTTTATGTGTTTTCCAGCTACTATGAGGTTAACAGTGTTGTTCCAACACAAGCTCTACACCATGATGCTTTGCATTAAAATAATCCCACAGTACTGGGGCTAGGTGACTGTGGGCTAACCTCTGAAATCATGAGCCAAAAGCAATATTTCTTCCTTTGTGTTGGTTTTCTTAGATACTTCATTTCACAAAGGAAAACTGACATACCATATATAATGGCATATTTTATAGCAAGTAATTTTATCTTCAACACAAATAATTCTTGTGTTATGATTTATTAGGAGAAAAATACTGTCAAGGAGTTGTGTTAGATCTTTCTAAAAATAACAAATACACAAATCCACGCATAGGAAAGCCCTAAAAGGTTTTCCAGTAAACTGCATGATTTTCCCTGTGTGTTTGGCTTGTAGTTAACATTTTCTTTATATACTTAACTTTTTTGTTTTTCATGATTTTCTAAATTGAGCATGCATTACTTTCATAACAAGCAGAAACCAATAAACAGAAAGTTCCTTCAGCAAAGCTTTGAACATTAAGCTGAATGCCCTAAGCATTTGCTGAAGCAGAATGAAACTATAATAAGGGGAAGTTGGTAAAAATTAACTTTGATCATATTTAGGCTAAAGCAGATTAAATATTAGGACTCATTACAGGAGGAACATAGAGCTCCATCTTTAGACTTCTGGGAAACAGTGGAAGCACATCTCCCCAAATCCAGAGATAAAATGTGCTGTTGATCCAAAAGTGCATTTTATTACTGAGTTCTTTTCATACTAAGTCTTTTTAATTTGCACTCTCAATAGAGGGGACTTGCTGTCTGTATTAGAATTCCACAAATAATGGAATTCCCACAATGTTTTAGGCAAGAATTCAATTATTTTTGTACCATTTATTAATGTGGGAGTTTATATCCCATTTTTTCTTAGAAACTCCATATAACAATGCTATATACTTTATTAAAAATAGTTTTTTTCAAATTGAAAACCTAGACCAAGATCTAGAAATTGTCTTCAAGCAAATCACTATGATACTACAAGCATTGTGTAGTACAATCTTCCCAATAATAGATTAGACATGTATGTGCATATGTAACTTTTGCAAAGCTGATACATAAATTCACTTTTATCCACATTTTAAAGATTTCTAATGCCATTTTAGAAATACCTTAGTAATTTTCTTACACATTATCACTTTTATAGCTTTAAAGCTGGTCAAAAATTTAATGTGGTATAATTTTCTCTCATTTTTATATTTTCATGGTGGAATGAACAAAGTAGAAACTTTTTTTTTTTGCCATCACTCAAAGTCAAGAAAGGAAGAATTTGTTCTGATAACTGCCATTTTGACAGCTAAAATAGTGGGTTTGGATAAATGTCTATAAATGTATATAATTTTTCTGAGCAACATCACTGCAAGAATGGAAGGGAGAGTTTTTTCAAAACAGATGTTCATGTAGGATGCTGAACTCTTTGGTTGTGTTGGAAATAACATAAGAATAGCCTTTAGTGAATGATTTCTTGACATCTTCTCTAGCTATGAAATGCATTAGTAGAAAAATATCATATTTTAAAATATTTTCTTCACAACTAAGTTGATTTTACTCAAATATTCTGATAATTTGAAATCAAAAATAAAATTTTAATTTTTTGCAACAAATATTGAGAAATACATAAATAGCAAGCATAAGTTGATGTTGAAGAAGCCATGAAAGATTGAATAACTGAGGAGAAATATTTTAGACATCATTGGTAACTTTTAAAAGACATTACAATAAGAAAAATTAATTCTGCAATTCCTTCAGGGCTAACTGATCCAAAATTAAGCTTCAGTATATTGGTTTGTTACTAAGCAACTTATGCTGTGTCCATAATTTCAGGCTTTTGTAATTGTTTATTGTTAACAGAATTTTCTATTGGTGCATAGAAACCAAAGTCATTTATTTAGGAGAGAAACCACAAAGTAAAAACTGTGAAGCCTAAAATTAAATAATTACTCTAAGTGTAAGCCTGCTGGAAGGTTACATTTGCTATACATGGGTGATCACTGAAGAAATTCAATTTATATGGGGAATGAAAGTCATTTCAGGAAATTAATATTTAATATATTAATACATGTTTTAAATTAATAGTACCTAATGGAATGAAATGTTGATGGTATCCTTATATCATAATTTCCAATAACCTTGTTCCTCTTTCCTGCTGTAAGTCTTTTTTTCCCTCAAGGCAAGTTACACTATTTTGTTTTCAATTATACCATACAATTGTTGAGCCCTGTTAATAGAGAATGCTTCTTTCCACTCATGGCCTTTTCATTCTGTGAGTGAAGTTCAATCAGTGTAATGCCAGGCTTGCTTCATATCCTTCACAATTTAGGTTACAGTGATCTGCTGCAGTCCAGTGTTTCCTACGCCTGAAAATATATCTGTCTCATTTAGAAGTTTCCCATTAGTTAAGTCCATCTGGCTGTATAGATAAGAACCTAACTACTTGAAGTTCATTTGTAATAAAGGTCAATGTTTTGGTCTTATCCTTTATCTTAGTTTTGTTTCTTAACCTCTTCAATATTAGGAAGTGGAAAGGAGAGTGGTATTTTGGATATCCCATGTTGGTGATTCTAACATATATCAACTCTTTCACAGGTATTGGGTTAAACAGAGAGCATAAACAGGAATGAGAGATAAGGTGCTAACAGAGTAGGAAAGGCAGTAGAAATATAAGCAGGTGATTTCAAAGCTATGTATGAAATACAACATTGTAAGAAGGTAGGCAAGATATGCAATGGAAGAGTAGACAAGAAAGACCTGACTCAGCTCCCCAAAATGTGTGCCTGGTCTCAGTCTTATAGTATACAAAACAATAACTTGGGTAAATTTGCAAATTAGGAAAAAATGTTGGAGGAAGAAAAAAAGCATATAAGAAGAAACATTTTTTAGTCAGTTTTCCATCACTACAACAAATAGCTGAGATAATCAACTTATAAAAGATTTATTTAGCTCACAGTTTTGAGGGTTTAAATCTATAATTTACAAGCTTCTTACTTTGGGGCCTGCCACATCATGCCAGGAAGGCTTGGTAGATCAAATCCACTTACCTCATGACCAGAACACAAAAATGAGGAAGAAGAAAAGACTGGGATCCCACAAGCCCCTTTTGAGATCATGCCCTCAATGACCTAATTTCCACCCTGTAAGCCTCATCTCTTAAGTGTCTATCACCTCCTAATAATGCCACACTGGAGACCAAGCTTTTAACACATGGACTTCTGAGGGACACTGGAAATCCAAACTAAAGCACATGGTATATTCAAACTATACCACATAGTATATGCCAAGGAAAAAAAGTAATTATCAGCTTCTAAAACATCAACAGTGAAGCAGGTAGAGACAGGAGTTGTGCACAGTAGGATAGAAACAGAAGGTCTGGTAGTTCACAAAGACAAGGCAAAATACCCTTGGGCATAGCCCTGTATCAGTGGCACATTTGGATTCATTTGTGTTACTGTTTCCCAAGCAAACAATAAGTTCTAGTAAAGCAGATATCATGTCTGTTTTTATTTATTATTGTTTGCTACAGCTTATTGCTAGTATAATATAGGTGATTATCATTCATTTTGTATAGTTTTATCTATTCAAATGTGGAATATAACTCTTTTTAAACAGTTTACTAAAACCTAGAGTATAAAAATTTCCCTTTTTAACATATAATTCAATTACTATTTGCATATTTTCAGAGTTGTACCATCATGATCTTATTTTAGAACATTTTCACTACCACACAAAGAATTTCCTGCCCTTTTATAGTAATCCCTGATTCCAACTGCCCAGCCTAGGAATCCACAAATTCACTTTCTTTCTCTATTTGCCTACTCTGGATATTTCTTGTAAATGGTACCATTTAAGATGTGGTCTTTTTTGTCTGACTTCTTTCAGTGAACAATGTTTTTGAAGTACATGCAAGTATAATGGTACTCTGTTACTTTTTATTGCTGAATAACATTCAATTGCAGAGTATTCCAATTTATTCATTCAGTCTCTCATTAAAAGACAATTCAGTTTTCCATCTTATGTTGGTGAATAGTGCTGCCATGAAAATTCAACATAATATAACGTGAATGAATGACTTAATGTAAGCGACAGTATTAGAATGTTGTAATCTATGATATCCAAGGTCATGTACAAACTTAAAATATAATGTGATAATATTCTGAAGAGTATAAGGACAGTAATATTCCTAAATGAAGGAGACTGGAACTATGTGAATATTTGATCTGCTATAATCCAACAAATAAAGTAAGATTAGTTAATAGTAAAAATAACTATATTTAGCACTGATTCATGGATTAAACCTGGGAAAACACTAAACAACATCCAAATCCTAATATGATACAATTCCTGATAAAGTAGAAATTGCCTATTATTTTGGTACTTAACAAACAAGTACTGGAAAAAAAATGCTCCTCTGGTTGTCTTATATTATTTACCTTCTGTATCTATTGGAATCATGAGAAGAGGAAAGTTACGTTTTAAAATTAAAACAAGTATATATCATTTTTTCCAAATCAGTGCCATTAGTAAAGTCTTCACTAATATATTGAAGTTGACATAATAATGGAATCAAGGGCAGCTATTTCAATATAAAATATTGCGAGTGCTATTTGGTGACCCACTTTTGAAGCCATGGCTATAAACTCTCAATTCTCCTTTACAAGTGGTTTGCTGAGTCCTCAGCTCCAATCATTTCTCTTATCAGGCTCCCACTCTCCAGCACCTTTGTACATACACCTCACCCAATCCTTCTTAGTAGATTCCTGCATTTTGGACCAAACACCAGACAACTAGGACAAAAGCTATGCAATAAAGCCCATGAAGTTACAACAGTTAGCCTGGGACACATGGTGGCATTGGGGACACTAGTTAGGCCCACTCAGCTTGTTTGCTGAAGCTGCTTTCTCCATGTTGTTATTCTTGGCCTGACTGGACGTTGTTTTCCTTCATTTTGAGCCACAAATAACCAAAGAGTTCTGCATTTTCTATACAGTCTTGTCCGTGTGTTGTGTCCTGTCACCAAAAGAATCATTAAATGTTATAAAACAGTGAAGTGAGCAGGGTAGCATGAACAAGACAATTCTGTTTGAAAAGCTTCTTAGGCAGATTGCTTTTGGTTTGCTGAGTCCAGATCAGAAGCAAAAGCAGCTTTGGATGGAACTGCTGCCTATCAGTACGCTTGCCCATAGCTAGTGCTATCTGCTGCTCTGTTTGCTGGTGATGGCAATAGTTCTCCATACCTGAATTTCCTTGGCATATGAATATTTAATATGAACAATCCTGATTGGCTATATTCTGGGAACTGGATATTACTCCAGATTGGGACTTATCTTAGGGCAATTAGAGCAATACATTACTTGAGCCATGCTTTCCAGAATTGGCAGCCCGTGTGTTTCTAGTCACAGATTGTGTTTGGCAGAGATCTATACCACAGTCTTCTACTCCTTTGTTGGTGTTGATGCTTATGATTATTTGGGCAGAATCCTAGTTTGTTCATATGTTTTGGGCAAGTGTTGTTTGGATGCCCCTGTGGTAGAGAAATGGCACCCTGTTCTTACTAACATTTTCCACTTGCTTTATTTGCTGATGCATAGCTTGCTGCTGTCGCTAGAGAACTTTTTGCTTAGCAGGCTCCCAGAGATATCATGGATCACACTCTTGGAACCTACTGTCTAATTTAAAGTAGAGAAAAGAATGAACATCCTGAATACCCCAAAACTCTAGTCTCAGTGATCTGATTACTCAAACAGCATAAAACCAAAGCTAACACTCATGTGCACAAAGTGCCACTGCATACCAACATGCTAAGGTGGTTGTTCTTTATGCTAAGGGACTAATTACCTTTTCTTAGAGGGAGGCAATGAGAGCTCTATGTGAATGCTAACCTTTCTGAAGTGGACCACAAAGACTTGAAATAGGAGTTTTTCCTTTCATCAACCAGAAAATCTGGGGTGGGTGCCTCATGAGAAACTAAATTGGGAAGCTCAAGTTTTACTACATTAGGATTACTTCAGCCTTTCCTATCTGAGCAGTACCTAGGCCTCTTGCCCTACAAAAGATAAATTCACTATTCAGTCCCTTTGATATTTACCCAGAGGTTTGTCTGTATAATTTGCATTTAACTGAACTATTCTCTCATGCATCTTCTCTGTAACTGGGGGATTTTCCATCAGCCTGTTCTACATAGCTCATCATTTTATACAGCTGACATATGTTCCAGAGATGGAAAATAATGGAAAACTTCTTCCAAACTACTGTTTCCTTTGCATCAGAGGTGCTCCTTCACAGTGAATGGCAATTGATAGCATATAGCTACCAGTGGAGGACTCTGAACCTTTAACCTATGTGCAAAAAAATTACGGTTTTCCTCCAATACCATTCTTTAATAGTTTCTATTTACCTAAAATCCAGTAATGGTATACAACAATTAAACCTTAAGTTAATCCCATAGGGCTATGATGGGGACCAACAAACAAGGCACTCATCCTATCACCATGCCTTTCTATTCTCAAGACATATACTGCATTAATGCAGTTGGGCCTCTCTTGACCTTGTCCTTGACTTTACCATTTAGATAAATATTAATCTTTCTTCCTCATCCCTGAACAAATGTCATAGATGTGCTGCATTCATATACACAATATTGGAACTATTACTTTGGAATTCATGGAACTACTGCAAGGCCCATCTTAGCACTCAAGAATCATTGATTCTAACCTATAAAGGTCCAGCTCTAGTATCTCATATTTCTAAAGCACAACAAATACCTGCCTTACATAATTAGGACCAAAGAACTTTAGAAATAAGTTGGAACTTGTTTATTTATTAGTGATTCAAAGAGGTGTTTTTCACAAATAAATATTGTTTAATTCCTATGGTACTTTAGAATTGCTTGTAATTTCAATACAAACACATGTGTCTTTATATATTATATGTATATATATTTATAAGTATATATATATTAAAATGAGGCTTAGACATTGGAGTATTTTTAAAATCTTCCTTCTGTACCTCTTCCTGCTACAGGTGGTTCTAATGTGCATGCAAGGAAATCCACTTTACTAACAGTACATTTGAAAGACTTGTCCTTGCAATCTGTAGGAAAAAGTAGCCTTAATTTCAAATATAATTCTTCCTTTAATTCCTAAGCATTCCTGGGTTGAATCACTGATGGTGAATTATGTTAATAATAAACAATTAATTGAGTTAAAGTAGATTAAAAATAAAGCCATAAGGTTTGCTAAATTAAATGTGTTCTATCACATAGAATACAATAGAGCTATTACATGAAATCGGTATAATCTTTTTTGTGTTATAATTAGTAAGATCAGCTTTTTATATCTCAAAAGAAATCATCCTGTCTCCTTTTTTACTCTTTGGTATTCTCTTTTCTCTTCTTTATATTGAAACTATAAATGTTTTGGTAGAAGTTAGATTTACCATATGCTTTTTGACAAGTATAAAGTTAAATAGCTTCAGTTTCCCAAATATAAGATGCTACCATTCTGTATTTATTCAAAGTATTAAAAATCATCAGTGCATTACCAGTACATTGAGAACTATAGGCAATTTTGTTGTGTTCACTTATTAAATCTTGACAGTAATTCTGGTGATTAATTGAAGCACCTATGGGTTAATGAAGGAGATGTAACTGTGTTGAAAATCTTGTGAGCCTCTGATATTTACCCACTCATAATGGCAGTATATAGAGCAGTTCTGAATTTAATTTTTGCAGATCTTAGCCTAGTTATTATATTACTCTTCAAAGTATCCCAGTGAAAATTATGTTAGCAATCTTAAATGAATTTCTTAAAGTACTTTATTGGCAAATATCTTTGCATGTTTGGGGCATTAGTTAAAAACATTGCTTTAACATATCAAAATTGCAATTAAATCTTAATGATATTAGTATCAGAATTACATGGATGCCAAGAGCTCTTCCCCCAAATACTAAATATATTCATTAATGATTTATGATGTTAAAACAATAAATCATATTAGTAACAAAATTGATCATTTAAAAAATATTTAAAAGTTTATCCATATACATTTTTCATTTTACTAAAGATTATTTTGGCAAAATTATACTTGACAACATATTAGTGTGTTCTTAGTTTAAATATGTTGAATATATGCAAGGAATATTTCTTGTAAAACAACATCTATATTTGTTTGATGGACAAGTGGGTTTACTTCATCCTTACTTGCTATTTTAAAAAATAAGATGCTGCATACATATATGATGTATAACAAATGGCTTCAGAATGATTAATAAATCAACAATGCACACATTCACTTGAATTTTTCTCTGTAATCTATAATATGTCTTAAAAGAAAGAAAAAATCTCAAGTATAGGCAGTTGACTCACAATTTCTAAATCTATATGGAGAAAAGGTTAACTGGATTGTTTGTAATGATAATAACATTATGATGACTAAGACACAATTCATTAACATTTCTTAAAATCAGTTACTAATTTTTTAATCAACATAGGATAGTTTCTTAAATACGGACTTTTTGAAAATATGGCATTTTCTTTCACATGCTCAGAGGAATGGTCTTTGTTTAAAATTGGAGGCACAATTTGCTGATATATTTAACAATTTCAGCTAGGTTTTTTGGTTTGGCAAACCATGATTCCCAAAAGTGTCAGATTTCTAATTTCTCAAATAGAATTTGCTTTTAAATGGAATCAAACCATTTGCCAAGCATAAATGCCAAACGATTATAAATGAAAGCCTTGTGAAGGTGACCTGACATGAAAACCTATATTTTTAAATTGAAAGTAGGGATGAAACCTGAATATATTAATAAAGTACTCTTTGCTGCCCAGATATATATCTTTCAAATATACCATTTTAGCTATCTCTCCTCTAAAAATAATATTCTTTTATATTATGTATATACATAAATATTCTTTTTTATTTGCATTTAATTTGATAAAACACATGCATTGTAAATTAGTGAAAACATACTGAACATTATTATCATTATCAAATACATTATTGAAAATGGCTAACGGCTTTAATATATTTCTTTTAATGAAAAATAAGCATTACCTATTTAAGTATAAGGAAACAGTGAATTAGATAAATTAAGCAAAATTTCCAAGGTTAGAGAAAGAACGTATTTGAACCAACTAAGAAGTATAGCTCTATCTAAACTTTGTGTTCTGTTCACAAAGTTTCAGAGTCTTGTATTGCTAAACAGGAACTGATACTAAAATATTGAGTAAACATCTATAAAGCAACTTGACTCTATTTCAAGGAAAAGAAGAAAGATTTAATTGTACTTACATGGAAGCAGAAGAATGTATCTATATAAAAGGTAAATGTTTCCCAATATTAATTGTAAGAAGCATTAGAAAAGTAAATTTTGCACAAACATCCATCTATGTAGATTCTAATGTATAAAACCCAGGTAAGGTAGAGTTTTATGTCAAGTGCTTATTATCAATATTTTTATCAGTTTATTTTGAGAGAGACAATCTTTTGCTTAAATCGATACTTTGCAAAAACAAAACAAACAAGATGATGCAGCATTTAAATTGTTTTACTCTCTGTGAGGATTTTTTATTTCTACAAAAATCCATCATTGATGAACAAGTCAGCATCATAAAAGGCATTGTGTGGTCCATAAAAGTGACTGTTTCTTTCAAAATATAAATAAGAATTTGAAGTTAGAATGTACCTAACTGAAATCTATGAGTCATAAAAGAGCTATCCTTCTTCAAAAGAAGTGTAATACTTCACATAGATTTCCTGCTCACACTAGGATGCCAAAGCAATACTAGTGATTCTGTTTCTTGTAATGCCAAGAGATTTGACATCCAATATTAAAACATTTGTTGAGAGTCTATATAACTAAATCATAATGTAGGAAGCTGGAAAATCTTATCCGTTACCTACTTTGTAGGGACTAGTAACTGCTTAATCTTTAACATATGTTCACATAGTAGGAATGTATGGCATGTGTGTGTTTAAGTGAAGGAAAGGTAATGTTTATTGTTTCTGGCTTAATACCCTAGAAAGCAAGGTAAGACTTACATGGCCAGATATTTCTATTTCTCTTCCATTCATATGTCCACATAGCTTTCTTGGGCATCAAGTGTGAATAGAGAGTATCATAACTCTTACAAGGAAAGATCCAATGTTAACTTAAGGCATCTCTGGCGGTTCAGCGTCCTTTTCTAAGGTCATTTGTTTTACCCCCACATGATTCTGAAACCCAATAGAAAATCATTACTCTCAATGAATAACTCTCCAAGGACCACAATGTCTCCTTTCTTCAAGGAATCAGAATCTACACGTTGGTGGGCTCTTAAGGGTTAACTGGAGTGTCACTGCAACAAGACCAAGCTAATATTCCTGAGAGAGGCTGAACTGAAATCATGACCAGTGTGTGGTGCTCTTTCATGATCTGAGTGAGATTTTGTAGCAAGTGCATTTCTTTCCCTGTTATGAAAAACTAGGAAGGAAAGTTAGCTGCAATTCTGTGACCTATTTTCTCTCTTTACCAGACACATCCAGAAGGAAAGAGCTGACCAAGCCAAATCCTCATTTAAACCTGAACTCCAGATCTATTGGTACATACACTAATTATATTTATTAAAAGAAAAGGCAATAGAGGTAATGAAAAACTCTTCCCAGAAAAGGATATGTCTGCTAAATAAATTTCAAATTCATGGTTTATAACTCACTAGGAAATGTCACATAAGCTTTATAATTAGTAGGATACAAAAGAGAAGTGCCATTTTTTATATGAAATTATTCATATCTTATTGTTTCTGTGGCTTTCTGAGAGAAACAGAACAAATAGGAGATTGATAGGCAGACAGACAAATACATAGGTTATTATAGGGAACTGGCTCTTGGCATTATGAAGACTCAGAAGTTTAAAGCTCTACAGTTGTGAGTTAGAAGGGCTGGGGATATAGCTCAGTGGTAGAGTGCATGCTTGGCATACCTGTGGGTTCAAAATCCAGCACCACCCAAACAAACAAACATAAGGAAAATAAATAAAAGAATAGTGAGCTGGAGAACCAGAAGGCAAGTTTAAGAATTAATCCGTGTGCCAAACATGTGTCCATGCTTTGCCTGTGCCTTGTGATTATCAATGCCCTTTCTATTATTAATAGGATTTAGTTCTGATTAAGATCTCTGATTACTGTACATCTGATTTGTCAATCTGATACTTTGAGTTATCTTAAACAATTATAAAATATTTTTAAAAGTTTATGTTGCACAGGACTATTCAATTTGTACATATTTTAATAAAACATTTTAAAAGAAGCATAGAACAAGGTTCATGAGAGAAAAAAAAAAAGTGTAATGTCACTTTGACTCTTCCCACTCTAAATGTCCCACTGAGTCTTCAAAGCATTCTGTATGATGGTTTTGATTCTAAGAACTTTTGTATTTCTTCATTATTTTCCAGTCATAGCCACTTAATACCAGACTAACTCCTTGTCCCCAAAGTGTCACATTCAACCTCAGGGGCATAACACTGCTTTTAATTTCTTATTATTTCTTTATACCTTTCCTTTTCCCTAACTGTGAGCTAGTCTCTCATGAGCTCTTATCATTTTATTTTCCTGTTCTCACTCTTTACCTCAGAGGGAAGAGAGGAAAAATATTTTTTATTTCATTTTTAGAATAAGAAAAAAAATAGCAAGTATATTTAAATGAATCCTTTAAAGCCTAGGAAATTCTACATGAGAGCAGGGGCTACCTAATTCCCATTATCTTTCCTCCCATAATTATTGGTCCATCTTTATTTATAGGCAAGTATTATTACACTTGATGGGTATGGACACCCAGAAGACAGGGAAGGCCACAGGCCACAGGTGAAGACTGCCTTCAAAAAATAGAGGACAAGTTGTCCTAGATGGGGAGTGGGAGACAGTGAGGTGGCTTTAGTACCAAGAAATAAATTATGGAAGAAGGTCACAGGAAATCTGTATATGATTCTAGGATCCTCCTCAACTTAATTATTTGAGTGATGTGAGATTGTTTGGTGATAATCACTATGTGTATGAGACAGGATGCATAGCCTGAATGATGTAGCACAAATTCAGGGGACAGGTGGCTTGGTTTCATATTCCAGTTAGCCACCTACCAGCTGTGTACTTTAAGAAAACTGTTTTACAGCTCTTTATTTTCCCATTTGTATAATGATGGTAGTAACAGTATCTACTTCATCCTGCTGTGACAAATATAAAATACTATATGTTGATATTAAATTAGAACATACCTGGCATATTAGTGTTTACCAACTAAATATATACATTGGTTGTAGCATTCTAGCATTGATGTAGTTCTGTTAGTCTTCCTAACCCCTCAGCCTTTTGGCTGAACATTATAAAGGATGAGGACTTAACTCTGTTATTTCAAAGTATTTCTAGAAATTTCTACCAGTGGGATTAGAATGAACACAATGGATATCTGAGAATGTCCTCTACAGACAGAAAGGCAACTGTAGCCACTACTTGCCATGCCAAGAGGGAGGAGAGCTTCAAGTAGAATTCCTGCACAATAGCCTCAGCTGGCCTAAACAGGACTCAATCAAAAGCCTGTTCCAGCACTCAGAATTTTCAAAATGACTCAGGAAAAAATGACTCCATCAAAACACCGACCATTTTGTAAAGTTACAAAGGGATCACTTGCTTGTCACCATTCAAGTCCCAGCATCCTCATCTCTATGCTGCTAAAACCTGTGGCTTACTATGCATACAAACACAGCAAGTTTCATTTAAATACCATCCCAGATATATCAGTATGGAAAGCAGGAAATGTTATTGCTAAGGGAGAAAAAAATAGGTTTAAGCATAAAAGGGGATTGAGATCATGTAGGTTCTGCAATAATGGGCTACATTGTCTATAAAAAAATTAAACATAATATTACCAATTAAAAGCTGTCCTTAACAATACCAGTGATAAAATATGGTGCAAAAATATCATTTGTTGGTCTAAGTTCTAAATAAATTAGACACGTATGAACTGGGCTCCATGGATTTTCTTTGAGACTAAGTTCCTAATGATTTTGAAGGAATTGAAATATGTTTGTGTAGAGTGTCTATAATTTCTACACATTTCAATGTTTAGCCAGTAGATTCAAAATAAGCAATAGTGTATTGATACTAAAGAGAGATGAAACTTTAGTTACTTCAATTCTGGCATTCTTTGTGCCCCAAATTCTCTAAATCATGAAGAGTTCTCATTTCAAAGAAATATTTGTCCATCTCTCTTTCTCTCCTTTGTCTTTACAAAATACATGTGAATATGATTAAGTATATTAATTCATTGTTGTCATATTCTATTTTATCTTACTCAGTACATATGTACATACAAATTTCAAGTGAAGAAAATGATTGTCTCTCTGAAGTTCTTTTCTGGATAAAATTTTTATTTTTTCTCATGGTTAGTTTGCTAGTGCTGCCAATAAAAATACCACATATTCAATGGCTTCAACAACAAAAAAAATATTTTTTCATAGCTTTGGAGGCTGGAAGTCCATGATCAAGGTGTCAGCAGGATTGAATTCTTCTGAGGGCTTTTTCCTTACTTTTTAGATGTCTGTCTGTACCTTAGGTGGTCTCCTCTTTATGTATCCCTCTCAGTCTCTTCTTACAAGGACATTAATTGCATTGGAATAAGGAACATCATATAATCACATTTAACCTTAATTACCTCTTAAAGATTTGCCTTCAGATACAGTCACATTAGGACTTCAACATATGAACTTTGGGAGGACACAATTTAGCATATAACAGAAGGATTATTTTAAAAATGATCTAATACAGCTGTGAAATATGCCAGGTATACTACTGATAGACTTTGAAAAAATTTTTCTTCAGTTTAAAGAAAAATTGAGTTTCCTCAAAGCCAACATTCATTCTTCAACTCAGCCTGTTCTTAAATATTGTGCCATGACAATGCAAAATTATGTTTGACCCAGTGGGGAAGGAATGCAGTGGGGTGCCAGGTGAATGTTCACTCTCCAGAGCACAGGAAGTACAATAGTGTAGTGGCTGAGACTTTGAAATCAGACGGCGTCTTTCAAGATACACAACCCTCAATACACTAGTGAATCACTCTGTGCCTCTGTTTTCCTGTAGAAGAAAATGAAGATTCATTTCTTCAGTAAATACTTAGTAAACCAAATGCTAGGCACTTTTCTAGATGTTTGGGATATATCAATGTACCAAGAATAGCTCTTTACCCAAATGGCTGTCAGGATGTCATGAAGTGCTAATTCAAAAATAAAAAGCAGAGCAAGGCACACACAAGGAAATGAAAGAGTGGAAACTTTAAACAGAGTGGCCAGGGTCAGGCTCAGCTTGTAAGTGAAATTATCAATTGGCCTAATAAAAATGGGTGTTAAACATGAACCAAGTGAGAAAGTGACCTACCCAACTAAATAATAAGGCAAATGTATGTTCTGTAGTTGTTTCTGTTTATATGTTCCTCTGTATACTCCAGTGACTCTAATGCAGAGGAGAAGAAATATGTGTCAGTGGTTATTAGTTAATTAACTGTTTGGCATTTGTCAGAGAAATTTCACAATAAAATGATGTAATAGTTGAAGTTTACAAGTTTCCATATAGGTTATTGTTTGTTTTGTTTCCTAAAATGTTATGTTTAATATTATTTGGCATGTGGAGTAATTAAACAAGAGAAGTGAGTTGATGTCGGAGCTAAGTGTGCATGTATTCTTACAAGGTTTTTTTTAAAGCACATCTGTTCACGAATTCAGATGTGGAAGGCATGTGCTAGGTGAGAGAGAAGGTGTGCACACTTCAGAAATTATATATGCATCTTCTAAATATCAATTTACTGTAATTTATACTAAAAGAGCTCTGTAATTAGAAGCAGATGAGAAAAGTGCTAAGTTGTTTTAGGAATAATTCTTAGGTTCAGTGAACTGAGAAGAAAAATATTCTGAACCATGAAATAAACCTTGGAGTGTTTAAAAATAAATCTCTACTTTTTGATATGAATTATGCATTACCTAGAGGACGTCATTTTATATGTTATGCGTTTGTTCCTTCTGGACATTTCCATAAGACTTATCCAAATGAAAGATTATAAAAATTTTGGAGAAAAAATTTGAATTAGAAAAATCCACTAAATATTTCACAAGAGAAAAATTTAAGCACAAGTATATAAGTCATGAGAATCCACATATTATATTTTGAACCATGAGTATTTTATCAACTAGGACTTTGAATTTTTTAATTTAATAATTTGCATAAGTATGATCAAATCAGAAATATATATAACACACATAATCAATAAACTTTTTTCTTTTAGCAGCAAATGATTATGAAGTACTAATGATGGTTTTATTAATGACATAAATGATTATACTTTATGGTATTCTAGTGTTCAGTTAATTTTAATTATTGTGATATAAATTAAATTTCTTGTAATTCTGAAAACTAGGTAGGAAAAATAAAAAATGTGTATATTTTAGATAGGTTGCATTTAATCTTTTTAGTGTAATCAAAGTTTCTTGAATTCTTTTCCAAATCCTCTATCGTTTTCCTATCCTCAGAATCATTAATACAAAGCAGGACACAGTGGCATATGCCTGTAATGCCAGTGGCTTGGGAGGCTGAGACAGGAGGATCACAATTTCAAAGCCAGTCTCAACGACTTACTGAGGCCCTAAGCAACTTAGCAAGACCCTGCCTCAAAAAAAAAAAATTCAAAAAGTAAAAAGGGCTGAGGATGTTGCCCAGTGGTTAAATGCCGCTGAGTTCAGTCCCTGCTCCAAAAAAAAAAAGAAAAGAAAGAAAGAAAGAAAAAAGAGAAGAAAAAGAAAAAATATCAAGGCACAGTATATTTCAGAAAAAAAGACATGACTGTGATTAAATTACTAAAAGCATATGTGTTTTTTCTAAACTCATCTATCCTAAATATTCATGCTTATTCTTTCTCTTGGTAATTTTTGGAAATATTTAGTACAATTTCCACAAAATTTGAAACATCCATATAAACTTTATAGGTGATAAATGACCAAGTATTTTATTTAGAAATATATAGAGTGCTATATTTTGGATATTGAATGTCCCTCAAAGGCCATGTGTTGAAACCTTGGCCCACAGGGAGGTGATGGAACCTTTACAAGGTGAGGCTTCGTGGAAGTTAGTTAGGTCATTGGGGGCTCTCGAAGCAGAAATTAAGGTGCAGTTCCTTTTTCTCTCTTTGGTTCTCAGTTGCCTTGGGGTGAGCAGCTTTGCTCTACTCTCCCCACCACCTCATGATGTGCTGCTTCACCCCATGCCCAAAGGCAACTTGGCCAAGTAACCATCAACAGAAATGTCTGAAACCATGAACCAAAATAAATCTTTCTCCTTCCAAATTGCTTATCTCAAGTGTTTTGTCACAGTGACATAAAGCTACCTAACACAAAGAGGATTGAAATGAAAAATAATGTATTCTGTTAATTAACAGGTTTGAATACAAAATGACACATAAGAAATGTTCTGGTTTTATTAGCTTGCAATGTATAAGATTCTCCATGCTTAGCTGTATGCTGTAGGGTCAAGTCCAGTAAGAAAGATCCAATATTTCCATCTGTGAAACATGAACTATTCCCATTCCTTTAGTAATGCACTTCCACCAAAGGAGTGCCAGGAATGGCCCAAGTACTGGCATTTAAAACTTAGGGTGTGTAGAGCTAGAAAACACTGACTGAAGGAGGCCCTGGGCATTAGTGACCAGGATCAGGTATAAAAACATTCTAGAATCAGATTGCTTCTTTATTGTGTTCAGAGAATGGTACTTATTAACCATAATAGACTCAAAGTCTATTCAGATCTGAATACCCAAGGCTCTGATAATGCCAAGCCTCTGAAATAGGGAATATATTTATTGCTTATACCAATAAAACAATAGTGTTCTACAATGAACTTGCTTATCCATTGTATCAAAATATTTCACAACTATGGGCCAGGTGCAGTGGCACATGCCTGCAATCCCAGCAGCTCAGGAGGCTGAGGCAGGAGGATCACAAGTTCAACACCAGCCTTAGCAAAAGCAAAATGCTAAGCAACTCAGTGAGACCCTATGTCTGAATAAAATACAAAATAGGGCTGGGGATGTGGCTCAGTGGTCAAGTGCCCCTGAGTTCAATCCCCAGTACCCGCTTCTCTCCCAAAATTTCATGACTATGAAATGTTTATCTCATTTATCTTAATATGCAGAATTCCAACATATTAAGTCTTAGTGGGGAATGGGAGACAATAAGCACCCGTGAGAGCGGGGGGCATGAGGAATCCTCTAACTCTTGCTCAATTTTCCCGTAAACCTAAAACTTCTCTAAAACGTAAAGTCAGGTCTATTTTAAAAATCATTTCTTTCCGGTCTCTTGGAAATTGTCTTGATGAATAATCAAAAAAAGTTGTTATGATGATTCATCTCTACCTTTGCAAAGATATCATTGTTTATGGTGTATTCCTATGATACGTGTATATGTGCATGTGTGTGTAATAAACTTTCTTTTGTCAAAAAAAGTTAAACAACACATAGAAAAAAGACATGGAGGTAGCATGGCATAACTGACAAATTTGAAGTATTGGAATAAAAGAGAATTTGGTTGTATTCCAGTTCTGTTTTGGCTGTAAATTTAACTTTGAGAATGTCTTCACTGGGGTACACTGTACTGTTACAGAACCTGGCAATAACAAGTGACTACCTGGACTGCTGGGAGTAATCAACTGATTAAAGCATTTAAAACAGCTGTTTTCTGTCATTGCTCCTTTTACTCTTTAATCTCCCTCAAAATTTTTTCTCGTGTCGTTCTTACATCCTTCCGTTTATATGAAGGGAGGATTCTGCACTCCAGCTGTAGCAAAGATAGATAACACAGTGGTGTGGAACATCGTAAAAGAAAGCATTTGAAACTCTAACTCATGTCTCTCTCAAAGAGCTGTTCTGAGGCTGGTAGAGAGATGGTGGAAGATGAGGTCAGGAATGATACAGGGATAATGTATATGGTACCTTAATTTTATTTTTCTTCTTACCACAAGCATGTGTTCACATTCTGTTTGAGCAATTTTGAAGAGGAAAATAAAATTTACTTAACAAATTTTTTAAAAATCAAACTTTCCTTTAGACAATTAATATAGGGAATGATAGCGCTGAAAGAAAATCATCCTTTATGAATGTTTTTAAACTTAGGTATACTATTCTGTTTTGCTTTCCTGTTAAGTAGTATATATATTTTGCAAATGGAAGTGAACTCTTGCGCAGTTTTGCTTATTCCATTAAAATGATCAAAAGGTCTGCGCCAGCAGTTTTCAGTCCTGTGGTCCTTATTGCCTGTACTTGGTTTTGTGTCACTGGTCGTTGATCAAATGAAAGGTCTAGCCAAGGTCATTACTTACAAAACAAATGAAATGGCAAAAGCGAAGGACAGTAAGGGGACAACTTGAAAGGTCATTTAAATTATCCTATATTAGTCAGTTCTTTGAAGTATAACAGAATTGCCAGGATTGTGCTATCAGGAGAGAGGAATCTTTGGCTATTAACTTCTTGATAGTGTATTCAAAAACTTTATATAATGCTCTTGCCTTTCCCTTGGTAAAAGCACCAAGCAAGACAGAAATTCTCCTTTCTTTTCTTTAAACCTTCTAATGTAATACCCAAGGGAGGCATAAATAACATGCAAATAATTGAAGGGACAATTATAAAATTAGATGTTTGTTACCAATTTAAACAAAAACAGATGTTTTCCCAGAATTTCCCATATGTCACATGGTATACAAAATGCAACATATTTTATTTTTTAAGCCACCCTCAGCTATGCTATGATTGGTTCTCTTATTATCCATCATTCATAAGATACATATGCCTTTGAGAACTAGGGACTGGCTTAAGTTTACATGACTCATAGGACCCAGAATCTAGTAGTATCTGATGTTAAACTGTAGTGATGTACATGCTTTGGGGACAACTGGAGTGAAAAATAACCAAATAATCAAATAAAGAAAATGCCATGTTTGAATTGATGTTGATGATTTTTAAAGTCCCAAAGATATCTATAGAAAAACCACTCCCTGAAGCCATTAAACTATTAGAAATCTTCAATTTAAAAATAAAACATTGGTTCTAGAACAAGGTTATATAAAAAGAAGATGAAATTAGGTCCCAAAGTACGGTTCTATTTCACACCTAGTATATGTAATTTTAAAATTAGAAGCATAGATAAATATTTCAACATATATTACAACAGTTATATTTAACACTCTATTTTTACTATGTTTATGTGTCAGTAAATCTTTTATTAGGATAAACTGTCAGACTGACAGCTGTATACTTTACTGTATTGTCACCCATTCTTTTTTAAAATTGATACGCTTCAACAGTCAGGCACTATTAAAGTCATTTTATTGTTTTACAGTTATTGTATTTATTAACAGTGCTGGAACAGCTGCTACAAAGTACTAATTTATTAGGCTATTGTTAGAAAACAATTACTTCTTTGCACATTATAGATTTATCCTACCATCATATTTAAGTGGAGAATGACTATTACTTAGTGCTTAAATTTAATCTCAAGGGGAAAAAAGTATTTGTTCTATGCTGAACAAATTTGATGTTTTTTTTTAAATTAACAAATACTAAAAGTAAAGATGGTTTGAAGATTATGTAGAAATCAAAGTGTTTACTCTGGTTCATTAAAAATTAGAAAATCTTAGTAATTTCTTCCTCTTTATAACTAAAGACTGTTATTTCAGATTTTAAAATAAAAATTTCAATAGGAATGTTAGCAGTGGAGCAACAGGACACTGGCAGAGAAAGGGTAAAACATGAGGCATTTTTCAGACCAGATTATTAGTTGCTATGTAAACAGATAAGTCATGTGATCACATACTTATGCTATTTGTGCCAAAAATATAAATATACATATATGTGTATATGTAAATACAGATACATGAAAACAAAAATAGGAAAAAAATGTTTTCTTATAAAATTTCATAGTAAGTATATAGATGATAATTTTATATCACGTTGGCATAATTAATATGAGGAAAACTGGAAGCAGAAAGGTACCTAAAATAAATGGGAGAGTTGAGCAAAGGTCAACAGGAAAACACTGATGCTCAGACAGTTGAGATAGCAGGTAAAATGCTACATTTTTGGTGGGGGGGATTTTAGGAATTGAACTCAAAAGCACTTGACCACTGAGTCATTTCCTCAGCCCTATTTTGTATTTTATTTAAAGACAGGGTCTCACTGAGTTACTCAGTGCCTCTCTTTCACTGAGGCTGGCCTTAAACCCATGATCCTCCTGTCTCAGCCTTCAGAGTTGCTGGAATTACACATGGGTGCCACAGTGCCCTGCAAAATACTACTTTTTGAGGATAAGATAGACATCAAATACAAAGGTACACTGAACTGATGGAGGATGTGATTCAAGTCCAAAGAATTTGGGAACAAGGAAGGGAAAGAGAGCAGTAATAGTGGAACAAATAATTTGGAGACAAACTCCTAGTTCCACCACTATAGACCAGGAAGGGATTTCTGTGGGTAGAAGTGACTTAAAGTGCAAGTGCCTGGAAGAGAACATCCTGTAGAGCAGAAGAGATGGGGATGAGTGGGTGTGTGATGGTTAATCTGAATTGTCAACTTGATTGAATTAAGAGATGCGTAAGATTAAGAGGCTTCTGGATTGTCAATGAAAGTATTTCTAGGAATGATTGGCACAAGGGGTAACAAACCTGGGATGTGACCCATTCAAAGTGTGGGCAGCACAGCCCAATAGATTGGGAGGCTGAATGCAACAAAAATTGGAAGAACAAAAAAGCAGCAGACTCAAGGTCCATTCTTCTTGAGCATGTTCTTTGATTGCTGCTGTGATCATCTGAGGACCTCAAATGCCAGGTCCTTCACTGATCCAAAGCAGACTCTGATCAATAATTCTCCAGGAAGTTTCCAGGTCCTTGGTCCCAGACTGGTGCTGCATCATTAATTGCTTTTGTTCTGAGGCTCCAGTCTCGGACTGAGCAGCTATGGTTCCTCCATCTCTCCAGCCTTTGTGGGACTGTCCATCTTCTGGTCATGTAAGCCAATCTAATAAATTGCCTCTTTATAATTATATCTATGTCTTTATATATCTCTTTATATAAATTTCTGTATATTTATCAAGATAGATATCTATATCTATCTGTATATATGTCTATATATATTGATATATCCTATTGCTTCTGTTCCTCTAGAAACCCCTGACTAATACAAGGTTGAAGGAAAAAAATCACTCCCAGTTGCCTTGCTTCTTCTATGGTGGATAAAATTTGAATTTATACTTGAAAGACCTTCAATGCAAATGGTTAGTGGAATGCATCCAACAGATGAAGGATATGTCCATTGGAAGGAAAGCAATGTTCTCTCTTTCCATGTGTGATAGCTATGGTTTAGCATGATTAAAGCTTATTATGTCTATTAAGAAATATTGAGCTATATTGTTAAAAACATGGTGTGTAATTAAACTCTACAAGTATTTTTTGTAAAAAAATGTCTTTAAGTGTATTGTTAATAAGTTTGTAATTTAATGGAGTGCTATGCTGGAGGTTAAAGACAAACCAATTTAGTAATGGTATTGAATCAGTGACTCTGTCATTTTACTCAAATTACATTAGGCAGCTAAATTTGGATGCATATATTTCCTCTCCAAATTGACACTTTAGCAAATCCCAGAACAAGGCATTACTCAGTGTCAGGACTTGTATCATTTGCTATAACTTTTCCTTGCATTTGAACATAGTTTATTGTACATTTTTTTCCAAAGATTCAGAGACATTGGAGAGGTTGTAGGGATTTATCAATTTCAGATCATTAATTTTACATATAAAGAAAGAGTATGCAATAGAGAGAAAATAAGAAATCTACCAAAGTGACATAGGGAATAAAAAGCAAGAAAGCCACAAACAGGACTCCAGAGTGTACACCCTGTACTATTTCTGCACGAATCTTAGAAGAAAGTAAGAAAGAGATGAATAAATAAAAAATTTCTCACCTTTAGGAAAGCTGTGGACAAGTAAGTGCTTGACAACAGGAGGAAACAGAATATGATAGTGTGATGTATCTCTTGCTTATTCCACAGAGCTCCTCATCCTCATCAGAGCCCCAATTATTTCAGTTTTAAAATAAATGATTAACGTGGGGACTCCTGCAGTCATTTTTCTACTAGGAGGGGTTGTTAATGTCCCTGGACAGCAACTTTGGTCCCAAGGGCCAAGCCCAGGTTGTGCAACCATCTTGTGTTAGGTCTTAGGGCTGGGAGGAGTGAAGAGGTTGGGGATTGGTGATTCCATTCACTTCTTGAAAATTACTTAGGAGTATCTGCTTCAATTTCATTGGACTATGTGGGTGTTCATTTATTAATTTTATTGACACATAACAATTATATATACATATTTATGGGGGGCACAATGTAATATCTTTTTACATAGCCAAGTGAGGTGGTGAACGCCTGTAATCCCAGCAGCTCAGAAGTCTGAGGCAGGAGGATCAAGAGTTCAAAGCCAGCCTCAGAAACTTAGTAAGGCCCTAAGCAACTCAGTGAGGCCTTGTCTCTAAACAAAATACAAAAAAGGGCTGGGGATGTGGATCAATGGTTAAGCCCCCTGAGTTTAATCCCTGGTAGCAAAAATAAAAAAATTAAAAAATTTTGATACATATAGTCAATGTATAATCCTTATTCTATAGTCTAGTTATTACCACATAATGGGGTAATTGCTTTTCTAATTCTTGCTCCTATCAGAAAGACAGTGATTCTTTTGAATGATAATGACTTTTTTTTAAGCCATCTCTTTCCACTGTACTTAAAGCTCAGAAATCTCTATGATGATTCAGATCAGGGAGGATTCATTTTATTCAAACAGTTCTCCATATTTAGATGTCTCAGCTAATTCTGGAAGCCATGTATACTTTCCTTCATTTATGATATCCATGTTCTTACACTTATCTCAAGAAGTAATTTTGATTCTCAAGAAATCTAATTCACAGAGGATCCAAGATGGCGGGTAGAGGGAGGTTGCTTTCCTCCCTGCTCTGTGACCTGGGATTCAGGCAGTGAGAATACTGTTTTTCTGTGAGTTATTAGAGGACCACTGACAGCTGCTCCTGCACAGGAATCCTAACCATGTCCCCTTGCAAGTCCCCAGGCCTCAGTGTTTGTGCAGGACCCCAGCTGCTCACCCACACAGGACCCCTGGTCACTGCTTCCATGCAGGAACCCCTGGCATCAGCATCCACACACTACATAGGACCCTCAGCTGCTGCTCCCATCCAGGAACCCTGGCTGCTACTCCCATGTGGACCTTCATCCACAAGTGTGGGGCTTCCCCAGTTGCCTCCATCTTGGGACACTGCAATCATTGCCATAGTCTCCCTCATGTGGTAGCCTGTGCCTGGGGACACTGGACAGGATCTGAGATAGTCACCCACTACAACACTGCACACCACAGAGCTGCATCTCTGAACACGTTGCTCAATGCCACTACCCGGCCTGTCCCAACACCTCATCTCTGAAAGGAGCCACTTCCATCTTGGGACACCTTTGTCCCCATCTTGGATTATCCTCACTACCACCACTGCCATCTTTAGTTAGGGCAACTCCCGTCTAGGGACACCGGCTGACACATAGAAGCAATATCAAGGTACCTACAGTACCCCAGCTCCTCCCTCTCCCCCACAGCCACTAACCTGGCACAGCACTTGTAGCTATATGGCTGGGTCCATAGCTTGCAAAGCCTGGTCCTGATCTGCCCAACCCAAAACAGCTCTTCATGACAGATGCGCAGGCCCCAGGGCACAGCCCACAAGACCTCCAGAGAGAGGGGTTCCCAATTGGAAAGTAGAAAGGGAGAGGATGAGATAGTTTAGAAACTAAATTAGATACCAGGAATTGTAAAGTCTACAGGCGATATAAGGAGACAAGACCAGGCACCCACATCACACCAGCAGGCCCCAAAGGAGATCCTTGAGATGCAGTCTTCCAAAGGGGGATTAGCAAGTGCCTTACCCCATTTCCAGAAACTCTGCCTCCAAACCAACCACCCACCCTAATAACCTTCACCATCCTGAGAGTGGAATTACCAGTAAACAACAGACAATCTCACCCAGAGGATGAGAAAGGAAGAAATATACTGAACTCCAACAAAAAAAATCATTTAATTTACCTTCGAGATTTTTTTCTATTATCTTTTTTCTTATTCTTCTTTTCTCTCTCTCTTTTCCCACCCTCACATCCACAAAAATTTGTGAAACCAAGTACTTTTCATTTATTAGGCTACTGAGGACTGGATGTCTGAATAATATATTACAGTTGTGTTGTACATTCTTATATCTTCTATTTTTACATTTTTTTTTGGTACCAGGGACTGAACTCAGGGGTACTCGAACACTGAGCCACATCCTCAGCCCTATTTTGTGTTTTATTAGAGACAGAGTCTCACTGAGTTGCTTAGTGCCTCACCATTACTGAGGCTGGCTTTCAACTCGTGATTCTCCTGTCTCAGCCTCCCAACATGCTGGGACTACAGGCATGTGCCACTGTGCCTGGCTTATTTTTCTTAATTTTTATGTTCGTTTTTTGTACTGTCTTTATTTTCTTCTCACTTACTTGTGTCCCCCAAATCTCTCTCTCTTTTCTCCTGCTACTAACCAACTTCTTTTGATTCCTCTTTCAGGCTTTCTAACATCTATATCCTCACTTCCTACCTCCTTAACATCTCATCCTACACCCCACCCCCAGTTCTTTCTTTGTCCATGATCAGAAACTGTAAACCCTTTTGCAAATCCACTGTTTATATTGTAGATAATAATTGAATGCACTGTTTCCGTATATTGTGACAAAACCATAAACATCTTAATAGGAGCTATTTGGTTTAAGGCTGTATATTGTTTGTATTGAGTTCTGTTCATATTGATTTCCCCCTTAAAGGAGAAGTATTGGTTTCCCTGCAGGAAATTATAAGCCTATAGGATAAAAACTGAAACACCTCAGATGTGCACTGCTAGAAGAGAAGACACATAAACAACATGAAAAGGCAAGAGAAGAAAGTGCCCCTAACAAACCAAGATACTACATTATAAGAATCCATGGTCAGCACAGCAGAAGAAATGTCAGGGAAGGGGTTCAGTATGTACATAATTAAAATGTTCTGTGAATTAAAAGATGATAAAAGAGAGCAAACACAGGCAGCAAAAGATCATTTGATAAAGAGCTACATAGGCAAACACAGGAAGCAAAAGATTACTTCAATAAGGAGATAGAGATTCTGAAAAAAATCAAACAGAAATCCTTGAAATAAAGAAAACAATACATAAAATAAAAAAACTCAGTAGAAAGAATCATTAACAAATTAGATCACTTGGAAGACAGAACCTCAGACAATGAAGACAAAATATTTAATCTTGAAAATAGAGTTGACCACACAGGGAGGATGGTAAGGAATCATAAGCAGAACACTCAAGAATTATGGGATAACATGAAAAGGCCAAATTTAAGAATTATTGGAAGAGAGGAAGGCATAGAGTTACAAACCAAAGGAATGAACAATCTATTCAATGAAATAATATCAGAAAAATTTTCAAACATGAAGGCCGAATTGTAAAATCAAATACAAGAGGCTTACAGAACACCAAATGTACAAAATCACAACAGATCTACACCAAGTCACATTATTATAAAAATGCCTAGCATACAGAATAAGGAGAGAATTTTAAAAGCCACAAGAGAAAGGAATCAGATTACATATAGGGGAAAACCAATATGAATCTCTTGAGATTTCTCAACTCAGACTCTGAAAGCTAGAAGATCTTGGAATAACATATTCCAAGCGCTGAAAGCAAATGGATGCCAACAAAGAATCTTATATTCAACAAAATTAAGCCTCAGATTTGATGACAAAATAAAAATCTTCCAAGATAAACAAAAGTTAAAAGAATTTACAAAGAGAAAGCCTGAGCTACAGAACATTCTTGGCAAAATATTCTATGAGGAGGAAATGAAAAACAATGAAAATCAACAAAGGGAGGTATTACACTAAAGGAAAAACCAATCATAGAGAAACCAAGGATAAGTTAAAAACCAAAAATAAAAGTGACTGGGAATGCAAACCATGTCTCAATAATAATTCTGAATGTGAGTGGCCTAAACTCATCAATCAAATGATATAGATTGGCAGATTGGATTTAAAAAAATACCTAACAATATGCTGCCTACAAAAGACTCATCTCGTAGGAAAAGACATCCACAGACTGAAGGTGAAAAGTTGGGAAATAGCTTACCACTCACCTGGACTGCCTAAACCAGCAGGGTTTTTTTTCCTCATATCAAATAAAGTAGGCTTCAATCCAAATTTAGTCAAAAGGGATAAAGAAGGTCATTTCATACTGCTTTAGGGAAACATACATCCATAAGACATAATAATTATAAATACATATGCCCTGAAAAATGGAGCATCTATGTTCATCACACAAACTCTTCTCAATTTCAAGAGTCAAATAGACCACAACACAATAATACTGGGTGACTTTAACATACCTCTTTCACCACTGGATAGATCTTCTGAACAAAAACTAAAGAAGTCATTGAATTCAATAATACAATCAATTATTTAAAAGACACATATAGAATATTCCATCCATCAAAATGTGAATACACTTTCTCAGCAGCACATGAGTCCTCTAAAATAGATCATCTTTTATGCCAGAAAGCAACTCTTAGCAAATACAAAAAATATAGAGATACTACCCTGCATTCTATCTGACAATAATGGAATGAAGTTAAAAATCAATGATAAAATAAAAAATAGAAGCTATTCAAACATCTGGAGAATAAGCAATATGCTACTGAATGAACAATGGATTGCAGAAGACATCAGAGAGGAGATCAGAAAATTCTTAGAGGTAAATGAGAACTCTGATACAGCATATCAAAATCTCTGGGAAACTATGAGGAAAGTTCACTGCATAAAGTTCATTCCTTAAAAGAGGTAAAAGTCAACAAATAAATGACCTAAGATTACATCTCAAAGCCCTAGAAAAAAGAACAAACCAATACCAAAAGTAGTAAAAGGAAATAATTAAAATCAGAGCAGAAATTAATGAAATTGAAACAAAAGAAACAATGAAAAATTTGGTTCTTTGAAAAAATAAATAAAATTGATAAACCCTCAGCCAGCTGAACAAAAAGGAGAGGGAAAACTCAAATTATCAAAATTCATGATAAAAAAGGAAATATGACAGACACTATTGAAATGCAGAAAATGATTAAAACTATTTTGAAAATTTGCACTTCAATAAACTAGAAAATATCAGAGATATCAAGAAATTTCTAGAGTCATAAAATTTACCCAAACTGAATCAGAATGATATACACAAGATAAACAGATCAATTTTAACCAATAAAATAGAAGATGCTATCAAGCCTACCAACGAAGAAAAGTCCAGGACCAGCTGAGTTCTACAAGACCTTCAATGAAGAACGAATACCAATATTCCTCAAATTATTCCATGAAATATAAAGAGAAGGAAAACTTCCAAACTCATTCTATGAGGCCAATATCATCCTGATTCCAAAGCCAGACAAAGACATATCAAGGAAAGAAAACCTCAGACCAATATCTCTAATGAACATTGATACAAAAATTCTCAATAAAATTCTAGCACATCGAATACAAAAAAATATTAAAAAGATAGTGCACCATGATCAAGTGAAGTTCATCTCAGGGATGCAAGATTCTTTCAGCATATGGAAATCAATAAATGTATTTCATCACATCAGTAGAATTAAAGATAAAAATCATATAATCATCTCAATAGAAGCAGAAAAAGCATTCAACAAAATACAGCACCGCTTCATGTTCAAAATATTAGAAAAACTAAGGATAATAGGAACATATCTCAACATTATAAAAGCTATCTATGCTAACAAGAAGTACAGAAAGGCCGACATCATTCTAAATGGAGAAAAATTGGAAGCATTCCCTCTAAAAACTGGAACCAGACAGGGATGCCCTCTTTCACCACTTCTATTTAACGTAGTCCTTAAAACTCTAGACAGAGCAATTAGACAGAGGAAAGAAATTAAAGGGATATGGATAGGAAAAGAAGAACTCAAACTCACTATTTGCCAATGACATGATTCTATACTTAGAGGATCCAAAAATTTCCACCAGAAAACTTCTAGAACTAATAAATGAATTCAGTAAAGTAGCAGGATATAAAATCAACACCCATAAATCAAATGCATTTCTGTACATCAGTAATGAATCCTCTGAAAGAGAAACTAGGAAAACTACCCCATTTACAATAGCCTCAAAAAATAAAATAAAATAAAATGCTTTGAAATCAACCTAATGAAAGAAGTCAAAGACCTCTACAATATAAACCACAGAAAACTAAAGAAAGAAATTAAAGAAGACCTAAGAAGATGGAAAGATCTCCCTTGTTCTTGGATAGGCAAAATTAATATTGTCAAAATGAACATACTACCAAAAGCACTCTACAGATTTAAAGCAATTCCAATCAAAATCCCAATGACATTCCTCATAGAAATAGAAAAAGCAATCATGAAATTCATCTGGAAAAATAAGAAAGCTAGAATAGTCAAAGCAATTCTTAGTAAGAAAAGTGAAGGAGGTGGCATCACAATACCAGACCTTAAACTGTACTACAGAGCAATAGTAACAAAAACAACATGGTATTGGCACCAAATAGACTCGTGGATCAATGGTACAGAGTAGAGGACAAAGAGACACTCACATAAATACAATTATCTCATAATAGACAGAGATGCCAAAAACATACATTGGAAAAAAGATAGCCTCTTCAATAAATGGTGCTGGGTAAACTGGAAACCTATATGCAGCAAAATAAAATTAAGTCCTTATCTCTCACTATGCACAAAACACAAATCAAAGTGGATCAAGGACCTAGGAATCAGACTAGAACTCTGCACCTAATAGAATAAAAAGTAGGCCCAAATCTACATCATGTCAGATTAGGCCCAGATTTCCTTAACGAGACTTTAGCACAAGAAATAAAATAGCACAAGAAATAAAATCAAGAATCAATAAATGGTATGGATTCAAACTGAAAAGCTTCTTCTCAGCAAAAGAAACAATCAGTGAGGTAAAGAGAAAGCTCACATTTTGAGATCAAATTTTTACTACACACACATTAGATAGAGCAATAATCTCCAGGATATATAAAGAAATTAAAAAACTTAACAACAAGAAAACAAATAACCCAATCAATAAATGGGCTAAGGAACTGAACAGACAATTCTCAGAAGATGATATACAATTGATCAACACATATATGTAATAATGTTCAACATCTCTAGCAATTAGAGAAATGCAAATCAAAACTACTCTAAGATTGCATCTCACTCTAGTCAGAATGGCAATTATTAAAAATACAAGCAACAATAAATGTTGGTGAAGATGTGGGGGGAAAGGCATACCTTTACGTTGCTGGTGGGACTGCAAATTGGTGCAAACAATATGGAAGACAGTATAGAGATTCCTTAGAAAACTTGGAATGGAACCACCATTTGACCCAGGATCCCAGTCCTTGGATTATACTCAAAGGACTTAAAAACAGCATACTAAAACAATGCAGCCATATCAATGCTTATAGCAGCGTGATTCACAATAGCTAAATTGTGGAATCAACCAAGATGCCTTTTAATAGATGAATGGATAAAGAAAGTGTGGTATATATACACAATGGAATATTACTCAGCATTAAAAGAAAATAAAATCATGGCATTTCCAAGTAAATGGATGAACCTGGAGAATATCATGCTAAGTGAAGTAAGCCAATCTCAAAAAACCAAAGGCTGAATGTTTTCTATGATTAGTGGATGCTGAATCATAATGGGGGTGAAGGGAGCATGAGAGAAATGGAGAAACTTTGGATAGGGGATAGGGTAGAAAAAGGAAGGGAGGGGGCATGAAGGTAGGAGAGATGGTGGAATGAGATGGACATCATTACCCCAGGTACATGTATGAAGACATGAATGGAGTTATTCTACTTTGTGTACAACTAAAAAAATGAAAAATTGTGCTCAATATGTGTACTATGAATGGAAATGCATTTGACTGTTTTAAAAAACAATAATAAAAAATAGATAAAACCCTAAAATAAATAAAAGAAACCTAATTCACATGAAGGAATTTGTACACTAAAAAAAATCTAGAAGGATTTTTGGGTTCCAAGATGGCGGCCTAGACGGACTCCTCGGTGCTACTCTCTCCAGGACCAGAGCTTGAAGTAGTGGAAATACTGTCTCCCAGCCAGCTTCTTGACATCATCCTATGGCTCATCATCCCTCACAGGAATTTCACTTGCATGACTTCAGCAGCGAGCAGTGGGACACAGCTGCAGTATGAGGCCCCAGGCCAGGGCTCTTGCCCAGGATTCACCCAGTGTGGGCTAGGCCTGCTTCTACATGGGGTGCCCAGCTCCAGCACCCACTCAACCATGTAGGACCCCTAGCAGTTGCTCCTGTGGACAAACGTCTCCCGCATGGGACCCCTAGCTACTGTTCTTTGTGTATCTCCATCTACCAGGGCAGAACTTCCTATACCAGGGGATGCCGGACAGCATCTGGGGACAAACTTTTACTTCAACATAGCACACCGTGAAACAGTGTCTCCACTGCATCCAAGACTACCAGCGGTCCAGACCTTCACCCTGTTGCTGAAGCAAGTGGCTTCTTTGTGAGAACCCCACCTACAACACTCCACCCAGCGGGGAAATTCCAGTAAGCAATGGACAATTCCACCTACTGGAGGTGAAAGGAAGCAAACCTGTTTATTTACATTGAGACTTTTCATTTTTTTATTTTTAGTTTTTATTCTTATTTTTATTTTATCCTTTATCTTTTCCTCCTAATATTCATTTTGTTTAATCTTTTTGTTTTATTTCTCTGCTCTTTTCATCTTTTCTTTCTTTTTCCTTTCCTCTTTTCTCTCTCACTCTTTTCCCACCCTCTAATCCCCAAAAGTTGTAAAACCAAGTATTTGTTATTCAGTAGGATATGGTAGACTGGGATTTCTGAACACTATACTAGAGTTGTATTATATAGTCTTGTAACTCCCACTTGCATATGTTTTATTTTTCTTACTATCATGTCTCCTCGCTAGCTGTACTCTCTTTTTTCCTTCTTACTGATCTTCCCCAACTCTCTTTTGCTTTTTCTACTAATAGCCAACTTCTCTTGGATTCCTTTTTCATGCTTTCTAGGATCTAATAACCATATCCTCACTTCCTACTACCCTAATATTCTATCCTACACCCCACCCTCAAGTTTCTCTAGCCCACGAACAGAAATTATAGACCCTTGTGCAAACCTATTGCTTACATAATAGATGTTAAATGCACTTATAATTGTTGTATATTATGACTAAACTGTAAATGTATTTAGGAGTTATTAGGAGCTACTTGGTTTGAAACTATATATTGTTTGTATTGAGATCAATCAATATTGGTCTCCCCTTTGAAGTAGAGGTATTAAAACCTTGCAGGGAAACTATAACCCTATAGGAGTAAAAATTGTAACACCTTGGATCACCAGAGCTAGAAGGAAAGACACACAAACACCATGAAAAACATGGGAAGAAAGTGCCTCAAACAAACCAGATACTACATTATTAGAATCCATGGTCAGTACAGCAGAAGAAATGACAAAACAGGAATTCAGGATGTACATAATTAAATTGTTCCGTGACTTAAAGAATGATATAAGTGAACAAGCCCAGTCAGCAAAAGATCATTTCAACAAAGAGATACATAGGCAAATACAGGAAGTAAAAGATCACTTCAATAAGGAGGTAGAGATTCTGAAAAGGAACAAAACAGAAATCCTTGAAATGAAAGAAACAATAAACCAAATTAAAAATTCAATAGAAAGCATCACCAACAGATTAGAACACTTGGAAGACAGAACCTTAGATACTGAAGACAAAATATTTAACCTTGAGAATAGAGTTGACCACACAGTGAAGATGGTAAGAAACCATGAACAGAACATCCAAGAACTATGGGATAACATTAAAAGACCAAACTTAAGAATTATTGGGATAGAGGAAGGCATAGAATTCCAACCGAAAGTAATGAGCTATCTATTCAATGAAATACTATCAGAAAACTTTCCAAATATGAATAATTAATTGTATAATCAAATACAAGAGGCTTATAGGACACCAAATGTACAAAATCACAACAGATCTACACCAAGGTACATCATAATGAAAATGCATAACATTCAGAATAAGGAGAGAATCTTAAAAGCCACAAGAGAAAGGAATCAGATTACATATAGGGGGAAGCCAATTAGAATCACTGCAGACTTCTCAACTCAGACCCTGAGAGCAAGAAGATCATGGAACAGCATATACCAAGCGCTAAAAGACAGCGGATGCCAATCAAGAATCTTATATCCAGCAAAATTAAGTTTTAGGTTTGATGATGAAATAAAAACCTCCCAAAATAAACAAAAATTAAAAGAATTCACAGCAAGAAAGCTGGCACTACAGAACATTCTTGATAAAATATTCCATGAGGAGGAAATGAAATACACCAATGAAAACCTGCAGAGGGAGGAGCTAGACTAAAGGCCAATCAAAGGAGAAACCCAGTCAAGTTAAAAACTAAGAATAAAACAAAATGTCTGGGAATACAAACCAGCTCTCCATAATAACATTGAATGTCAATGGCCTAAACTCAGCAATGAAAAGACACAGACTGGCAGATTGGATTAAAAAAAGATCCAAAAATATGCTGCCTCCAAGAGACTCATCTCATAGAAAGAGACACTCACAGATTGAAGGTGAAAGGATGGAAAAAAATTTATCACTCACATGGACTGCATAAACAAGCACGAGTTTCCATCCTCATTTCAGATAAAGTAGACTTCAAACCAAAGTTAGTGAAAAGGGAATAAAGGGTCATTTCATACTGCTTAAGAGAATCATACATCAACAAGACATAACAATCTTAAATATCTATGCCCCAAACAATGGGCAGACATGTTCATCAAACAAACCCTTCTCAAATTCAATAACCAAATAGACCCGAACACAATAGTATTGGGTGACTTTAACACAACTCTCTCACCACTGGATAGATCTTCCAAACAAAAACTAAACAAAAAATCTACAAGACTTAATAGAACAATCAATGATCTAGACTTAACGGATATATATAGAATATGCCATCCTTCAACAAGCAAATACACGTTTTTCTCAGCAGCACATGGATCCTTCTCCAAAACAGATAATATGCTATGCCACAAAGCAAGTCTTAGTAAATACAAAAAAAGAGATACTACCCTGCATTCTATCTGACCATAATGGAATGAAACTGGAAATTAATAACAGTTTTAAAAAAAGAAGCCACTACAATACCTGGAGACTCAATAGTTCGCTATTGAACAATTCATGGGTAACAGAAGACATCAGGGAAGAAATAAAATTTTTGGAGGTAAATGAGAACTCTGATACAACACAGCAAAATCTCTGGGACACTATAAAGGCAATACTAAGAGGAAATTTCATTGCATTAAGCTCATATATTCAAAGACATAAAAGTCAACAAATCAATAACTTGACACTACAACTCAAAGCCCTAGAAAAAGAAGAACAAAGTAATACCAAAAGAAGTAGAATACAGGAAATAATTAGAATCAGGACTGAAATCAATGAAATTGAAACACAAGAAACAATTCAAAAAATTGATAAAACAAAAAGCTGGTTCTTCAAAAAAAAAAAAAAAAAACAAAATTGACAAACCCTTAGCCACCCTAATAAAAAGAAGGAGAGAGAAAACCCAAATTACAAAATTTGTGGTGAAAAAGGAAATATCACAACAGACCCTGCTGAAATACAGAGGATAATCAGAAACTATTTTGAAAACTTATATTCCAGTGAAATAGAAAACCCTGAAGACACTGACAAATTCCTAGAGACATATGACCTACCCAAACTGAACCAGGAGGACATTCATGACTTAAACAGATCAATTACAAGCAAGGAAATAGAAGATACCATCAAGAGCCTTCCAACCAAGAAAGCCCTGGACCAGATGGATTCTCAGCCAACTTCTACAATACCTACAAAGAAAAACTAACTCCAATAGTCCTCAAATTATTCCATGAAATAGAAAGGGAAGGAATCCTTCCAAACTCATTCTATGAGGCTAGTATCACTTTGATTCCAAAACCAGACAGAGACACGTCAAAAAAAGGAAAATTTCAGACCAATATCCCTGATGAATATAGATGCAAAAATTCTTAATAAAATTTTGACAAATCACATAGAAAAGCATATTAAAAACTAGTGCACCATGATCAAGTGGGGTTTATTCCAGGGATGCAAGTTTGTTTCAACATATGGAAATCAATAAATGTAATTCATCACATCAATAGACTTAAAGATGAGAATCACATGATTCTATCAATTGATGCAGAGAAATATTTGACAAAATACAGCACCCTTTCATGTTCAAAACACTAGAAAAACTAGGGATAGTAGGAACATACCTCAACATTTTTAAAGCAATATATACTAAGGCTTAAGGCCAAAATCATCCTAAATGGAGAAAAATTAGAAGCATTCCCTCTAAAAACTGGAACAAGACGGGGATGCCCTCTCTCACCACTCTTATTCAACATAGTCCTTGAAACTCTAGCCAGAGCAATTAGACAGACAAAAGAAATTAAAGGGATATGAATAGGAAAAGAAGAACTCAAACTATCATTATTTGCAGACGACATGTCTCTATACTTAGAGGATCCAAAATATTCCACCAGAAAACTTCTAAAACTGGTAAATGAATTCACCAAAGTTGCAGGATATAAAATCAATATCCATAAATCAAATGCATTTCTAGACATTAACAATGAATCCTCTGAGAGAGAAATTAGGAAAACTACTCCATCCTCAATATCCTCCAAAAAAAAAAATATACTTGGGAAACAATCTAATAAGAGTGGTGAAAGACCTCTACAATGAAAATTACAACACACTAAAGAAAGAAATTAAAGAAAATCTTAGAAGATGGAAAGACCTCCCATGCTCTTGGAGAGGCAGAATCAATATTATTAAAATGGCCACACACCCAAAGCACTATACTGATTCAATGAAATCCCAATTAAAATCCCAAAGTCCCTTCTTATAGAAATAGAAAAGGCAATCATGAAATTCATTTGGAAAAATAAGAGACCCAGAATAGCCATAGCAATCCTGAGCAAGAAGAGTGAAGGGAAAGGGGAATGGGTTTAGTGAAGATGGTTGAATGAGATGGTCATCACTACCCTAGGTGTATGTATGAAGACACAAATGGTGTGACTCTATCTGGTTTGCAACCAGAGAAATGGAAAAATTGAGCTCTATATATGTACTATGACTTGAAATGCATTTAAATTAATTAATTTAAAAAATCTATGAAGATGTATTTTATATTTACTTAACTACCATTATATCAATAAAGAGTATATTATTATGCTTTCAACATTGTAAATCATGAAAATGGTAGGTTTTTGTCTAGAAAATACTTCCAATAGTTCATAAACTTGTGAGGATTTCATGAGTAATATTTATCATATAATTTGATCATTTATTTTGAAATTCATAAAGCTCATCAGCATAAATTATTATTTAACCTTTTAAAATGAACTATGATTTTAGTTAAAATAGATTTAATACCCATCTCCAGGGTGACACTTTGCTAGGCACTGTGGTGTTAAGAATTGACAGGGAACCTAGTGAATTTCTTCAAGAAGCACTTGAAGGCAGAGAAGTGAGCAACCAAGACAGCACCAGTATGCCTGGGAGAATAAGCAATAAGGAATATTGTTTTAGTCAGCTTTTTTACTGTTATGACCAAAAGACCTGACAAGAATGACTTTAGAGGAGGAAAGCTTTATTTGGGGCTCATAGCTTCAGAGGTCTCACTTCATAGATGGTCAACTCCTTTGCTCCAGGCCAAGGTGAGGAAGAACATCATGTTGGAAGGGTGTGGTGGAGGAATATAGCTCAGGACATTACAACAAGAAAGCAGAAGGAGACAAATAAGCATGCCAAAGGCTTGTCCCCAGGGACTCACCTCTTCCTGCTACATCCTACCTGCCCATAGTTACCACCTAGTTAATACCTGTCAAGATTAATGCACTGATTATGTTAAGGCTCTCATAACCCAATCATTTCACCTCTGAACATTCCTGTATCATCTAACGCATGAGCTTTTGTAGAATCAATCTCAATCTCAATCATAACAAATATTTTCAAGAAATATTCCAATAAAGTGTAGCATTTGAGGTAAGTGTTGAAGAACAGGCTTCTGAAGAAAATGGAAGCTCAGTGAGATTTAAAAAGCAATTATTCCTTTAAAGTAGCTGATTAACCAAAGACCTTTCTCCCACTTTATATGTAATTCCTTCACAATGAATTCCCAAGTTCAAATAAAGCTTCTGCAGTATCTGACTTCAGGTTTCCCAATCACGTATGGTAGTACTGTTGAGTTGTAGTTGTAGTTGCTTCTCCTAGCACAGCTTAAATGCATACTCTTCACGACTAACAAGTGCCTCCTTAGCAGCATTATACCACACAGATTTCAGCCAGAAGCCTTGTTTCATTTAAATCCAATCCTTTGCTTAAGTTGAAATTTCTGTTCAGCAAATCAGTGGGATAGATTTTGTAGCAAAACTTCCTTTCTACTCCCTGCCACAGAAATTTTAAAGATGAAATACTGTTTAATAGCTGCTGCTATCAAACATTAGTTAATGACATAAAGCAACAACCCTAGCTTAGTATATATGCATTTATTTTATTATAAGGATTTGGTATTTTTGCAAATTATATTTGATTTGAGTTCAAATATGCTATGCTATTCAAGTGGTATAATTACCCAATGTGGGGTAGAGGGATAATTCTTGTAGAGTATTTGAAAGATTGCTTCTCTAAAAATATTGGTCAGGAAGCTGTATATTTTTTTAGCAGTACATGGGAAAATGTGGGAGGTGAAAATCCCCAAAGTGATTAATTTCCTTGGCAGAAGAAATCATGACCACAGTCTGTCCTCTTTGAAAATGGCTGTGATAATTTTTCTTAAAAAAGTAAATTTATCCACAAGAAAAAAATAAAATATTTTGTAGCTTTAATGTATGTATAGAGATATAGACACATTTACATATATATAAATATACATAAATGAATATATATGTATCACACACTCACATAGTAACTGTATTTTGATTGGCTCACTATAAGGCACTAATAAAGTAAAAGAGGCATTTATGAAAGTGCTTTGATAATTTGCTAATAGAAGGTACAGCTGTAAACCCCTGGTGAGCTATAAAGGCATCAGGAGACTTACCTCACAACATCATCTACAAAAGCTTAACTTTTGCCCACATTGCTACAAAACAAAGAAAAACAAAAGTGGAGGAAATCCAGAGAAGAATTAACAAATAAAAAGAACTTAATTTCCTGTTTGCAAAAAGTGCTAAAAAGAGTATTAAACATATCAATCAAAGCCGGAAATCTGGTGTAGGATGTGCCTTACTTTATTGTATAGACTACTTACCACCCAGATAATGGGGTGATTGCTCTTCTTAAACTTGTTACTATCAAAACGATAGTGGTTCTTTTTAATGATAGCGATTTTTTTTAAACCACACTTGATTTCTTGCTAGTGTGCCAAGAGCTCAGAAACAAGATATCTGGCCAAGGTTAATAGTTAGTTTACAGTCTCTGTGAAGGATATTTCATGTAGGTTTTACAACCACAGACATTTTCTATAACCTCATCTACTTGAAACAATATCAAAGACTAACTCTCAGAAAGTGCAATTTATTTCAATCTGCCTACCATGCACTTGGTATTGCCAACAAAGAGGAAAATATACAAGCATAAAGGAGAGATAAAACAGAAAAGCAATTGGAAGCAGAGCAAAAAGTGAAGTGAGCACCAGAATGTGGGGCACTCAAGCTGGGAGGAAAAAAGAAAGAAAGGCAGAACACAAGTTAGTAGTATTTCAGGAGGAAAAATGGATGAAAAAGTCAAATGTGGTTTAGAGTGACTGCTCATAGCTAATGGAATTTTCAGTGATCTTTAAAATTTATGTAGGATTGCATCAAAATCTATCATCCATGTAACTAGAGAAACTCGGACCTCTCCAAATTTCCTGTGTATCCCTGGGGTTTAAGTTCTGGTGCTTAGTAACATTATCTCACTTTTACTCTATATTTTCCTGAAAGGTGGTTAAGGACACTAGACAATGATAGGGGAGGCTCAGTTATTGACAGGTTGTTCAGAAGAGGACTCTGATATTGTGATGTGTGACCAGGAATCTGAAGGAAGTGTAAGAGTGAATGACATGTCTACTGGGAAAACAACATTATAGACAAAGGAAGAGGCAGTGAGAGGCACTGAGGCACTGTGCATATGTTCCATGGTTGGTATGTTGGAGGATGAAAGTAGAGTATGAGAAAAAAACAATCAAGGATATCTCCAGCAATTAGTCTAAGCAAATGCCAGAATGAAGTTTTTCTTTACTAAGATGGGAAGGTACTTTTTGAAGGACTGGGGATCAAATCCAAGAAGCTGGTTTTTAAATGTTTGAAATTTTGAATACTGCTTAAATATCTAATTGAATTGCAGAAGTTTGTGTCCTGAGTTTTGGGTAGAAGTCTAGATTTAATTTGAGTCTTTAGAAATAGATGGAACATAAAGCCATGGGTCATAAGATGTTGTTCATGGAATGAGTTTAGCTAGAAGAAGAAATCCAAGGTGGGGCCCAAGTTTCTTTCTCTGCTATATAAAACCTGAGAAAGATATAATCTAATAAAACTAAAGAAGAAGAGAATAATAATGGAATAAAAAATACTGATATCCTGTAGGACATATGAAGAAAGTGCTTATGAAATTAAGCGTAGGGACGGGGCAGATAGCCCAGTTGAGTGAGTGCTTGCCTTGCATGCACAAGGCCCTGGGTTCAATCCCCACCATCACAAAAAATAAATAAATAAATAGATAGATAAATAAATAAATAAATGATAAAGAAAGAAAGAAAGAAAGAGAGTAATCCACTCATTAAATCCTACTCTACCAGCTGGGGGGCTAAAAAGATATTTGGATGTGGTGAAAAATGAAGGCCAGTCTGGGTCAGAGAAGGGGAGGGAAAGTCTTAACTGCATTTGGCTAGAGAATAGAAAGATATAAAATGAAAACAGGAAACACTGGCAACTCTTCCAAAATATTTTGCTGTAAAGTGAATAATGAAATTAGGCCATGCCTGGAGAAATGTTTCATGGTAGTAAAAGGATATTTAAGATGGATGTAGCATTTTTTTTATACTGAAGGAAATGAGCTAATTAAGAGCAAAAAATATGGAAGAGAGTGGGAAAAGACTAGGCAAATATGATAAATTGAATGTGGCTCACTAGGAAACCTGGAGATTAGTAATCATGAATTTAAAGTGAGACCAATCAGCAGAGAGGTTGTGCATTCTTTTTTAATTTCTACTCTATTGTCAACATAGGTAGAGAGTTATATTGAATTATAGGGACTAGAGATTTGTTTTCTGTTGTCCTATTGATTCTAGACTTGAAGAAATGACTCCAGTGAGAAAAAGCCAAATAAAAGTTAGATTTTTTCCCTGTTCACTGGAATTTCCTGAAAATTATAAAATAGCAAGATTTTTAATAATAATTGTTATTTTATGTATTAGCAAAATGATGTATACACACAAACACACAAAAAAATAATTCCATATATAATTTATTTGTATTTATGTATAAAATCAAGCCTCCCAGGACTTTACCTAGAATCCATGTCCTTTGAGACTATGATTATAAAAGAATAACTTTCAAACATTTAAGAGTTAGCTGACTTACTTAGATGTTTATGTTTATAAACCCAACACTCTTGCTTGAATATTAAATGAATGAGATCCAGTAATTTTTCAGAAGTCATTTCCATAGCACATCTGTCATCTCTCAGCTCAGATATTCCTTCTGGAGTCACCTTCTCTGGAACTTTTTATTTAATACTCTGTGAACTTTCAAGTTTGTGTGAGGACCTTATTCCATGCTTTTCCCATTTTAGAAGAGAAGGAAATCCCTATAACAGAAAATCTAGAAGTAAATAATCTCTCTCTTTTCCTATGTGTATTCATGGTAGACAGTGATTACTTATAATCATATACATAGGGAATGCCAGGGGCCCAATGATTCAGTGCTTTCCTTCAGATCAAATCTCTCAAAATATTACTTTCTGTCACCTCCTACTCTTCCTCAACTCCCCTCTCCAGAACACTTGGCCATCTGGGGCTTCCAGCCCATGCGGAACACAACAGTCTGTTACCTTCAGGATGTAGCTTTCTGAGGGAAAGTTTTGTTTTATAATTCACCCATCATTTGCATTTTATTCATATCTGCATCTTTGAAATAGTACAGATATTTGACTAATAATTTTATGACATTAGTTCAATGAAAATTCTGGAGTAATTTGAATTATTAAGAAAAATATAAAAGATAAGGAAGATTTGAAATGAAGATATGAAGGAGAAAAGCACTACCTGTAGGAGTATCTAACCACTTTGGATGTTGGCTGGAAGCAAATATCTAGTATAATAGGAACAGCAGTTTACAATTGGATATCCCATTGACCCTTTCATAATTCCTTGCTTCTCCTGGAGATTGTACTGGAGATTGAACTCAGGGGCACTCGACCACTGAGCCACATCCCCAGCCCAATTTTGTGTTTTATGTGGAGACAGGGTCTCATTGAGTTGCTTAGCGCCTCACCTTTGCTGAGGCTGGCTTTGAACTCATGATCCTCCTGTCTCAGCCTCCCTAAGTGCTAGGATTATAGGCTTGCGCCACTGCGCCTGGCTTGACATCCATCCTTTAGGTTTTGATTCTCAATGAAATTACCACCCATATCTTATTCTTAGGGAATTTTTGTATTTTAACTTTTTTTTTTTTTTTGGTACTGGGGATTGAACTCAGGGGTACTAGACCACTGAGCCACATCCCCAGCTCTATTTTGTTTTTTTATGTAGAGACAGGGTCTCACTGAGTTGCTTAGCACCTCACCATTGCTGAGGCTGGCTTTGAACTCGTGATTCTCCCATCTTAGTCTCCCAAAGTGCAGGGATTATAGGCGTGTGCCACTACGCCTGGCTCTTATTTTAACATTTGTAATAGGTTATAGACATTCACAAATGTGAAACATCAAAAATATTAAAAAGTACACAGTGAAATGTTTCATTTTTCTATGGGCTTTAGGTCTGCCCTGAAAGCATGTTGGAGGCCCTAACCCCCAACATGGCTCTTGCAGGTGAGTCTTTGAGTGGCAGTTGGGTCCACATGAGATCCTTGGTACCCTTGCATGAGGATGAATCTGCTCTATTTCTGTATTGTGCAAGGAAGCAGTGAGAAGATAACTGTATGCCAATCAAGAAGGGTGCCCTCATCAAACAGAACCTACTGTTGTTTTTGGACTTCCCATCCTCCTGAACAGTGAGAAATCAATGTTTGTTGTCTAAGTTACCCAGTCTATGGTACTATATTATAGCAGCAGTTACTCTCTTACACTTTATCTTACTACACTTAGTTTGCCTCTTTTCCCAACAGGCTAACTATGTTATCATTTGTTTGTTTTCTGACACTGATTTTTTTCCCCCTGTGTGTACAAGTCTGATTTTTGGACATATATTCTGTTACCTTTTAGTGGAGGAATCATACTGTATTCTAATGTCGTTTTTTTTTTTTTTTTAACCTGACACATCTTTTCCTATCAAGACAAAAAGAGATTCTTATTCTTTTTATTTGTGGCTGATAGTCTCACAGTAGGGAAATGTCACATGTTACTTAAGTAACACTCAGCCTTTGATATTAGAGATAATACTTCAATAAACCAGCTTGTGCATAAAAAATTCTACATGTGTGCTAATGTGTATGAACAAGAAACTGTAGAAGTATTGCTGTCAGAAAGATGTATTCTTATTAAACTTTTATGGAGATTGTAAAGTCACTGCCACAATAATGTCTAAAAATGCCAGCACCTTCCTCATTTTAACTGCCAGGATCTCCCTGATGCACTGCTGGAATTCTACAGTGAAGAGCCATTTTTGTAAGTTACCACAGTGATGCACACCCCAAAAAGGGGTAGTCAAAAAATGGCAGTCAGATGTTTCTGTCCACAAGTTTATCTACACTCTGGTTTATTAAGCTTTTAGGTTTTTGTCAGTCTAATGGATTAAAAAGGAACAGCTTGTAGTTTTAATTTGCCTTTCTTTTAAAATGAGTGAGATTTTACCTCTTTCTGTGCTTTATGGCACATTTCTTTTACTGTGACTGGTCTCTTCTTTATGTTTATTTTTTTCTATTCTTGCCTATTTTTAGATTTTCTCTATTAGAGAGTTATTGTATTAAATTTTAGTTGCCATTTGTATTTTCTCATTTGGCACTAACCTTTAGATTGTCCCAGGCACTTAGTAGTTTAATCTTCATATTATTAAATTTATTAATATTTGGTATGGCTTCCTGTAAGGAGCATATGCCATGGACATGCCTGGACATGCCGGGGACCCACTGGGTTGCTAGCCATAAGGAACAGCAGCCATTGACTTGCTTAGTCATGCCTGCTTGCAATTTATAGGGGGCTCAGCCCATGCACATGTGCAAAGAAAGGCCCAGTTACAATTATACTATCTCACTGGACATAACCAATGGGCATTGGCTTTTATTGGGTGTAACCAATCACCAGCCCACACCACCAACTTGGCCCACATCACCAACTTGGAATTGCTTTTAAGCTGCTTGCCCTGCCACATTTTGGGGCTTTTTCCAAGGACATCAGTGAGACCAGCCAATTTGCTGTCTCTGGACAGCTCCACCATTCCCTGAGGTCCAGTAGTCGGCTGAAGAGAACCACCAGACAAGGACAACGTCTGCTCTTTGGCTAAGAGAAGTCACCTGGCATCAGAGGTGCTGTGGGGCTCAGGTTGCCCTAGGATTGTGTGAATTAATTGTAATGTTTAGTTGCCCTAGGATTGTGTAAATTGCAGGTAGTGCTTAATTGCCCTAGGATAGTGTAACTTACCTTTAGTGTTTGATTAGTGTGCATCAAATGCTAGTTGGGGTGCTCCAGCACACCCAATATTTTTTGCATTAATTAATTATATTTGATGATTATTGTTATTGAATATACACTTGCATTTAAAGACAATCCACCTCCCAGTAATTATTAATTATGCATGCCACTCGTGACACTTCTGAATATTTTTGTCAAATGTATAAAGGCCTTCCTCTCACTGAATTTATGAAAGGAATTTCCAATGTTGCTTTCACTACTTTGTGGTTCTTTATGTTTAATTAATTACCACTTCTGGACTTCATCTTTGTGAATGTATGCACACAAGTTTACCCTTCCCAGTGCTCCACATTGTGTTCCATAACACATCTGTTGAATAGTACACAATCTTCCACTTCAGATTTACTTAAATTTTTGTAACTACTAGGGTTACTTTCTGAATGTCTGTCTCTATAGAGTTTTCTAAATTTAAGTTAATATGATAGATTAAATATGTTAGGAAAAATCTTATTGATTTTCTCTTCCAGATTTTTATTTTTTAAAAAGTTCTATATGGGAAAGATTCAAGATGGCAGAATAGAGGAATTCCCGTTCCTGGCTGCTCCATGGCATGGAACCAATGAAGCAGACAGGCAGCTTCTCCACAAGGTGGGTGAAGAGATAAATTAATAAGTAAGGGAGGAACTTTACTGGAACTTAAAACTGGACATTAAAAGCAGAGCAGGGACACAGGAGTTTGGATATAATAAAATAAGGAAAAAATCCCCAGCAGCTGGGCTGGAAGCTCCAGGTAGAGGGGTCCCTCCATGAGCATAATAGAAGGATAAGGGAGTTAAAGGATCTGCATTTTGGGGAGGCCTGAGGTGTGTCTGGATACAGAGTGTTTAGAGACCAGGGACATTACCCAACAAACCTGAATGACTTGCTGCACAATATCCATGTGTGGGAAAGAAGCCGCCATCTCTCTTGGCAGAGTGGGAGCCCAAAGGAAGGAACTATTTTGCAGCTTCCGATCTGGGGCTGGGAATACAGGAAGCTGATCCTTGGCAAACCTGAGTTTTGCCTAAATGATTATGTTCTCTCTTATCTCACTGATTTTTTATGTGAAATATTTGAATTTCTACCCCTTTCATTTTAGCTATGTCCTACAGGTATTTCTGAGCAGTGCCCTTGGGCATTCCCTTTAACATGAGATGGAGAAACAATTCTGGTGTGAACCTATAGCAGCATAGCCTCAGTACCAGAACAGGTTGTTCTTGTACATCTCTACCCATCCCCCTCAGTTACTGGTATCACAATGTAATGTGTATACATTGTGTGTAGGACTGACTGTATGGAGAAATTATGATGAAACTTTAGGCCTCCCTCTCATCCCCACAGGTGTTAATACTATGCTCTACAGTGTCTTAGGGAACAGAACATTTTGTTGCAGTATCACCATGTGAGTGAGGTGCTACCATCCTTTTGGCACCAGTTATTTGAAGTTGGAAGAAAAAGGAATAACCTGAGTGTAGATATGTTATGTTCTTTCAAAGCAAAAAGCTATTACAGATTTTGAGGCTGAAAATGAAAAATATATTGAAGTTTCATACAAATATTAATTCCTAAACAAGTAAATATCAGTCTCCATAACACATTAAAGCAAAAAATGTCTGGAGTCCTTTCTTATTTCTTATTCTGAAAGTGGAAGAAGTTCTGGAGGCCCAAAATGGAGATGACCACTGGGAGTCATGGCCAGGCTAGACTGGGTGATTACTTGTTCTGATGTCACAAGTAGTCATTATAAGTTTCAAAGTGCAGGTATATAAGAAAGTGGCTCCATCTGGGTTTTTGTCCCCAAGTGCAGGAAGCTCTTGACAGTAACCTGTCAGAATCCCAGATAGCGTTTCTGGTGGTTGTTGGTTGTTGGTGGTGGTCTTTGGATATTGATTCTTTGATTTGGATTTGTTGTTTTGGTCTGTTATTATTTTTTGTTTTAGTTAGCATCCTTAGTTGGCATTCCTGCTTAGGATGTACAGCTAGAGTAATGAGACTAGTGTAGTGTTAACAGGGGCCCAGCTCCTCCAAAAAGGCAATCTTGAGGGACCAGTATGAGATCCTGAGGGACATTGGGCATGGCAGGTTTGGTCACATAAAACTAGCCCACCATCACCTCACTGGGGCAGAGGTAGCAGTGAAAGTCCTGCTGAAGACAACACAAAACCTCCCTGATATTCTTTCAACCTGATATCTTGAGGAGCCTGGAGAATCCCAATGTGGTTGAGTTGTTTCAGGTTGTTGAGACCCATAGAAATATCTACATAGTGATGTAGCACACATGTGGGGGACAGCTATTTGACTACATCCCACAGGGTGGCATGCAGAGGAAAGAAGACCACAGATATTTTGTGGCAGATAGTGTGTGCTGTGGGCTACCGCCATGACAAGGGCATTGTGCACCGAGACCTGAAGCCAGAGAACATCATGGTGGATGCCAGATACCACGTCAAACTCATTGACTTTGGCTTTAACACCAGGGTCATGCCTGGGGCAGAAACTGAAAGAGTTCTGGGGCACTCTCTGACACTTTGCCCCTGAAATTATGCTGAGGCAAGCATATGAGGGGCCCCAGTGGACATCTGGAGTCTGGGTGTCATTTTGTATTTTATATTGACAGGGAGGCATCCACTTAAGGGTCCGGCAGCTAAGTAGATGCTGAGGCAGACTGTGCTCAGATCGTAAGGTATTCCTTCCTGTGTTTCTGAGGCAGCTCATCCACCGAATACTGACGCTGGACCTCAGGAAGTGGCCCACAGCCAAGCAGATCCTGAAGCACCCATAGCTAATGCAGGGTGAGCAGTATTTACCCCATGATTTTAGTGAGGCACTCCCCAAACATCCAAACCCCCAAATAATGACAATCCTGTTTGATATGGGTCATGATCTACACAAGAGAATGTTCAATGTGGGTATCTCTGGCCAAGAGATAGTTCAATGTGGCCATGGCTACTATTTCATACTTGAGCACCAGAAAATCCAGGAGGCAGGCGGCATGTTCCAGGGGAAGCCTGTGCCTCAGAGGATTAAGCCTCAGCCACGCCTTGTTGATCTTTCCAATTCCTCTGTCCTCTCATAACAGAGTCCCAGTGCTGGGTGTGGTGGCGCACTCCTGTAATCCCAGTACTTTGGGAGGCTGAGACAGGAGAATCATGAGTTCAAAGCCAGCCACAGCAATGGCGAGGTGCTAAGCAACTCAATGAGATCCTGCCTGTACATAAAACACAAAATAGGGCTGAGGATGTGGCTTAGTGGTTCGAGTGCCCCTGAGTTAAATCCCTAGTATTGAAAAAAAAAGGAGTCCCAGTGAGCCCGCCCGTTGCACCTACCTCTTGCCCTGTGAGCGTCCACTGCCTGAGGAGGCCCAACAGTCAGGGCAGAAATCTGTCAGAAGGGCCAGCCAGCCTGTCATTCATTTCTGCTTCCCACCTGCAAGGGCTCCCATTCCTGATTTAGCCTCCCAGCCTGACTCTGGGAATCCCATACCAATGGAAAATGCTGGAAGGTGCTTACTAGAGGGATCACTACCTATGTCTGAAAACTGTGCTGTTGCATGCCATGTGACTCCAATGTAAGAGGGCAGAAACCTGCCATATTCATAAAGTGTTTCTCCAATGAAGGGGAGAGCTGACACAGACAAAACCAGTGCACATTCAGAGGACCTGTTTTCTGTGGATCCTGACACCTTGCATGGATATTGATCATGTGGATTCTGAACAGCTACAGGAGCAAGATGTGCCAACTACCTCAGATTTCTCTGCCCAGGTTCCAGCCAAGAGTACTTCCGTATCCACTAGGACATCAGCAATCTCTTCTGCACCTTCCTGCAGAAGACATCAGAGACTGTTTACCCTTGGACACTTCCCCCTGCCCTGCTTCTCTATCCATCTTCCCACTCTTCTGAGACGTTTCTTAATAAATTTGTTTCAGACAAATTTTGTAATGAAATTATCGTTACAAAAAGATCCTTATGATCTGTAATAGAAAATAGATTTTGATAAATTCAAAAAACATTCTATATGAATTTGCAATTACTTTATGTAGTTCATAAATAATATATCAATTGAAGTTGTGTTAAAGTTATTCTACTTAGAGAAAATTGTCAATTTTTTCCTATTATTTCCATTTGTTCCAGTCACTTCTTTATGTACCTTCAGGAACTTTAAAAGTGTTTAATATGGCTCTACATGATTATTATTACATATTCATAGGAATTTTTCTTTGTTATATCTTTTCTCCTTTGCATTTCTTATTGGTTTTATTGAGTACTCTTGATTTCTAGAAACTAATGTTATACTGTACTATATATTAAATGACTGAATATTTTGAGAAAATTTAGCTGATTTTTCATAGTTTCTAATGAGATAATCTTCAACTAGTTACAATGTTATCTAAATATTTTAATTTTTATGTTCATAATTATTTTTCTTGTCTAACTAGGCTAATCTTACTGTCTTAGTAGTAATAATAGTGTCATAGTACAGTATTAAATATAGAAATTACAGGCGTTATTTCTTGATTCTGATTGTAGAAATATTTTTAATGTTTACTACTGAGTATTAATGGGAAAGCTTTGCTCCATTGAAACAATTTCCATTATCCTTTAAAACTGAGTATTTTAAGGTCAAGAATGAGTCCTAAATTTTTAACTTTTCAGAATTTATAAAGAGATTAGCTTTCTTTCTGGTCTTATTAATAAATGTTTTTAGTGTTCCACTTACTATTTATAATTTTTTTCTTCTGTCTTTCCATAGGAACAAAGCATTCTGAAAAACCTGCTTTTGTAAATAGTTGTTCTTATTTTAACATCTCTTTCTCATTTTCTTGATCAAATTAAGGTCAAAACATTGTTGTTGTCACATAATAATGGGAATGGAATGTGAATATATCTGTCTGTTCATGTGTAATTTTATTTATTTACTTTCTTTTAAATTCTGGTAACACCTAGCAAAAAAGATTGTACCAAAGAGAAAGGAGAATTGCAGTAAGGAAGCAGAAAAAATTCTCTACGCAGAAGGGACAAAAACATTTGCATGTCACACAGGACAACAGGACCTGGAAGTAGAATGGGCAACAAAAAGGGATAAACGTGTTTGGAAAGAGAAGGTCAGTTTTACATTAATGTGACCTGTGAGTCTTTGGGTTCTGATGCAGAACAATCACCTTCTCAAGATATGATCATCTATAAGAATCATAGCACAATACATATGCATCATTATCAACATCACTGAAATGGTTTGTGAAATATATAAAAAACATGTCCTCTTTCTATAAAGTTTATAATTTAGAAAATAGAAAAGAATCATGAAGCAGTTGGCAAAAAATAAATTTGGAAAATGGAAATAGAAATGTTCTCTGAGGGCATGTGCTGGACATCATTTTGCTTTCCTATCTTCTACCCCGTGTTCTCATCTGCATTCCCAAGAGCTTAGTTGCCTCACTGTCTAAATACTCAGAGACTAGAATTGGATTAATCAAGTTCTGTAGGTATTTTAGACATTACTAGATTCCTGTTTGATTCTTTGTGAGTTTTGATAAGAATATGAAACTATGAATATTTTGAGAGTGATTTAATAAAAGAACCACATATAAAGGTATAGTCTTGGTGTAAAGAAACCTCAGAGGACACCATTACACATTCATGGTGCTTATAACAGCAGAGAAATGACAAAAGCAAAGCCTGTTCACCCTAACTTTAAAGACAGAATCCTGTGGAGGTGGTTACTTTTCATGAAGCAGTTTTAATTGATGAACATGAGCATGAGCACCCAGCTTGAGCATGATGGGTGCCAGAGGAATAGCTATCTAACCCTTCTCTACTTGCTTACTTCAGTCCCCTGCAGGGTTAATTAGTTGGCTAAAAGCAGAAGGAAGTGAGAGGTAGTTGAAGGAGCACCTAGTCTGGTTCTCAGGTCAGCCTGTAAGGCAGAGGAGAGGGTAGAGAAATGGGGAGAGGAGATCTGGAGAAGTCACCAGAACATACAATGTACACTATTTCCTGACTCTCTTCTCAGACTAGATAAACACAAGCTGAGAACAGCTTGTGTTGCATGGATAATTTAAATAAGTGGAAAAAGAAAGACATCATTGCCACTATCAGCCATGATGCAAGTTTTTTCCCCTTTGGGAAGACAAAAGCCAACAATAACAGCAGCAACCTGAGCCTTATATAATTTTACTTAACATTTATGAAGAAGTAGTCAGCAAAATAAAACATCCTACTTTAAGAATTTATTTTTTTCACTCTTCTCCAAGTACGAAAAGTTGCTTTATAACTCCTTCATATTTTATAAAAGACCTATGAATTACTTATGATAATGATAATGTGGTTTAAGATGTTAAGTATAAATGAAGACTTCAGAATCTGGGTACTGCAAAAGATTTTGCTGCAGGATTTTTTCTGGAAAAGATTTTTTTTTAAATCATGGGTTCATATCACCTCTACTAGCTTGTGGAAAATAGTCACAGATAGAAAAATTAAGCTGTCTTATCCCTCCTTCAATACACATAATTCCATATAAACTCTGAGGTGGGGTATAGCTCAGCAGTAGAGCACATGTTTAGCATGCACAAGGCCCTGGGTTCAACACCCAACACAAAAAGTAAATGAATGAATGAATGAATGAGTAAATGAAAGAATGGAAGTAAGCTCTGTAAAATGCTATCTTCAGCATTTTCTCATATCTGGTATGAGAAATAACTCTTCCAGTTGTAAATAGAAGTAATAGGCTTTATCGTTGAAATAGGAAGATAGATTAATTATATATTTGGTTATTCTTTTGGATATTGTGATATATTAAAAGGGTTCAAATTTCTATTTTCAAAGTTTGTTTTTAGTCCTTAGAAAATGTATGCAAATTGAATCAATTTTAAATGTCAGTACTCTTTACAGTGTTCAAATGTGTTTCCTCGGGGGGATAAACCAGAAATAGGTTCACTAAGAAGTACTAAAGTTTTGCAAGCATGAAAGATGATGACTTGAAATATATTTTGTGATTAATCTGCAAAAATCAGAAGAGAGGGTGGAAATATTAGAGAAACACAGAACCAATAAAGTTAAAATTCGATTTTTAGTAGGCATTGATTCTGGAAACTCAGATGTGTATTCAACACTACATTAGTGAACGTTTCTCCAGCAGTACAGTTAACTTGCATTCGGTACATGAGCCCATTTGAGCATCTCAATGAAACCTCCAGAACTGTTCTTGACCAATTTCCAAACATAACAAACTGTCAAAAGTTTTAATTCATCATTTAATGGGGGAATCAGTCATAGCAAAACTAGTTCAAATGACAACTGATAGAACTTTATATTCTCTCTCAAACTTAATTTTGCATTGTCCAGCATGTGAATCATCTGTAACGCTATGAACAGGTAGAATTTGCATTGTAATTGGTTTGTTACAACTTAAATGAGATATTTCAAAATTATTAAATAGCTTGGTCATGCAAAGATATTCAAAAGCCTACATCTTTAGAGAACCAGCTCATCTAATAGACATTGCCTGGCATTCTAAAGACCAATCAGTAATTTTCTTTTTACATTTCCAAGCTTTGCAGGATTTTTCCTGCAAAAGGCGGTATGCTGAGGTCAAATTCATATAACAGAACTAGTTACTAAGTCATAATTACATCTTTTAGAATTGAAATTAATTCCCCCATATCCTGGTGTCACTAAGATATTTCAGAAGATTCTGTATCTTTGCATGTCCCAATACATTGACTCTGTCTCCCGCAGCTTCAATAAATATTGATCTCAAAAGAATATTTGTGTAGGTTCTCTGATCTCTGTATTTATGTTAGGTAGTTTGCTCACAGTAGCCAAATAAAAAGGAAATACCTGACATCTAAATTTCACTTTGGTTCTGTGACTCAAAGGTCTGTGGCCTATTCCATATCCCTACTCTCATTTTTCAATAAGTGAATTTTTATATATCTGGAAGCAGTCATCTACTTTTACCTAGTAAAGTGCATCCATTTCTGCTGCTTTGCAGATCAGGGTAGTCAAAGCGATATAGAGACAATTGCCTGAAACCTCAACAAATATTCATAAACAATGGACTGAGTTCTGCCAGTAAACATTCCTTCTTCTTCCTGCTCAGCATGTAGACCTGATGATTGCATCAGAAAGAAAAAGAACATTAGAATGACAAAGCAGTTATCACATCCTTAGATTGTCTACCTCTGAAATTCATGAGATGAAAAAAAATCTTATATTTAAGGTAGTGTTATTTTGTTCCTGTGTTAGTAGCAGTTCAGTGCTGTTTCTAACTGATGCAAGCCCACATTTCCATAAATTTCTCCAAGTATCCACTTGAAGTTATTTTATCATTGCTCATTAAACAGTTTTTAGAATAGAAACTCTGTCTTATTCTAATGTGAAGAATATTGGATATAAAAACTAAGCAGATGGATAGGGTAAATGACAGATATTTGGAAGAGATACTGAATGTAACTTGGCAATGTTACATTTGTAAATAAGATTTCTCACTCTATACAGGCCTGTTGGCTAGTTTTCCCTTTGTTATTGATTCAACCCTTGCTCCAAAGCAAAATTTTATATTCTTGTACAGAAGGACAAAATGTTAACCAACAATTCAAGAAGCCCTTTTCTATAGCGTTCTCAGCTTCATTTAATTTCTTCCTACTCTCTTCCTTCTTTTTTAAAATTTTTTAATCAAGGAAAATTTCAAACAGAGAAAATAATGTAAAGAATCATCATGTCATCATCTCACATGCATAAGTACCCATATTGTCTACACCCCTCTTCTCTTCCTTTCTCCTGAATCACTTTGAAGATAATTCTAGATATTACTTTATTTCATCCTTACATGCTTTAGCAGTATTACTAAAATATAAAAATTCTTTCTTCATTTTAATTTAGCCATAGTTTCATATTCTCACCTAACATTTTCAAGATAATTCTTTAGAATTTCTTTATCATCATTTTCTCAGACTCTGGCTATTTTTATTGAATCTGCTTGGCGAGGTTCCATGTATTCTTTCTGTTATAAGTTGTTCTTCTCAACTGGTAGTTACAGCAAGTGTTTTGATCAAATACACAGATGATATATTGCAAGACTACCTTATACATAATATTTAAAATTTGATCAGAAAATCACACATTATCTGGTTGTCTCTTTTTCTCTACTCAACTCCTGCAGGGGAAGGTGAGAATGAATTTCCTATTTCTACTGATGTCTCAAATGCCAAGATGCCCTATTTTTGACTAGTGTGTTGTGAACCTCATCTTTGCAAAGAGCAACATAATGAATATTTTAGGCTTTGCAAGTCATACAGTCTCTGTTGCAACTGTTCAACTTTGCTGATGTAACCAGAATGCACCATAGACAATAATGTAAATATATTAGTGTGTTGTATTCCATAAAAATCTATCTATATTTACAAAATCAGGAACTAGAACAGATTATATGCCAGAATCATAGTTTCCAACCTCTGATTTAGAATCTTCTAAAAATAAACACTGGGTTCTTGTTTATTTTGGTTTGTTTTTAGGATGTTGGAACTTAAGATTTAAACTTAAACTGTATCATCCTACAGAAGTTATCACAAAATATAAAGACTTCATTTCTTTTTTTTTCCACTGAGCCCTATTTTTGTATTTTATTTAGAGACAGGGTCTCACTGAGTTTCTTAGGTCTCGCCCTTGCTGAGGCTGGCTTTGAACTCATGATCCTCCTGAGCTGCTGGGATTACAGGCGTGCACCACCACACTTGGCAATACTTTATTTCTTAAAGAGCTACTTTATGTTTACTGCAAAATTGAGAGGAAAGTAGATTTCCCATATACCTTTATCCCCACACATGCAGAGCTCCTCCTGTTATCAACAGCACCTATCAGAGTGGTATATTTTCTACCATCAATAAATCTGGTATATTTTCTACCATCAATAAAACTATGCCCAAGTTCATAGTTTGTATTATAATTCAATCTTGGTGTCATACATTCTGTGGTTTTAGACAAATGAAAAATGACTTGTATCCATTATTATGGTATCATACAGTGCATTTTCTCTGCCTTAAAAATCCCCTGTGCTCACCTACTCAATTTTAATTTTTATTTATTTTTATTATGATTTGAAAGTAGGTCTCACTTTGGCCAAGCTGAGCTAAAACTGCAAGACTCAAGGATGTAAACTACTGTCTCCTCTGCTTCCTGAGTAACTAGGACTATATGCATACACCAGCATATTTTGTTTATTCAACTTTTAAATTGTAAATTTGGTCCTTTGGCCATTAGGAGACTCTTCATTTGGCTGCTGGGTCTTTTTGAAACTTTCCCAAAGGTCTTTGGCAGCTTGCATGATTTCTTTTTATGAGAAATTATTCCAGAGTTATTGTGTATGCTTTTCCCCAAACCCAAAATCTAGTATTTTATTTTCTGCATCTAATATTTCTGCATTTTTTAAAGAAAATGATATTTAAATATTACAATCTGGGCACTGGGGAACCCTATTACTATTGAACTAATGAGGAGTCTTGTTTCTAAAGCAGTTTACAAGACAGAGTCAGGGCATCTGTATTTTTTTTTTCCCCAAACAAAACAATCATTAGTTCAGGTCCACCTCTGTACCTACACTTTCCATTCAAGTTTAGTCCTACAAGGTTATTAAATAATCTCAGCTATCTTCTGTTTCTCCTTTTACCCAATGCAAAAGCAGTGTGTGCCTGAAATACCAATAATAACATCAACAACACTACCATAGATTACAACTGAAACTTCATTTCACAATATTCTAATACCTTACAGATTCCCATTCAAGTTGCTACTTTATATGCTTTTTTATGCCTTATAAAAGGCAGAAACTTACTATTTAACAAATATTTTATGCTTTCTCTTAACTAATAGCAGCTCAATTTTTCCCTGTTCACATGCCATATTTCTAAGTATAATTGAGCCTTTACTAAAATTTTGTTTCAGTGAATGAGAAAGAGTTAGAGAATGCATGTTACGTAGTTACTTAGCCTCACTTATAACTCTGATCATAGCTCTGTTTGTTTCTCCAGCCCAGCCATTTAATTCGTATCATTAATGACTGTCCTGTTTTCTCATCATAACTACCAACTAATTTTTATTCTTCTCATTTTACATACATAAGTTATTTTTTTGCAATACAAACCATGTACCTCTAATCTAACCTTTCTTCTTGCACACTCACACATAATGATGATCTCTTGATCATCATTAAATTAAACTCTTTGTATCTATTAAAAAGGGAAACAAATGAATAGAAAGACTTCTAAAACTTCTTTTCACTTTACATTCTCTGGTAAGTAAATATTTCCACTTGTATCCATGTTATCTAAACTATATTTGGCTCTACATGGCTATTGAAAATTAAAGAAAAGCATTTTGTGGCTTCCTTCTCCCGGTCTACATGCTGAGCAGGAAGAAGAAGAAATATTTACTGGCAGCAATCTGTCCACTGTTATGAATATTCCTTGAGGTTTCAGGCAAATATCTGTATTTATATCATTTTGACTACCCTAATCTGCAAAGCAGCAGAAATAAATGTACTTTACTAGGTAAAATTAGATGACTGCTCCTGGAAACATAGAAGTTCACTTATTGAAAAATTGGAGAAGGGCTATGGAATAGGTGACAGGTTCTGAATTAGCACAAAAAGTCAAGAGGAGACTAATTATCTATTAACAGTTTCTTGATGGTGTATGCATTCTTTGAGGTAAAAGTTCTGTAACAAAAAACTTGGGGGTAGGAGAATAATCTGTAACTCTCAGAATTTGTTTAGAAATCCAGAAGCGCTGAGACAGTCACCAGACCTAAGGAAGGGAGCCAAAGCTGCTATACTTCTTGAGTGCCAACTTCTTTAGCTGAAGAAAAACATTTAACAAAGTTATGTGTCAAATATTTGAGTAGACATCATGATGTGTGGATATAGCATAATTCCTTTCTAAAAGGGCTTTCCATAAAGTGTTGGATGTGGACAAGATTTGGAGCATACTCCATTATTTCACTTGTGGCATCTGCAACAATTATGCAAGCATTTTAATTTAAAGGAAAAACATCCCTACATTACAGGGCTCCTATAACATAGGTTAGAATAATGATGTGAAGCTTGTTCCTCTGAATTTAAATTGGAATCCATTCCTTTTAGATGTTACAGTGAACGAATTACGTCTGAAAGTGAGTATAATAGTTTGATATATCCATAGGGCTGTTAGGAGGATTAAATATGTTACAGTATATGTATCATTTGAAACATTCAGTATATTAGAAATACTCAATAAATATTAATGAAATGATTAGGTTTTATTAACCATTTAATAAAATTATATATAGGATGTGAAATAAATATTGAAGACTAATGAAGTAAAATGTAAAGTTTCTTCTGTATTTGACTAAATTTTAAGATGTATGATCACATTCCTCCAATTCTACTATTTGCTAGTAATACTTTTTTTAGGTAGATAAATGATTCATTGTTGAGAAAAAGATTTTTAGACTAAAATCTAGTTAATATAAAATACCAAATAAATCAATAGGGTATATTTTTAGGAATTACTTTTTTTGTGTAATCACAATAAACTTACAGTAATATACTTTGTCACATGTAAGTAATATATTACCATATAAGTGACATAGAGTCTGAGAAAATATTCTTTTGTTATATTGTCGAATAATATCAACAAACACCCTACTGGCCCTTTATCAAATCACTTTTGTGCTACACCAAGCATGGTAAGCTTGTTCTCTGTTACCTAAGAAATCACAAAATAGAAATTCCTATCAATTTTATATGTGTTATAGGAGACATACCATATATCTGTTATGAGAGTCTCCCCCTATTCCAACCAACACTAACACCAGCATAAATGACTGAGTAGCAGTAACAATAAAACCACATTATAAAAACCTAGCTGAAGAAATCCAGTTTAGAGATAGATGTTTGACTACTGTAGAATCATTATATTACTCTCCCTAGAGATTTGGATTGAGATTAGAAAAGATCAAGTTAATTAACTGAATCAAAAGTTCAAACAGACTCCAGATCACGTGCTGATGACTAGATTTAGTGATCTAATACATACAAATGTGCAGGGAGAAGATATGACTCTATTTACTAATGTTTATTATTATGCACCTGTAGCATGTTTTATCGATTGACTTATTCAACACTCATTCTGACCATTGGATATTCTTTTGTCTTTCTGTCCCAGAGAAACTATAAAACCAAAATATTTATTAACCAGTCTTTCTATAGCTAGGGTAGATATTTATATATGTTCTCAGTCATGATGTGGGAACTTTAACTATTGTAAAGGAATTTTTGTCTGCTTGGTTTCTTTTCTTCTTTCTGTACATGAAGTTAAACATACAGACCTCTGCACTGATATTCACGTGTCATCTCAGATGGCAATACAGAAGTCACATGTAAAGAATCCTAGAACAAAGAAGTTAGAATGATGGTTCTTTGATAGCATTATTGTTTGATTCTGATTACTTATTTATCAAATAAAATCAGTCTGGTTTTTGGCAAGGTCCAATTTTAACTTAGGTGAAAGAGTTTTATTTGTATAAATCCATTGATTCCTAATTACCTTTACTTGGTAGTGATTGTCTTCCTCATTTCACAAAGAAATTTAGGCATGGATAGTTATATCACTGTATCAAAGCCACACTTCTAGTATATAGAAGGTAAAGAATGTAACCCCACATGGACCCATTCCAGAGCCTCCAGTCTAATTGTACCATATATTTCATGACGATTGAAAATTCAGGAAGAACAGAGGAACCAGAAGAGATATCGAATCTATCTATGTCTGTGAGATAAAACAGAACACATTTAATTTATTAAGTTTCATGAAGCTTATTGAAGTTTGTTTGCTTGTTTTGGGTATTTGAGATCCATGTGATTATATCTTAATCCATGAGATACATTTTCTCCATCTGTGAAATAGATACTCCCCAATGTATTGAATGAGATCACATGTATATGGTGGCCCACATAGTGGAATCTCAATGGAATTCTATTTCATTTCAAATGATATTGAATGTTTTATAGTAGACTAGAAAACAAATTATTTTTAAACATTAAACCTTTTCTAGTTTCTCAGTTGCTGGAATCACAATTCTGGCATCACTATTGGATAACTATTGGCCATGTTAGGATACCTTGAATTCCTGACTTATCCTATAGACTGGGCTTTCAATGAGAGAATGAATTCCCTGAGACTTGATTTGTGTTTTGCAACACAAAGATCCCAATGAGTTCCACCCTGCACAAATGAATATGATTTTTTTACTTGTTTCTATGTCAATTTAGACCATGATAAAATTATTTAAGTTGTGTTAAAATAGACAGAGATGCAACCAGAAACAAATACTTTAGATCATTGACAATCTCCAGCATGACAAACTTTGAAGAATCATTTGATTCTTGTGTGTGTGTTGGTTGAGAGCAATAAATAACCAGGTAATTTATCATTAGTGCATGTGTTTTTGATGAGTGATAGTCTGCCATCTTAAAATCTCTTTAGTGTGTTATAGAACTAAACTGATTTGCCATTTTATGACACTCATAAACTAAGACAGTTTGGGTTTCTGAAAAAAGTCTGACAGGAGTTACAGATTACTTACCTACCCCCAAGTTATCTGTAACAGACCTTTTATATCAAAGAATGCTAACACCATGAAGAAACCATTAACAGACAATGAGTCTCCTCTTGACTTTCTGGGCTTATTCAGAACCCCATGAAATCAACTATAATTTTAAGTAGCAGTTGTGTGTATAAGTTATGATTCCTCAACTTAGGTAGTTCATAATTGCTTGTGATGATCTTGAAGGCAAATGTAATATAAAACACTGAGCAAACCATCCTTAATATAAAGTAAAATATTCAATACAGTAATTCAGTAATATCACATTATGACTCCTAATGGCTCATATAATTCTTAGTAATATGTTTACTACATAACAGCAAGGCCATAAAAGCAGCAGTCCCTTGTAAAAGGTATTTTCTAAGGGAATCAGCAATAAAGGATACCATTTAACAAGCAGATGTTCAAAGCTCTAAAATCTGTAACATTAAAAAACCAATGGCTAAGCTTGATTTGCAAATGGAATACCTCTTAACACCTGGTTGCCTTATCCCTATTCCCTACAGGACTATCTTACAGACATTTTCCACATGGAAAAAATTTAAGGCAGCACGTTCCTTTATGAATCTCAATTACTTATGATTATGTTATTCAAGTATCCAAGATTATTACTCGAATGCTACAGAAATTGCAGCAAACATATATACAAAGCTCACTTGTTTTTAGGGTTGCCCTGTGTTAAGAAATTCTGCCTTGACAGAATTCTTGCTAAAAGCTAACGAGGGTGATCAAATAAGGATGGGTTAACCCTGTTGTAGCCAGGAGATAGGGTATAGTGGCTAATTACCCATTTCAACTCCTTTTTCTCTTTTACAGTGTCTGAGACAGTTCTGCAGAAATTCTAGAGATCTGTCTGTACCAAGTGTTTCCACATTTATTGTTAATTTTGATTTTTGAAGTTAATCCTTATTTTCAAGTTTCTACCTATGTTGACTTAAATTATATTGACTCCAAAGGTCTTATTTCTTCAAGTGTACAATGCAAATCATGTAACTAATGGAAGAGGATTTATAGAACAATTACATCAGATAATTCATTGAAGTATCTGATATTTAATATGACATTTTATCTTATTCAGTTTTCAATCAGTACCAGGGCATTTAAGTATTAAGGAAAGAATTTATTGTAAATATAGGTAGATGAGTTACTAAATGATATGGTATTTTTCCACTGATTTCCCTATATATTTGAAAATGTCATTAAAGAGAAAATGAATTTGAGGAATGAGGAGGAAGGCATAGCATTAGTACTTGATTGTCAATTAGCAAAAAATAATAGATTGAAAAGGAAGTAGCATGAAGATGATGCCAGTGGACCAAGACCTGGCACTACAGGTAGATTCAGTACATACCTGCTTTAACTTTACCTGAATTGGATATGAAATTCACTATGCTTTCAAAGAGTTTGACATCAAATCAGGGAAAGATTTCATAAGTATAATGATAGAAATTGATGCAATATAAGAACATCATGGCTTCCCATGGAAGACTTACACAAAAATTAATCAAGTAATTGGTTAAAATGTTGAATGAGAAGAGATAACAACTAAGATAAATTGTATATCATGGTCATGCCAATCAGCCTTCTGATGCAAAGAATGTAATTCTGTCTAGATTATTCAGAAAAAGGGCTGTTAGTGATGGACCACTAAACAACATTTAGTCATAAGTTCACTGATGAAATAAACTCTAGTTTTCCCAGTTTCTATGAAAAAAATACCTAACAACAAGAAGAACAAAACAAGCAAAACCTACAGAACTATGCTGCTAATGCAGTTACTACACAGACCTGCAGTTACTATACCGTCCAGATCCCACGGATCATACCAGTGTCAGCCCCAAGAAGTATGCCAGCGAACTTGCCTTTCCTTTGCCCTGTGAACAGCAGCCACCTTAGGAGGCCAAGCAGTCAAGGCAGAGGATGGTGTAAGTGCCATCATGCCTGCCATTCCTCCCTGCTTCTTCCATGTGGGCACACCCTCTCCCAGCCTAGCCTTCCCAGCATGACCTTGTGTCCTGCAGGCCTGAGTACCCCAAGCCCAACCCTTAGATGAGCCTCAGTAGGAGGTTGCAGGCAGCTCATCCTTCCAGGGTACCTCCTCATGGCAATCCCTTTACAAGAACAGGGGCTGGAAGTGGGTCAATAGAAGGATTGCCACCTGCATTCAACAACTCTGTTGCTGTATGCCATGCTTCTGTGGGCAAAACTACTATTCTTCTTCACTCTTCTTCTGAAGAGTGGCTCCAGTGGAAGGAGGGCACAGATGTTCTAGGTTCTGAAATACAGTAGGTCCAGTGAAGATGCAGAGATGAGACAGATAAGCCAATGGACGGCCTGAAGACCTGCAACTCTGAGCATCCTGACCTCATGGGGTGGGGACTGGTCAGGAGTGAACTCAAACAGCTTCAGGAATGAGGTGTGTCAACTGGCTCAGGCTTCCCCACATGGATTCCAGCCAGGAATACATCTGGATCCACCAGGACTCTCCTCTGCCCCCACTTATCAGAGACATCAGAGACTCTTTTCTCCAGGACACATCCCCTGCCCTGCTCTTCTCTGTCCTTCTTCCCATGCTTCTGAGATAGCAGAGATGGTTCTTAATAAACTTCTGTTTGTCACAAATTGATGTTCCAAAGATATTTTTAAAAGGGTCAGGTTTAAAAATATAAGAGAAAATTTAAAAATAATAACAAAACAAAAACAAGAACAAGAAAAGAAGGAGGGCTCAGGGCAAGGGCAGGAGCCCAGCAGCCATCCCATCCAAGACCTGGACCACTGTACCTCCCTCCCCTATTCAGGAGATACAGACTTGCATCCCTTGAGCCAGTGTAGATGGAAACTCACTGACTTGAAACAGTATGGTTGGGGACTGACCTGCCGTGAGCCAATGTAGACAGGGAATCACTCCCCTAGACCTAGCGTAGACACAGATTCTCCCCTTGAGCCACTGTAGACTTGATTCCATTGGAGTCAATTGCTTTGGCCAGAAAGGATCCCTTTCCCAATCTTCAGACTCCTCTTTGAGGGGTGTGGAAAGAATGGTGGCAGCTATTTGAGAAGACACATCTGGAAAGGCATTGGAGAATCTAGAGTGTTCTGTGGCATCATATCCATAATCCCATGTGCAGGGAAGAGAGAGGTGGGCCAGTGGGCAGGGGTGGGCCTCCTTAGAGCAGTGCTTAGGTGCTTCACCACATGCCTTGCAGCCTCCCTTCCCGAAATCTCCTCCTGACTGCTGCTAAAGATCATGGAGTATGAGCACATGGCTCTGGGGACTGGAAATGTTAAACCATCTCAGGGTTGCTATTTACATAAAAGCCAAGTGCATCCACATAGAATTGCTCTTATCTTTGGTTTCTAGGGACACTGAATTTTGTAAAGTGAAGGCCACACAAATAAAATGCAAAATAGGGCTAGCTTAGTGGTCAAATGCCTCTGAGTTCAATCCTCAGTAGTCCCCCTTCAAAAAAAGAAACCCCTAGATCAGTTCGGGGGGGAGTGTTTGGGTCAGTGCAAGTCCACAACTCAGAGGAGTTTATGGGTAGTGGTCCAGAAACCCAGAAGTGACAACCATCTTCACAGACCCTGAACAGAAGCAGGCTTCAGTGTACTCAATGAGAGCAATATTGTGGCCTTGAGAGCCACCATGGGTAGGGTGTTCAGGAAGCCCAGTGTAAGTGAACTTAAAGATTGATTAACAGAGTTTTCTCAAAGCAAACAACAGAGAGAAGAAAGTTTGATGCTGTTGCTGCTTTTGTAATTTTTAATGAATAGAACTTTAAGGACCTGTGAGATGGTCTAGCATTAATGTTATCAGAGATTCAAAATGAGAGGATAGAGTATGGCACAGAAAAAAAAAATGATGGCTTAATTTTCTAAATATGGTGAAAGGCATGAATCTACAGACTTAAATAGGTTAGCAAACCTTGGTCAAAGAAACCCAAAGAAGTCCATGCCCAGACACATCAAAAGCCATGTGCCACTGCCACGACCTGAAGCTGGAGAATGTGGATGCCAGGGACCACATCAGAAATCTGATTCTGCCTTTATATTACAATCAAATTAATTTTCCGTACTCTGCCATTCTTCTCCCTGGTCAATTCACTTGTGCATTCAAGGCTTGTATGTTTAGTAGATTTACATGAGAGCAAGGGAGGTAAGGAATTGTCATTTTAGGTTCCTACCTTCTGCAATTCAAAAGGCATACTAGAGAGAGATGGCAATAGGTGTTAAACTACCACACAAGCTGTATGGATTATCCATGAGAGATTGGAAGAAGGAAATAGTAGAATGAAGAAACACAAAATATAGGTATTGAAATATTGAATAGCATGGAATATATAGAAAATAAAAGCATTGATATTTTGCCATTAAGAAAAATAGGGGAGATATAAACTATAAAATTAGATTAGATGGAGAGAGACTGCAAGGTAGAGAGGGTTTATATTACTAAACCAAAGTAAATTGTTCCATAGATGATGAAAATGTTCTTTTTAAGAATAGATAGCATATGGAAGACACTGTGTATTCTGTGCTCCTGAGTTCATATGTTTGGGATTGGAAAAAAATTATTCCTTTTTATTTAATCCATTTCTCACACATTATTTTCTTAATGATATTTTCTACTTATAACTGATAAAGTGTAAGTTATTAAAATCTAAATAAGGATTCTAAGAAAAAGCTAACTTTAGAGTTTACATGTACTTATGAATTCCTGCTTCATTTCATACTTAATCTCTGAGATTATAAACTTTATGTGGTCAGATTCAAGCGCAATGTGTGTGTATATATATATATATACTCCAATACTTTTAGAGGACATCATTGCTTTTCAGAATATAATTTTAGAAATATGAGGAAATTGAAAATGTACTTAAGTAACAGAGATCATAAAAATAAACCCAAGGTTTAGAACAGGAACCAAATTGAACTTTGTAAGTGTTCTAATTAAAATACAACATCTCACTTCCCACTAGGAAGCAGCAGGTGAAGGCAGGCTGTTGTACTCATTGCAAACTTAAAAAGATAAATATTTTACAAAAACAACATTTTGTAAACATCAGGAATCTGGAGAAGCCACAAAGACTACATGAATTGGAATTCTAGACAGGAAAGAGACAGTCTGAAAGGAGCAAATGTTGACTGGCTGCTTTCTTTCCTGAGGGCTGTATTGATGCTGGGCTCAAGCTCAAGATCAATCTTGGTGGCCTCTGAGGTGGGCTCTGCACATTTTACCACCTGGTATTCATGCCTTTTTATAATTACCTCCCCTGAGTATAGGTTGAAGTTAACTGACTTGGTTCCATAAAACAGAACATGTGATGTGGTTTGTGCAATTAGGACTTAAAAAGAATTGCTTCTACTTTTGGTTCTTTCTTGCTTATCCTTCAGGAGACTAGTTGCTGTGTCTACAATCAGTCCTGTGGAAGGACTCATTGGTTGAGGGGCCAAGGCTTGTCAAACACCAGGTAAGTAAGATTGGAAGTGGCAAGGGTAACAGTCAAGTCTTCACTGCCATAACTGTGTTAGAGTCTGGTGCAAACTCATGAGAAAATCTAAGTCAGAGGAACCCAACTCACTAATGCTCAGATTTCTGACACACACAACTATGAGCTAATAAATTATTGTTTATTAAACTGCTAAATTCTAGAATAATTTGTTCTGCTGCCACAGATAATTACTTTAGGGGTCAATTTATCAAGAGGATAATAACCCTGAAAATGTATGCAGTTTACAACAGAATCTCAAATGAATTAAAATGAAATAGACAAAGTCATAATTATAATCTGAGATTTCAACACCTCGAATTCAATAGCTGACAGAACAACTATTTAGAAAATTAGTAATGATACACAAGACTTGAGCAACACTACTAAACAAATTCGACCAAACTGACATTTATAGAGCAATTCACTCTGACACAGAATGCTTGTTCTTATAAAGTAAGCATGGAAAACTCGGATCATATTATTTGCAGCAAAACAAGTTTTAGAGATTAAAATCATACAAATCTTTTTCCCTTTAAAATGTATAATTAAGTATCAATGACAGAAAACAATAAAATTAAATATTTAGAAGCTATAAAGCATACTTCTAACTCAAGGATAGAAGAAAAATTTTAAAGAAAAATTAAAAAGCATTTTGAAATTAGTGAAAGTGAAAAAAGAGTAAGTGAAAATTTATACAATGGAATGAAAATGTCTCAGAAATTTAGAGCATTAAATGACTACTTTAGAAAATAAGAAAAGTTGAAAACTATTGATCTGCATTTTATTCCTCAGAAATCTAAAAGGCAAGGAACAAATTATTCTTTATGTAAACAGAAAAAAGGAAGTTATAAAAATCTCTTTATAAAAAGGAAGTTATGAGAAAAGAATTCATGAAATTTAACAAAATATTGATTGCAGAAAATATCTACCAATTGTATGATGCAGCACTTTCCCAGAACTTTGAGAGCTTCAGTTGTAGAGGAGAGAAAGTTTATTTGGGGGCAAATTTTACAACATCAAGTATATCTTTCCAAATTCCACTGCTGATCTTCTTCAGATGATGTTGTTATGGTTTGAATGTGATGTGTCCCCCAAAAGCTTACGTGTGAGACAATGTGAGAGGGTTCAGAGGAGAAAACATTAGATTGTGAAAGCCTTAACCTAATCAGTGAAGTAATCCCTGCTGGGATATAACTGAGTGGTTACTGGAGGCAGGTAGGGTGTAGCTGGAGGAGGTGGGCATTGGGAGTGTGGCTTTGGGGTATATATTTTGTATCTGGTGAGCGGAGTTTCTTTTTCTCTGCTTTCTTGTAATCATGTGAGCTGCTTCCCTTCATGACACTATTCTGCTGTGTTCCGCCTTACCTTGAGCTCCAAGGAATGGAGCCTACTGCCTATGGACTGAGGCCTCTGAATCTGTGAGCCCCCAAATAAACTTTCTCTCCTCTACAATTGTTCTGTTCAGATTTTTTAGTCACAGCAGCAAAAAAGCGACTGACTAAAACAATGTTCAATTGCACAATATTTTTAGGATAGCTAAATACTCAGTCAAAAATATTGTATATATTTTTAAAAATGAAATGAAATAGGAAATAATTTTTATCAAATTTAGAATAATGGAAAAAATAACATACATAAGACTGACAATAACAAAAGTTCTCCATATGCACATTTGTGGGATATCTTTAAGGTAATATTAAAAGAAAATGTATAGGCTTAAGATGAGGTGAAAAGAGTCACAAAATTACTGAATAAATACTGAGAAAGTAAAAGACAGGAAAGATGAAAATGAAGAAATTACTACATCTTAAGATGTAACAACTAGAACCATATTCACCAAAATATATTCTTAAATGGAAAATAAAATAAAATGGGTCAATCTCTGGCAGTGTTCATCAAGGGAAAATAAGAATGGTACAAATAAATTCCATGAGGAATAAGAAAAGTACGTAATGCCAGATGCTGCACAGAAAAAAATGATAAAAAGACATTATGGGGAATGGGTATAGTAAAGATGGTTGATAAAAAATATATATATACTGTTCATTGAAAGTGCATATAAAGGTGTTTAATATGAAGAATTTAATCTGCTTATAATTTTGTGCAAAGTTAGAAAAATTATGATTGTAACAATTTTTTTCTATTTGTCTCAACAAATGTTTTCAGTGAACAGTGTGTATAGCTTCTGAAAATTTGTTTTTTTCTGTTATGTTTGATAACATGTATTAAAATGCAATTTTTGAGAAAAAAAATAAAAAAATAAAAATAAATTAAAAAAAGACATTTATTAACTTCATGCCATTGTAATTCCATTACAAAAATTAACTGCGAAAGAAATATGAAACCTGAAGAAGATAACCATTAGATTAATGGAAACTATAGCTTAAAAATCTTCTCACAAGTAAGAAACCAAAACAGCTTTAGCAATGGGTTCTACAAATATTTAAAGAATAAATAAATTTTGTCAAACACATTGTCAAGAGGAGAGTGAACAATCTCCAGCTGATTTAATAACATGGGTGCCAAAAATCAGTCAGAAATATTGAAATAGAAACACTAAAAAAAAAGCACAATCATAAACACAAATGTAAAAATCAAAGCAGAACATTAGTTTTCAAACACAGAATGTGATTGAAAAATTAAAATATGTCAAGCTCAAATTATATTTAATTGCATGAATCATTTATTATTAGAATATTAGAAAAGAAATAAAACTGTCATTACCTTAATATGGCAAAATAATGTACCTAGAGATCCAGATAAATGACTTAATTACATTAGCAAAGATTTGGACAAATAAATCAGCATACAAGTTCAGTTACATTGCTATCAATCAGAAAAACACAGAGAGAGATGATTTTTTAAAAGTAAACGTTTGTTCTAGCAATTAAAGTTTTTTAGTATTGAGAGTTTAAGCTAACAATGTTTTTGTGAATTAAAAATTCCATAGGAAAACATTGAAAAGCAACAAATATATGTGCTTTTTAAATATCAAAGAAAAATACAAGAGGAAAATGAACAACCAAGTAGTTTGCTGAGAAAAGTTCTCAATTTCACCATAAATTAGGGAATTGGAAATTAAAACCATTAACCATTTGAATATGATATCTGCAGAAATTAGCAACATGACAAATATAAGGATAGGCATGAAGATATGTTCATTGTTTCTTTGTAAATTTGTAGAAATATCATGGGAAATTGGTTGGTATTAACAAAGTTAAAAGAGTTTCATGTTATAAATCAGTAGTTAAGTTCTAGACCCAAAGAAATTCTTGCAACTGTCAGAAGATATAGATGTTCACAGTTCATGGTGTGATAGGTATAATGTTAAGACTAGAAGTGATTCCAATATATTAATCTAGTAAGGAATAAATTGTGGTATGTTCATTAATTGAATAATAACAGCAGAGAATGTGAATCACAGTCAAATCCATAAACGCAGTTGAATTGTAGGAGCATAATTTAACATGGGAAAAAACCCAAAACTAAATCTATATATCAATAAGAGTTAATTATGATAAGAATATTTTTTTGACAACCAAATTAGAACATCAATTTTTATTTGGTAATTTTGTTTCCTTTCTGTATTTCACATATGTAAATATTCCCTTTGACTTAGTAATTAATTGAAAAAAATTTAAGATAGCTTTAATCTCTTTTGATGAGAGTATATTGATATTTAGTCCTCTTAATTTAACTCCTCCACATTTTACCAATAGGAGGAAAATTGCAGAGAAATTGGAATGATCATTATAATTCACTAATTAAAGCCAGGGCCAAGATGGTAGTGAGCTTTCCTGATCCCAAGTTAAATATTCCACTTACTGTATTATGGTGATATAAATGACTTTATTGGAAAAAAATTGTAATTTTATTGATTTGAACCACTTTTTATCTCTTCACACTGTACAAATATATAATTTTGGTTGAAATTGGGTTGAATTTTTCAGCTATTCCTTTTATTCTCAGATAATCAATAGTTGTGATTGAAAATCAGCCTTGTTTTGCTTTGTACTGTTGTTAGTTCACATAATATTTTAAAACTGAGAACATAAATGTTCACCTCCCATTAAAATGTATCTTTGGAAATTTTTATTTGAAATTTTTAAAGCTTTCTTATATATTTTCAAAATATATTATGGCTTACCATTTTAATATTTTGATCTTCCTTTTATTATATCTTTTCAATTTGGGGTAATTACCTTCTCTATTTTTTCCATGTGTTTAAGCATGAAGTGCTGTTTTATCCAACAAATTTTTCTTAAGAACAAAATGTCTTTTTTTTAACTTATTCAGTCTTCTTTTATTAAGAGAATGAGCTATTGATAATTTTGATTCCACCTTATATGTATTTTCATTCTTGAATATAATCATTTAGTCCTCCATTATTGTGAGGTGGCCAGCATCTCACCAGGGTAATTTTTCCTGCTCATGGGGAGATAAGCCACCTGAGAAAATTCAAGTCTGAAATAATTAGTGAAGAAATAATGGACAAAGTCAGAATTATACTTTTAAGGGAGTGCCTGATAGATTCATCCAGTCCTGGTAAGAGCTGGAACAGAACAGTTAAAAATTGCTCCCATTCTTTATTTAAGAGAGAGCATCAAAGGCAGGGACAGAGTTTCAGTGGGTGCAGTCTTGCTTCAGTAAACAGGTTGATTGGCATCTTGAGCCACACCCATCTCTGAAAAGCTGTGTTGCAGGTCACCCCCCATCTCTGGTGCTGTGTGGGACCTTCAGTAGAGCTAGCCTGAATCCACGGCCATCTCACCAGCAGGAGTGCCACTGTGGGTTCCCAATAGCAGACTTTTCCACTCAATGGCTTCCTTGCTGATCTGGTTCATGCACAGTTAACAGATAGCTGTAGACGTTCCATGATTTTTTTGTGTATAGCTTTCTGAAATGTTTGGAATACCTTAAAGATATTTTGTTGCTTTTTATTCATAATAGTCAAGAATCAATTTGTTTAACAATTTGCACATACAATCTTAATTTTCATGTTTTACAGTATCTGAACAAGAGGCCTTTTTCTCTGTTTGATACAATCTCTATCTTTGAAATTCCTTTGTTCCCCATCACTGCATTCTTTTTGCTGTGGCTCATATCCTGATTCTCTCTCTTTCAGAATTCAACCACCTCCATTCCTTCCTCTCTGTTCCTTAAAAGCAGCTTCACATATTTCTTATTAACTACTCAAAAACTTGCTAGCACTTCCAGTTACTTCTGGAATAAAATAGCTTTCACCCGACATTTCTGAGTACTTATGATCTGGGGTCAAAATTACGGTTTTCAAGATATGTCACCCACTTCCCTTCATGTACCTCATATCCACACAGAGATAAATGCACCATCTTCCTCACATCATCCGGAAGATTTCCAGACTTCTTGTTCAAGCTCTTCCCAAACTCATGACCCACTCCTTTATTTCTATTTGCCACATTCAATTTTTGCCTTTCTTTCAAAATCAATTCAAATAATAGCTTCTCCATAGATTGTAATGGGTGAAAGTACATAAAGGGAGACAAAACCATTTTAGGGTTCCTCCATCTTGTATTGGCAATGTAGATTTGACTTTAAAAAAATCTCATTAATAAGACTAATTTTTATCTCATACAAAATGCATATAACTTCAAAAAGAAAATGAACACAGTACATATTTGGAATAGCATATATATACACACACACACACACATATATATGCACACACACACGCGCACACACACACACACACATATATATATATATATATATCATGGAAAGTTTTATTTGGAATTCTTACAGTGTTCCTATGCATGCTTTGAAAAGATTTTATGATAATTTTAATATTTTCAACTTTTTTCCTTTTCTGCTCATTTCCTTCTCCTGAAGACACTCATAGGAAACAACTAATATCACATTTTTACTTCATATCCCAGATAATCTTTTATTTTAATGTATATTTATATTTCATTTACATAGCTAAATTCAATAGTGTGCTGTGTGTCATAATCCAAACAATACCCCAAACAGTCCTCTTCCCATAAGAGGCTCTTAATAAATGTACTGATTGCAAGTATACATTTATACCATGAATATTACAGAATAATTTTGTTCAAAATGTAAAATTAGCTAGCATTTATTTACTCTGAGTATATTTACACTTAAGTTTATTCATGATATAAAATATTATGTTAGCAAGCAATTGTTATACTAGCCTAATAATAGGAAGATATAGATTACATATGCCAAGTAGCTGTTGGAACAACATTACTAATTTCTCAAAATGACATTAATATAAGCTTGCTTAGTTAGAATTATATCTAGTAGTTAGGAACAGGTTTATTGTTTTATAAAGGTCATCTAAACACAAAATAATTTGTATACACAATAATTTAAGAGCAAAAACATCACATAAATTTATTGATGAGGAAAGGTCAAACCTATCGGTTAAATTGATGTTATGCTTCTTCATAGAGCTCTGATTCTTTTGTTAATATTAAACCTGAATAGAACTGGGAAAGATGCACTTTGAGCCAGAGTTTCTCATGCTTTAATTGTTCCTACTATTCCCTCCATTTTCAGAACTCAGATGGGTGTTGTCGCATGCCCACACCTGCGGTCTTCCTTAGATTATTGGATGTGATTTTATTGCTAGAGAAGTAATAAAAAGAAGAACTGGGGCCTTCTTGACTTGTAATATTTCTGACTAGTAAATATGTTCATATTTTTGGAAATGTTCATATCTATTGATATGAGTCAATGAGACACTGTTTTATATATCCTCAGTTAAATTGAAAATCAATAATCATGGAGCAGAAGTTCTTAAGAAGTGTAGTTTTTGCTCCATTTCTCCCATATGATCACATTTTTTAAAAAGCATGTACAAAATTCAAGGACTAAAGTTGCACAAAATAAGTTAATTTACCCTTGAAATGTTTCTATTTATTTAGACCTCAATACTGCAGTCAAATACTGATTTATGGGCTGGGGTTGTGGCTCAGTGGTAGAGCGTTGCTTAGCATGTGTGAGGCACTGGGTTCAATCCTCAGCACCACATAAAATAAATAAAGATATTGTATCCATCTACAAATAAATTTTTTTTTAAAAAATACTGATTTACATGCCTTCTTTTTGGTTTAAACAATGAAGTATTAGAAGCCATCTATGTTTGAATATTAATAATAATCACTCTATAATATATTGAAATATCTCAGGGTTTGTTTGAATTGAAAATATATAGTCAAACTTCTAAGAAAAATTTTAATGCTTTACTGGTTTATGTAGAAAATCCTAAGCATTTATATTAAGATCAGTCTACTCATTCATTCAATTGGGGTTTTTCAAGCAATTTCTAAGTTCTAGTTTTTCCTAGGGTAAAGTTTTGTTATTGTGGGGACTTGGAATAGTCAAAAACTCTTATTTTTACAGATTCACATTTTAAACATGAAGAGACAGAAAGTAAGCAATAACATAAATGTAGTAAATAAGTTGTATTCCTCATGAATTACTCCGGACTCCATTCCTTACAGGATTTTATTCTAAGGATAAGGAGATTGATAATAATCAGTAACATAAATTTATTAAATATATAGTATATTAGAAAGCCTTGTATGCTTTGGAAAAACACAATAAGAGTCAAGACCAAGTAAATTAGGAGTTCTGGGTTGGGAAGGGGAAGTGCAATTTTAGATCAAATGGGATGGATAGGATTGAGTGAGAACATGTTGCTTGCGCAAACTCCTGATGACCATCAAGGAGGCAGATACGTGGACATTTATGGGAAGAGCATCCAGGTAAGAATAGGCATTGCACAGAGACCAATATGCTAGAAGGTCTGGCGTATACTGAGAAGAGCAACAAGGAAATGAGTCAAGAGAAGATGGAACAAGATAAGGAGTATGAATAGATGAAGTAATTAAGGAACCAATGGTGTGAGGTCTTGCTGAAAATCATAGGAACTTCGTAACTTAGTAAGCAGAAGAGTTATTGCAGAGCTCTAATCAGAAGAGTGATATGACCTGATATCAACTTTAAAAGTCTTTGGCTGCCCCTGGGCTTGGTGGTGCGCATGTTTAGTCCCAGAGACTCCGGAGACTGAGACAGGAGGATCACAAGTTTGAGGCCAGTCTCAGCAATTTAACAAGGCTTTAAGTAACTTAGCAAGAAAAATATAAAAAAGACCAGGGATGTGGCTCAGCAGCAAAGTGCTCCTTGGTTCAATCCTCAGTACCCTCTCCCCGCCACAAAAAAAGAAGTCTGGATTCAGTGTTGCAAGCAGACTCAAGGTGATGAGGTTATCAACCATGAGAACAATTAGAAAAGAATAGTATTAATTCAGGCAAAAAACATAATGGGACTGGGACTAAGTTACAGAAAACTTTAGATGAAACAAATTTAGTAGGACAGAAATAAGGAGTTATGTAGATGATATGTTAAATTTTGTAATGACTTTATAACATCCAAAAGGATGCAGCAAGGTAGTTATAAATAAAAGTCTAAGATGGGTTGGAGCTGCCTGTGCATCATTAGCAAAAAAGTCACGTATTGTAGTAGCAATTAAAATCATGTATTGAAGCCCTGGTATTCTAACATTAAGAGATCAGGGAAGGCAGGGGATGAAGCTTAGTGGTACAATAATTGACTAGCATGTGAAAGACTGGATTTTTATCCCAAGTACTAAAAGAAAAAAAGAAAGAAAGTTTGTATACAACAACAAAGAGACAAACAATGGTCTGTGGAAGAACTTTCTGGTGAGATGAATTAGAAGCCACAAGCACTTAGTGTCATAGAAGCAATGTAAAGAAGGTACACTGAAAAGATGGAGGTTGTCAACTCTATCAAACTCTAATGATCTACAGGACATAGTTTATCATTCATACACTGACAATGACAAGAGAGCTGACAAGAACACTTTTGGTGGCATGAAAGGAGCAAAAGCCTGATTGTGGTGGGTCTAGGAGAGAAAGATAAGGGATAGTAAGTATAGGTGCATTTTCAAGGATTTTTGTTTGCTTGTTTGGTTTGATTTTTTGTTTGTTTGCCAAGAATACAAGGAGGCAAAAATTTGCTTCAACAGAAAAAAAAGTGGGAGAAATAATAGCATGTTTGTGGATCCAGGATGTTGAAAATAAACAATGATGTATGAGTGATAAGAAAGAATTGCTGAAGCAATGATTTGGTGTTAGTAAGATGGGATGTTAGACCTGGATTCAATAAATAATGTGTCCCTGGTGAAATGAGATATGAATGAAGAATATAAATGTAATAGCAAATTGATATAGATTTGGGAGTTTGTTGAAATTCTTTTCTGGGTGCTTCATTTTTTGGTAGTGAAATAGAAAACAAGATCCTTTATTGAAAACAAAAATGGAGAATAGATTTTAAATGTTTGAGGAAACAGAAAAAGATATAAATAGATGCCAAGGAGAGTGGTAAAATATGTGTGTTAAGTAAATATAGTATGATGCTACCCATTAACAGAAAATTGTCATATCATGACCATGGAGTCAAAATAAGGAGAGTAAGTCTAGTTATGTCTCTCTTCAAACACATTAGTTATGTCTTCCTTCAAACACATTCAGGCACAGCAGAAATGTGGAAAATGGGGATGTAGGTTTGAGGTTTTTCAGAAAAAATATAAATGATTACAGAGAAGATTGGAATCATTGAGGGTGAGTGCAATGACCTGTGGGGAGTAGGGTTCATGAAGTAGAGATTATGAAGCATCTTGGATACTGGTTAATGACCGTGACATGGGAATGAATGATGAATGTAATGTAAGTGCCATGTTCTTTGGAGCAACAGAGTCCGTTGAACAAAACCCATGTTGGAAGAAAGGACAGTGAGTCAAGTTAAAAATGGTCTAAATAGGGCAACTCAGTAGATGGTATGAAAAGAGGTGATGGATGATAAACTCTGATGGATAACATGAGATTTAAAGCTGAAGGAGAGGCTTTAGGGTCTGTTTTAGTCACCTCTTTTGCCACTGTGACTAAAGGATCCAAACAGAACAATTTTAGGGAAGGAAAAATTTATGTGGGGGGCTCCCAGTTTCAAAGGTCTCAATCCACGGACAGAAGGGTCGATTCTTCCGGGCTCAAAGTGAGGCAGGACATCATGGCGGAAGAGTGTGGCAGAGGGAACCAGCTCACATGAGGATTAGGAAGCAAAAAGAGGTCTCCACTTGCCAGATACAAATATATACCCCAAAGCCACGATTCAATTCCCACCTCCTCCAGCCACACTCTATCACTTCGATTACCTGTTAATTGCTATCAGGGAAATAATTCACTGATTGGGTTAAGGCTTTTATAACCGAATCATTTCTCCTCTGAACCTTCTTGCATTGTCTCACATGTGAGCTTTTGGGGGACACCTCACATCCAAACTATATCAGTGTGAAAGAAAAATATTCTGGAAGTGACACAGTGTAAGCACTTGAGAAGAGAGCAAAGAAAACAGTGTTTTCAGGGGAGAAACATTTATTATTAGAGTTGGAAAGCAAAAGAAACACAGAATAGATTTAGAAAAGAAGCCATTTTGCTGATTATGGAATGTGAATTCTTTAGAGCATAGTAGTCATTTTCAGCAGTTTGGAATCACCATGGAAAAGTGACTCAGAGCACAAAAGATGACAGACCTGGATGTTGATGTCTCTTTGAGGGAGTTTAAAGAGACATGAAAAATATAACAAATTTAGTCTCAGTTGACACAAGGCAGTTGGGGAATGGCTAGGATGTGGATGTTGAGTGGAAAGATGGATGGAAGTCTGGGGCTCTCCTTTGATCCTGCTGGTGAAGATGAGGAAGTAAGGAGGAATGTGTCTTGTACTGGTACTTGGAATCTTCTCATGGTCTTTCTCAGGGGAAGGGTAGCCTTGCAGTGTGAGCTCCCCCTGAACTCCTACTGATGGAGTTGAAGGTATCAGAGGAACCAAGTACTTTACTCACTTGCTCTTCCTTCTCTGCTTTCAGCTAGTCACTGTCTTTACAGTCAACTCAGTTTCACACTGCTCTGTCACTCACAGGGGTAATATGTCTGTGGTCAGGTTGACATTGCACTGTCAGGCCCTCATCCTTCAAGGTGGATTTTGTAGCCACCTCCTGATTACACTGCTTGCTCCTCAGTTTGACCAACTCTTCAAAATACTTCCTAGGATATATGTTTGTTTTTTTAATTTGTTAAGATTTGTTTTGTGGGTAACGTGTTCTGTTCTGGTGAATACTCAATGTATTGATGAAAAAAAATGTGAATTCTGCAACTATTGGATGAAATATTCTGTTATGTATTGGGTCTACTTGGTTTATAGTATAGTGTAACTCTCCTGTTTCTTTGGAAGATCGTTTACAAAATAATCTCTCTCTCTCCTTGAATATCTTTACTGACTTTGCATTCTCTGTGAGAAAAGCAGTCCTTAGTAAGTTACACAGTCCCTATCCAACCATTTTAGTCATATCTTCAAGTAAATAACCCATAAATTTAGCTATGAATAACTGCTTTCCCCTACAAATCATTTCACAACTCCCAGCACTTGGGCATGCTTTTCTTCTGCCTAAATGTTCTCAGATTTTCAGTATTTTCAATATTTGTGCGAATGTGACAAGACCCAGGATAAATATCACCTCCTCCAAGAAGTCCTTCTTGATAATTTTCATATCTGACTCCTGTGGTCCTCTGTGTTAGGCAGGAACATTATTTATAACTGCATAGCACTCATGACATTCTATACTTTTTTTTAAAAATATTTTGTTTAGTTGTAGATGAACACAACATCTTTATTTATTTTATGTGGTGCTGAGGATCGAACCCAGTGCCTCACGTACATGAGGCAAGTGCCCAACCGCTGAGCCATAGCCCCAGCCCCGACATTCTATACTTTTAAGTTACTTATCCCTAGTGAAATGAACTCAGGAATAGGAAAACAGATTATTAAAAACTGTTTCTTAATAACAGATAGTCAGGTGAATATTATGTTTCCACTTCAAAATATACTGGAAAAATAAAATGAAAATGTGGAAAGAGTGCATTTCTTCTTCACTTACGATAAATGTTTATTTATTTACTTACAGGTACCAGGGATTGAACTCAGGGGCACTCAACCACTGAGCCACATCCCTACCCCTATTTTGTATATTATTTAGAGACAAGGTCTCACTGAATTGCTTAGTGCCTCACTTTTGTTAAGGCTGGCTTTGAACTCGCAATCCTCCTGTCTCAGCCTCCCAAGCTGCTAGGATTACAGGTGAGTGCTGCTGTGCCCAGCTAAACATTTATTTTTTATTGCTACATATTGATTATAAAAGTGGTTGGTTTTGTTTTGACATATTAGTACATAAATGACATAATTTGATCCATTTTCATCTCTAAAACCTCCCTATATTCTTCTCTCTTCCTGTACCCTGTTCACCTTTTTCCTTCTCTTGGCCTCCCTTCTACTTTCATGACAACCTCCACTATCGCCTGCAGACTAGCTTCCATGTACGGGAGAAAAAAGAAATGTTACTTGCCTTTCTGAGTCTGGGTCAATCACTTAACATGATGTTCTCCAGTCCCATCCATATCCTGCAAACAACACAATTTTATTTTTCTTTACAGATGAATAAAATTTCATGGTGTATTTATAGTACATTTTTTAATTCATTTATTTGTTGATAGACACCTCTTTGATTCCATAGCCTGATTATTGTGAGTTACACTGTGATGCACACATGGGTATGCATTATCTCTAAAGTATGCTGACTTTAATTTAAAAAGAACATATTTAAATTTATAAATATCATTTATACTCATGCATTGCATAAAAATTAAAGTTAAAGTAAAGTATCATCATAACAGCTTATACATTCACATTTTTATAACAACAGTAATGCTTCTTTTATTATTAAATTCCAAATATGCTACCATTTATAAAAGAATGTACTATTATATTGATGTACTTCATTATACTTTTGTACTGAAGGATTCTAAAATTGGGGAGGTTCTTTGAATCACCAAATAGCTAGTTTTATGCACAGCAATTGATTTTAGAATACAGCAAAAACCATTTGAAAAGGTATTTTAAAATGTTTTTATGAAGAAAATGGCAAAATAGTGTTTAATTTTATTGTTCAGGTACATTAACATTTTAACTATGTGAGGATATAATGTACTGTCTAGAAAATGGTAACTTATTAAATGCTAACTTGATCACATGATGGAATCATTGCATCACCTCAAAATGAAAAGTTTAATTCACGTTCATCGATTGATATGGAAATTTTTATTTGTGTTGGCTGTAATCTTTTCTCACAACACTCTAGTTGATCCTCTATAGAGTTCAGTTCACATTTTAGAAACCAAGTACAGGTTAGGCTTTGAAGAAAGTAGCCTGCCTTGTCCTTTTTATTGAATTGTGTGCGTGTATTATTCTATTGCCTTGTGAAAATTTGTTTCTGACTCAATGTGGAGTACGAAATGGGACTGGAGGACAGAAACCAGCATGAGACTGACACCCAATGTATGTTATAGAAGAGATGGGGATGACTGTGAGCAGGGACAGCAGTGAGAGACACACAGAAGAAAAGCGATTGAGCATAGAAGAAAGGGGATGGAAGTAGAACAGGACATCTGACACTGTAAGGGGAAAGCAGAAAGACAAAAGAAGTACAACAAGGGAAGGGGAATTCTGTTTAATTCTTAAGTTCTGACTCTTACTCCAGACTTTTATTTATGTCTCACACTCCTCGCAAAATTTTTTAGTAACCTACATTAGAGTACATGTTGACCTAGAATTTAGATGTTCTGCCTTTCTTGCTTTGTTTTTCATAGAAAGATAATCCCTCTTACTCTCTTAGGAATCCTATACCGCTGCAACCCATGGCTGTTTCTTCAAGTATAGAATTTTACTAGAGAAATCATCAGCTTTTTAAAAAGAATCAAGTAGAGAGGATGGAAAACTTATATTCAAATTTTAGGATGATGCCTGTAGTTTGAAAACAAATGTCTCAACCCATTATTTAGATTTATTGTTTTGATATATATTTTTTATTATTTTAAATAAATACCTCCTGTCTTCCTTTTTTATGTTTCCTGCATAGATTTTGTCATCATTGGCTTCCTGTTAAAAAACTGACAAAAAAACAGCCTGAATAGTAGTGTTTTAATTGTGAAATAATATAATATTGATTCCAGATAATCAGAACTTTCTAATATATTAAAATACTTTCAATAATTTAATATAATATGTACATCCCTCGGAAGGAAATAATTTTTACTTAGTTTGAATTCTATAAAGCAAGCTACTAGTAAGTTTTGTTTTTATTTTCCTTCTGGATACCTGAAATATCTTGATAATCGACATAGTTGATCAACTATTTAAGTAGAGAAATAATGAGCAAATATAACCAAGGACTGACTTGATTACTGTCATGACTAGATTTTTAAAAAGATCTCCAGGAGAGAGAGAAAGATGGTGGAATAGAGAGATCACTTCCCTCATGCCTTCATGGTGTTAAATCAAGGAAAGCAGACAGGCAGCTTTTCAGCGAAGTTGGTGAGTTAACAAAAATTAGAGGAGACTTTAACTGGAATTTAATACTGGATGCTCAAAACAGATTAGTGACTCAGAGATAGAATATAATAAAATAAGTAAGAAATCTTCAACACCACAGCCACAGCAGTGACTGAAGACACAAACCAGAACAGTCCCTCCACAAACACAGTAAAGCAATAAGTGAATTAAAGGAACCAAATTTGTAGGAAGATTAGAGATCAAAGTCACTGCCCAACCAAACAGTATGTTTGGTCCTTGTATGGGGAAGAAACTGCATCTCTCCTGGTGGCATGCAGAGGACAGAGGCAGGAACCATTTTGCAACCATGGCACAGGTCTGGCAGCTGAGGGATCTGATTTCTGGCAGACCAGAGTCTGCCTCAAAAAAGAAGCCAGGCAAACCCAGGCTATGTTGAAAAGACTGTGCCTAAGTGACCAAAAGAAAATCAAGCATGGAGAGAGGTTTACACAGGTCACGGAAACCCACCTGGCTTCCCCCTGCCCCTTCCAATCTGGCTGCTTGCAGGACCAGCCAGGAGTGAAGAACCTGACAGAACCAAAGGGTGGAGGCAGGAGAGATTGAATTTGAAAACTGAATCAGAGATCAGGAATCACAGGGTCTGTAGGTGACTTATTGGGCTAAGAACTGGCTTCTACACCATATGAGTGGAACCCAAAGGATATTCCTGTGGTGCAGTCTTCCAGTGTAGACTGGCAATTTCTGGACATTGGAGATGTGCTGATTTAATATCTACAGACCAATTGGCATTCAGAGAAGAGATTGGAGCATACCTACACTTACAACCCCACCTGTAGGAGTTATGCCTCCAGGATTAAACCTCTCACCCTAGCAAACTCAGGCTGAGGGTGGAGCAAGCATCATACTCCAGACAACCCCTTCTAACTGCTGAGAAGGGAAGCTGAGAATTTTTCAACTCCAATGGAAAAAATTGTTCAATTTTTCATTGAGATCTTTTTCTTTTCCATTTTTCTCTCACATTTCTACCATTTTTGAAACCAATTGTTTTTCATAAATCAGTTTATTGATTTATGTGTGTGTGTGTGTGTGTGTGTGTGTGTGTGTATTATCCATTCATCTGTTGAAGGGCACCTAGGTTGGTTCTGTGGGGAGCTAGTTCCATGCTACGCCCTTAAGATGGTGACTAACCATTGTAAAAAGTATGTAAAGGGGAAGGGCACGGAGGAAGGAGGGACCATGTAATTGGTTTACTATTGCTTCAATGAACGTGATCAGCTCGTGGACAGAATTCAAGGAGCTTGTGTGCCTTGTCACATGGACAGCTGCTGGCTACATGCATTGTCTCTGATTGGCCGAAGGGCCTTATAAGTTGAGTGCTTGTTCTGCAAATAAATGAGCACTTGCTTTGACTGGTCTCCCTGGTATGTCTGATTGTCTTGCGGTGGAGGGCTGAGAATAGGCAGCCAGTTGGCTCCAACTCTTCCTGACTTTTACTGCTAGGTGAATGTGGGGTGCCTCTTCGGCCCGCTGGTTCGGGACAGACTGTAACCCCCACAGGTTCCATAATTTAGCTATTGTAAATTGAGCTGCTATAAACATTGATGTGGCAGCATCACTGTAATATGCTGATTTTAAGTCACTTGAATATAAACTGAGAAGTGGGATAGCCAAGTCAAATGATGGTTTCTATTCCAGGTTTTCTGAGGAATCTCTATACTGCTTTCCATAATGGTTGCACTACTTTGCATCCCCATCAGCAATGTATAAGTGTACCTTTCCCCCCACATTCTCACTAACATTTATTGTTGCTTGCATTCTTGATAATTGCCATTCTGACTAATCTTGACAATAAAGTTGACTATGGAGAAAAGATGTTAAGTGACCATGAACAGAACTTCCAAGAAATATAGGATAACATGGAATGACCAAATTTAAGATTTATCAGGATAGATGAAGGCACAGAGGCACAAACCAAAGTAATGCCCAATCTTTTCAATGAAATATCAGAAGATTTCTGAAATCTAGAGAATGAAATGGAAAACTAAATACAGGAGATTTATGGGATGCTGAATGTACAAAGTTACAACAGATACATACCAAAGCACATTATTATGAACATACAGAATAAGGATAGAATTTTAAAGGCTGAAAGAGAAAAACATCAGATCAAATATAGGGGAAACCAATACAGATCTCAAATGATTTCTCAATTCAGACCCTCAAAGCTAGGAGGTCTTGGAATAATACATATACATTCTGAAAGAAAATGGATGCCAACCAAGAATACTATACCCAGCAAAATTAAGCTTCAGATTTGAAGATGAAATAAAAAAAATTACATGATTTAAAAAAGTTAAAAGAATTCTCAACTAGAAAGCCTGCACTACAGAAAATTCTCAGCAAAATATTCCATGAAGATGAAATCAAAAAGAAAAGTGAAAACCAGCAAAGGGAGAAACAACACTAAAGGAATGAATAGTCAATAAAAGGAGAAACAAATTCAAATTAAAAACCAGAAATAAACCAAAATGACTGGGAATACAAATCATATCTCAATAATAACTTTGAATATTAATGGCCTAAACTCATCAATCAAAAGAAATAGACCAGCAGATTGGATTAAAAATGAGATCCAATAATATGCTGTCTCCAAGACACTCATAGGCAAAGACATCCACAGACTGAAGGTGAAAAGATGGAAAAAAACATATAACTTTCATGGATCTCATAAACAATCAGAAGTTTTTATCCTCATATCAGATAAAAAGGACTTCAAGCCAAAGTTAATTAGAAGGAAAAAGAAGGACATTTCATACTGCTCAAAGGAATTATACACCAACAAGACAACAATCATAAATAGGGACCCAAACAATGGAGCATTTACATAAAACAAACAAACCCTTTTTAATTCCAAGAATCAAATAGACCACAACACAAAAATACTGGGAGACTTTAACACAAATTTCTCAATATTGGATAGATCCTCCAAACAAAAACTTAATAAAATATAGAACTAAATAATATAATCAATAATTTAGACTTAACAGATATATAGAGAGTATTTTGTCCATCAATGATCAAATATACTTTCTTCTCAGTAGCACATGGATCCTTCTCTAAAAGAGACATCTTATGCCACAAAGCAAATCTTAGCAAATACAAAAAAAGAAATAATACCTTGAATTCTATCAGATCATAATGGAATGACATTAGAAATCAATGATAAAAAAAATAGAAGCTAATCTAACACCTGGAGACTAAATAATACACTTTTGAATGACCAATGGATAGTAGAAGAAATAAGGGATTAAATTTAAAAAATACTTAAAATTAAATGAGAATGTAACATATCAAAATCTCTGGGACATTATGAAGGTGGTTCTAAAAGGAAAGATCATTGTATTGAGCTCATTCATTAAAAGAATAGAAAATAGCCAAATAAAAAAACCTAACATTACATCTCAAAACCCTAAACAAAGAAGAACAAATCAATACTAAAAGCAGTAGAAGACAGGAAATAATTAAAATCAGATCTGAAATCAATGAAATTGAAATAAAAGTTACAATTCAAAAACTTGACAAAACAAAAACTTGGTTCTTTGAAAAAATAAATAAAATTGATAAACCCTTAGCTAAACTAATTAAGATAAAGAGAGAAAACACTCAAATTATTAAAATTCATGATGAAATAGGAAATATAATAGCAGACTCTATTGAAATACAGATGATAATCAGAAACTATTTTGAAAATTTATACTCCAAAAAATAAAAAAATCTTGAAGATATTGACAAATTTATAGAGACATATGACCTACCCAAACTGATTCAGGAGGACATACACAATGTAAACAGATCAATTTCAAGCAATGAAATAGAAGATGGCATCAAAAGCCTACCAATTAAAAAAAGCTCAGGACCAGATAGATTCTCAGCTGAGTTCCACAAGACCTTCAAAGAAGAGTTAACACCAAAAATCCTCAAATTATTCCATGAAATAGAAAGAGAGGGAACCATTCCAAACTCATTTTATGAAGCTAGTATCAACCTAATATGAAAATCAAACAAAGACAAATCAAGGAAAGAAAACTTCAGACCAATATCTGAACATAGATGCAAAAATTCTTGATAAAATTCTGACAAATCACATACAAAAACACATTAATATATTTTAACCCACAATATATTGGGATTAATCCCAGGGATGCAAGATTGGTTCAACATACAGAAATCAATAAACATAATTCATCAAAACAACAGACTTAAAGACAAGAATCATATGATCATCTCAATAGATGCAGTAAAAGCATTTGACAAAATATAGCACCCCTTCATATTCAAAACACCAGAAAAACTAGGGATAATAGGAACATACCTCACCATTGTAAAAGCTATATATGCTAAAACCAAGGCCAACATCCTTCTAAATGGAGAACAATTGAAAGCATTCTTTCTAAAAACTGGGAAAAGGTAAGGGTATCCTCTTTCACCACTTTTATTCAACATTGTCCTTGAAATTTCAGCCAGAGCAACTAGACAGAAGCAAGAAATTAAAGGGATACAAATAGAAGAAGAAGAATTGAAACTATCACTATTTGCCGATGAGATGATTCTATATTTAAAAGATCCAAAAAACTCCACCAGAAAACTTCTAGAATTCATAAATAAATTAAGCAAAGTATCAGGATATAAAATTAACCCTTATAAATCAATTGTATTCCTACACATCAGTGATGAATCAAATGAAAGAGAAATTAGGAAAACCTTATTCATAATAGCCTCAAAAAAATTTAGAAATCAATCTAACAAAAGAGATGAAAGACCTCTAGAATGAAAACTAAAGAACACTAAAGAAAAAAATTGAAGATCTTAGAAGATGGAAAAATGTCCCATGCTCTTGGATAGGCAGAATTAACATTGTCATGATAACTATACTACTTACTAAAAGTGCTATATAGATTTAATGCAATTGCTATTAAGATACCAATGGCATTCTTCATAGAAGTACAAAAAGGAGTCATGAAATTCACTTGGAAAAATAAGAGGCCCAGAATAACCAAAGAAATCCTTAGCAAGAAGTGTGAAGCAGGAGGCATCACAATACCAAACCTTAAGCTATACTACAGAACCATAGTAACAAAAACGACATGGCATTGGCACCAAAACAGACACGTAGATCAATGGTACAGAATAGAAGACACAAAAACAAACCCACATAAATACAGTTATCTCATACAGACAAAGGTGCAAAAAAATTCACTGGAGAAAAGATAGCCTATTCAACAAAAGGTGCTGGGAAAAGTGGAAATCCATATGTAACAAAATGAAATTAAACCCCTATATCTCACAGTGGACAAAACTCAACTCAAAGTGAATCAAGAACTTAGGCATTAGACCAGAGACCCTATGCCTGCTAGAAAAAGTAGTAGGCTCAAATCTACATCATATCAGCTTAGGAACTAACTTCCTTAACAAGAATCTTAAAGTGCATGAAGTAAAATAAAAAATCAGCAAATGGAGCTAAAATTAACTTCTTCACAGCAAAGGAAACAATAAAGAATGTGAAGAGAGAGCCTACAGAACAGGAGAAAATCTTTGCCACCTACATGTAAGATAGAGCATTAATCTCCAGGATATATAAAGAACACAAATTTAACACCAAAAATACAAATAATCTAGTCAATGAATGGGTAAAGGAACTGGACAGATACTTCACAGAGGAAGAAATACAATTGATCAATAAATATATGAAAAAAAAGTTCAATATCACTAGCAATTACAGAAATGCAAGTTAAAACCACACTGAAGTTTCATCTCACTCCAGTCAAAATGGCAATTATCAAGAATACAAGCAACAATAAATGTTGGCAAGGATGTGGGAAAAAAGGTACACTCATATATTCCTGGTGGGACTGTAAATTTGTGCAACCATTATGGAAAGCAGTATGGAGATTCCTCAGAAAACTTGGAATGGAACCACTATTTGACCCCGTTAACCCACTCTTCAGTTTATACCCAAAGGACTGAAAATCAGCATACTACAGTGACACAGCCATATCAATGTTTATAGCAGCTGAATTCCCAATAGCTAAACTATTGAACCAACCTTGGTACCCTTCAACAGATGAATGGAGAAATAAAATGTGGTATATATATACAATGGAATATTTATCAGCATAAAGATGTATAAAATTATGGCATTTGTTACTAAATGGTTGGAGCTGGAGAATATCATGCTAAGTGAAATAAGCCAATCCCCAAAACCCAAAGGCCAAATGTTTTATCTGATATGCATATGCTAACTCATAGTAAGTGGGAGCTAGGTAAGAGTAGAAGTTCTTTGGATTAGACAAAAGGGAATGAAGGGAAGGGAGAGGAAATGGGAATAGGAAACACAGTAGAATGAATTGGACATTACTATCCTATGTGCATATATGACTCCACAACCAATATAATTCTACATTACGTACAACCAGAAGAATGAGAAGTTATGCTCCATATATGTATAACATGTGAAAATACATTTGACTATCATGTATAGCTAAGAATAAAAACATATTAAAAAATTAAAAAGATCTCCAGAACTATAGCCTTTACACATATCTACAAGGGAAGAAAATAGAGCGATTCCCTTCATGTTCATCATAAAGGGTCATGACTGATACCTCTATAAAAAAGTTATATGTTAAATGGAGAAAAACAACAAATTTACTAATATGCATATATACACTGGAGATATACAGTATATGAAACTCAAAGGAAGGGCAGATTCTTGAAACTTGAATATCCTCTTCTTGGGGGAGACAGATGGGTGTGGGGTGGGGGCTGTAGGCAACTTTAGAGGGTGAGTAAGTGATTTTTAGGGGAAAGCATGATCCAGGAAAACAGACAATGTCCTGGGATGTAGTTCCTCTAGGCTTTCAGTATGGGGTTTGATTTTTCAGTCTTTTCCTCTGAATATGAATTTAATGTGAAACTGATTAATGAACTGTCAGTAAGAATATTTGAAGGTAATTGTGTTCCTCTTTGTGAACCCAACCTTTAGGTAACAATGGAACTTCATGGAAAAGTCTTTGCTTGCACTTCAGAGGAGAAAGTGGATCAAAGGTGATGAGATTGCGGGGAGGTCAGAGAAAACTTGGTTCTGAGACTGTTTCTCCACTGAGCATGTCAAAATGCTACACTTTTGAGTTGTCATCTTCTAAGCCCACACACTAGTCAGGTCATCTTTATTAAGGAACTGAGAATAACCTAACTCACTTTAATAAAGAAGGTCAGGTTTGCAGGGAATTTGGCCTTATATTAACTCTTTGTATGTAACTATTCTTAAGGTATTAGGATAAATTTTAGAAAAGAGTGAAGAAAAAGAAAAAAAGTAAAAAGAAAAATTATTGTTTCTTTTTCTTTATCCTCTTCCTTCCCCCTTTCCTTCTTCCTCCTCCCCCTTTCCTTCCCCTTCTTCTCCCCTTTCTTTCACTTTCTGCTCCTTTTAGTAACGTTGAGGATCAAACCCAGGGCCTTGAGCATGCTAGCCAAGTGCTTTACCAATAAGCCACATCCCCAATCCCAAGCTTTTTTCTAATATCATGGCAATTGCTAGGTTTGTATTCTCTATTATCTGTATTCTCTATTATCTATTATCCATGACCATTTGACGAGAGGGATGTTTTTTCCCTGACTAGGTATTAATTACCTAATTGTTACTCTTTTTAAACAATTTCTCTTGACGCTGTGATCATGAGAGAGGGATTGTAAAGCCTTGAGTAAGGAACTTTTCCGTATTTTAAGTCTGAACAAACAAAAGAATATGAAAAGTAGCTTGCAATTTGTAGCAGTTTGCAAAATTACTGTTATTAAGAGTAAGCTTTTCTTAATGATTGATTATTTTGGAGAATTGGAAAGGAAAAGGTAAATTCAGTTTAAGTCTTTATACGCAAACCTTTCTTTGAAAATAATTTTCACCCCCATCTATGAGATTTAACATTCACAATCTCATCCCTGATCCATTCTTGGGAGATTCCACAAGCACATTGCAATAATGGCTTTATCTTCAAATACATGATGTACATAAATGAAATATATTTTGTTAAGTCTATCCATTCAAAGGGATAATCTGGCTCATGTTTTCCTAAGAAAGCCTTTGATTCAGTACAAGTTAGAACACTCCCACTCACAGGTGGGTCTTCAGAGGAAACAGCCAAGGAGTCACACTGAAGTCTTCATTCCCACTTGGACTTCTTTTATAATTATTTTGAGGATCATGGCCATGCTGGTGACAGGAGCTAGGAGAGGCACTGGGGCTCCTGCAGGCAGTAATATGTTCTATGTTGAGCTCATTAGAATTCAGCTAGAAAATGACTGCTTTTTCATCTTTGGGTTAGAAATGGTAGCTACTCAGCCACTCACACTCCAGAGAAGTATTTACTTGGTGTTGTCATTGTTAAAACAAAGAATCAGCAAGTGCAGGATGGACAGCTCAGAGTTTCTGACACACTTCCAACACTACCTAATTGACCACAGTGTAAGTGACAAACTTCTTAAAGGAGTCATCTTTTTTTCCATTTAATTCACCAATAAATGAGCTTCTTTTCTTTAAGTGACATGAGAAAAAATATACAGCATTTGCCTTAAACATAAAGGCAAGAAAGGTTAACAAGCTGTCAACTGGTTGTCAATTCTTCAATCCTGATGAGTCATTGTGTGTCCTATCATGTGAGTTCCAGGATGGAGCTCAGGTCAGGAATTCATTATCTAAATTGGGACATTTGTAAACAAAGAGGGTATTTCAATAATTATGCTAGAACAAAACTTAACCCTGGAGATACACTTGCTCTACCAAGAATGACTCCATGCTATAGAACTGTGGGCAATTTATTTCAGTTTTATCTCATAGAAAATTAATTTAATAAAATGACCCATCTAAGAGCTCCTCTTTTCCAATATTATATGATTCTAGATATTATTATTTTCTTACTTCATATATTCAAAAAACAATTTATTCTCTGGTAGAATTTTTAAACATTCCTCTCTATAATTCCAACTTCTGAAACATGTAGAATATAACTTGGTCAATCCTTCCATAGTATTATTAGCATGAGATTATTCCAAATTTTCTAAAAGATACTTGATGAAAATGATAATTTTCCTGAAGTTTTGGGTTGAAATACTCTCATGTTTACTAAGAAAAATGTGATTATCTCCATGTACAAGTTGAAATGTGATGTGTTGAGATGTGATCTTGACAGGTGGCATTCAATCTCAGAGGTGAGGATGGTTATGTGGAGATGGTAATGAATTGCTGTTGTCTTTTGAAATATGCAGGTACATGGTGTTCTGTTTCATGTTTTTAGCACTGCTGATGTGTTTAATATATTATGGACTGTCATTGTGTGATTTTTATGCAGAAGGATTATAGATACAGGGTTACAGTATTACAGATACAGGATATTCCACAGTATTACAGATACAGGATATTCTCCTGATTTACATTCTGTCAATTTTAAAAGCTTGACCTTATAAACAAACTTTACATGCTCATAGTTTGCCTTGTACTCCTTAGATTTTACTGTAAGTTCCTGGTTCTTAAAAAGTCAATAAAAAGGTTTTTTAAAAATCATCTTCATTTTATCAAAGGTGATTTACTTTTAAATCCTCTTACTGAATTTTATGTGTATAAAATTGCATTGCATCAACTTTAATATCACATTATAATGTACAGTTTTAAAATCCTCTAAATCTTAAAAGAAACAATGGAAACCTAACTCAAGTACCAGCAGGTGGGTTGTCAGTATAACTTAGAGGAAGGTTGTTTTTTTCAAGCATAATTAACTGCTTACAGCTGGCATGCCATAATTTGTCAGCTAAAGATAACCCTTTATTAACACTCTTTAAAATATAAATTTCAGGCATTTTTGCTACTTAAATTGAGAGCTCCATTTGTTTGTTTTCAGAACTATATAGTTTTCTTAAATTCACATGATTGTTTATAGAAAGATTCATGAGATACAGCTGCCCTAAAGAAAATTTCCTTCTCACATTTATAGTGTTTCTTTTATAGGCAGTGAGTAATTAAAACAACTTTTTTTAATCATGCTCACAAATTACTCATTCTTTCCCTATAAATTAAAAAACAAAATGAAACAAAAAGCTTTATGAAATTCTATTTTGGTGAGAAGTAAAATTATTATCCTTTACAAAGCAAAATGAGTATGTGAGTATATATTTAAAACTTATACAAATGAGTTTTTAAAATAATAACCTAAAATGACTAGAAATTATAAATGATCTATATTTTAATTGGTTAATTAGCTGGTTCTCTCCCCAAAATACAATATTTGAATATCCTTAAAATATATTTTATCTATTATCTTGATTTTTCACAATAATTACCTTTACATCATCTGAAAAAACTTTACGTGAAGTTATAGCACTATCTATATATTAACATACTTCCAGTTTTAAATTCTTTTTTCTCATTTCACAGTTATCTAATATTTGAAAATTAAAATTTTAAAATTAAAGCTGGTTCTTAAATTATTTTATTTCTGATAGTCGTAGAACTTAATCTTACTTTCTTTTGAATTAATATGCTGGAAATTAATTATAAATTAACTTCATCAATTATAAATTAATTTCCAAATTTGTGAAATTAATATTTATGTTTAATTCATAGGTAAGTTGTTCAGTGATTGAGTTTATCTAGAAAAATAGCTTGCCATAATTTTAAAAATAATTAATATTTTTAAAATACTAATTTAAAAATAATTTAGTATTTTATGAGTCTAGATTTTAAAATTAATATTTTTAAATTAAATTTATTTTTCTATTATATTTTAAATTTTCTTACTCTATTTTTCTAGAAAAGTGTAGACAAATCAAAAACAAAAACAAAACAAAATACCAAAGAAAAGATTTTTCAGAGTAAAGATTTTTAAAATAGTGATTTGAATTATCCCAAATAGTATTTCCTGCCTCTATAATCTATTTCTCCTTTTGGTAGAATTAGTTATATTTTGTGTGTTTGCAAATATAAAGAAATATGTAGGGGGGCTGGGATTGTGGCTCAGCGGTGGAGCGCTTGCCTCGCATGCGTGGGGCCCTGGGTTCAATCCTCAGCACCACATACAAAGCAATAAAAAAATAAAGACATTGTGTTCATCAACAACTAAAAAAATATTTAAAAAAAAAAAAAGAAATATGTAGGGTATTATTTTATTCACTTGAACTGTTTACAAATATTTAATAAACATATAATAGTTACAAATGACATGCAAATAATACTATCAAGTTTTGAGAGGGCTATACAAAGAAGTATTTACCTTCCACTAGAAGATATATGAGAAATCAAACCATTTAATGATGCAAAATGAAGCATAATAAAATCAGAATTCCAATGGAGTAATAAACAAAGGGCCACAGGAATGCACAAGTATATGAAATAAGTAAGAACCATCATGAAAAATTTAAAATGTTTATGAACTTGAAACCATTTAGTTAAGAAAAGGTTCAAAACCAATTGTGCTCCAAACCATCACATGCATTAGTGTCCTTGTGCATTAGGGAGAGTCCTCTAAATTAGCATGCATATATATTTAACTTTTATTAAGGAATAAAAAATAAAAACAAGCAGCTGTAAAGCTTTCATATATTATTAAATCACAGCATAATTATAGCAATGGTTTACAACTTACCCTAATAAAAAAGTTTGAGTTTGAGAATACTATTTATTGTGTATATGTGTGGTACTAGGGATAAAATCCAGGGTGCTCTACTACTGAGCTATATACCAAGCCCTTTGTGTCCATTTAGTTTTAAATTTTAAGACAAGGTCTTGCTAAGTTGCTGAGGCTAGCCTTACTAGCTGTCCTCCTGCCTCAACCTCCCACATTGCTGGGATTACAGGCATGGCCACCACAATGGAATTGAAGAATACTATTATTGTTGACCTTATTTAGAATTGCCAATGCAATTGTAATAATCTTGAGTAGTTTTATTGTGTTTTTTCAGTTGTTTAGAAAATTTCCCTCCTTATTGCTCACAATCTGGGTACACTAGTTCCCATGACCATTGTCATGCCCATGTAGTGTGGGAAAGAGCTGGCCTTCACGTTCCCAGTACAAAAGAAGAAGCCTGGATGTGTCCTTGGACCAAGTTGTTATTGTGGACACAGACCCAGGTGGAGCAACCATGGCTCATGACCAAAAAGTTCCGTGTCCTCAGTTCACATCTGCATTCTTATGTAAACACAAAAGCTAGTAAAGTAAGCACACTTGTAGGAGTCGGGCACCTCTGGTACCGGACTATAGTGCATCGGGTTGGGGGTCAGAGTGACTTATATATACTCCTGAGGGGCTTTAATAAAGGATCATCATCATCATTGTTGGACATATAGTCTCGAGACTTGTCTTATCTTTTGTGTGTGTGTGTGTGTGTGTGTAATTCTTATCTGCAGCACCCTTGCCGATTCTGGTTTCACTTTGTGCTGGTGCAGGCACCGGTAATGTAGAATTATTAAACTCTTGAGTCTTGTATAGCAAGAATACAGGTAGGAAGACAGAAGAGGAATTTATGCACTCAGTTTCTGCTGTAAGGGGGACTAAACTGTAGAAGACCTTGAGTGTCCTCAATCTCACAAGTTAACTACTCTAAAATCACAAACAATTTCAGGAACTTCTATAAATGTTGTAAGAAAATGCATGAATAAATTTTTCCTGATTATCATACAGATGACATTAACACCCATGTTCATTCATTTAACTGTAAAACTGAAGTAGATACTTGGAGCTCTGCTAACAAAGAATGCTGATTTCCTCACCACAGATATGAAGAGGCAATCTACATAGATACAATTGTAATATTCATTGTGTCGGTAATATGGCATGTAGAATAGGATCAAAACATTCAGTGGATAATAGTTCGAAAGAAGCAAATATCTCAGTATGAAAAATCATACTTCACTTTATACCAGGATATAACAGGATCTAGTTCTGATAGAACTAGATCACTTAGCATTTCATCCAAATCACTTAGCATTTCATCCAAATCACTCTTAATCAGGATGATTTTCTGTCTCTTCAACACTATTCTTTAATTGAATGTCACATTTCATTAATATAAGGCTCTAATTTATGGCTAGTTGTCTGAAGTAATGATTGAGTTCATACTTTCTTAGCTAACTTAACTCTGTATATACTAAAGAACTTTTAACAATTAGAAAAACAGAGGAAAAGGAATGCAGTAATAAAATAATACAAAATGTCATCATTCAAATATTGGTTAATTTAGCCAATACTTAGTAATCAGTTGTATTTAGACCTTACCATCAAGAGTAATTATTTCGTTGGGAAAAAAAAAAGAAAAAAAACTTCTTCCTGAGAAGAACTGAGCATTTAAAATAAGAAAATAAGAAGATCACATGTATTTGGCACCATCAAGCAAGCAAACTAGGTGATATAAGCCAGGCACAGAAAGACATGCTGCATCTTTTGACTTACATGTGGAATCTGCAAAAGTCAGACTCACGAAAGTGGAGAGTAGAATGGTGGATACTCAAGGCAGAAGAAGGGGCTGGCAAGGGAGGTAAGGAATGGGGAGATATTTTTCAAAAGGGTACAAAGTTTCAGTTAGACTAGAGCAATAAACTTTGAGATCTATTGTTTAGGGGAGAGAATACAAATAGTAATAATAATATGTATATATCTTTCAAAACAGCTAAGAAAGTGAATTTCAAATGTGCCAAAGTCAGTCACTAGTCACGTACTTCCGGGGCAATCACCTATACTCACAGTGTTATAGCCATTTCCCCTTTAAATGACTGTTGGTGCTCTTTCAAAAGTATTTCTTTGCTTGTTTGTTTCTGATAAAACCCTGAAGAAAAACTCACAAGGAGCTAGCCAAAATCACTGAGTCAGTCTGATTCACTCATTTTGGATGACCTAGAGTAAGCTTTGCTCATTATAATACTAAATTCTCAAAATTCTCTACCCAGGAGGCATTCCCTTCTGCCATTTTTGAACATGGGATGTATGAAAAAGCATGACCTCCAAATGAGCATGCCCAAGAATATGCCCACCTCTACTGTGATGATGAGTCTTTCCAAATGAATTTGCATGGTTTTCTGTAATAAAAGCCCCTTGCTTTCTTTGGGGAGAGACACTGCTTTCCTTAAAGAGCATTAATAGAAGTCTTTAATTTACAACTAATTGTCATATTTACTTGCTGCAGTGATTGTGCTTGTCAGCTTTTGCACACACCAAAGGGTAAAATCCTTGCTTTCCTTTATATTATTACAAAAACTGATAAGCAAGTGAGGTGATGGATATATTAAATAGCTTGGTTTAATCATTACACATTGTATACATATACCAAAATATCATGTTGATTTCCATAAGTGCATATAATTACAGTTTGTCAATTAAAATATCATTAATAAGTCAAAGAAAAAGAGAAAGCTTATGAGAAATTATGATCAAGAAATATTTGAATACATTTAGTGACAATTCCATAATTGTCTCTCATTATTGTGCACATTAATCTTTCCCGCTATCCTATAAAATCCTTGGGTATAGGTACTGCCTCTGTCTATCTTGACATGTACCTTAACTGATAAAATTATTCACAAATAAAATTGGTAAAGTAGTCCGAATTATGTGAGGACCAGTCTCAGCATCAGTAGTAAAATGAGACTACCAAAATTAATTCACAAGAGTTTTAAAAATTATATTGGTAGATAATTTATGAACTTGTTACGTGCTAAATACTGTATGTTCTATGTTGTTGGCTCATTTAATTCAGACTAAAATCATAGAAGCTGTGTTTTATGTTTATCTTATATAATAGGGGGAAATGGAGACAAGTAGAGAGAGGTTAAATAAATTAAGTTTTGAGTCTGCCTGCTAATCCAAAAGAGAGAGTTGAGAAGCTGAACAATACTTTTTATATGCTTACTTGGCTAAAAGACACAAATTGAGGTCCAGATTCTGCCCAGGGGGTAGTCCTGGGAAAACCCCCAAATTGTTGATTGAAAACTTGTATAATTGAGTGCTAGGAGAAAGGATAAACTCCTCAAAAATCTCCATTTTCAGAGAGTAGTCCAGATTAGAATTACCTGAGTGAGTTATTAACTGAAAACTAACCCTGGACAGAGTTAATGATAGTTTCATACTCTCTTTTTTTAAATTAATTTATTTTTTTAGTTGTAGGTGGACAGAATATCTTTATTTTATTTTTATGTGGTGCTGAGGATCGAACCCAGTGCCTCACGTGTGCTAGGCGAGCACACTGCCACTGTGCCACAACCCCAGCCCCGTTTCATACTCTCTTTAGGTATCTGGCAGAAACAAATATAAGTCCTCTAATGGAGATGATAACTACATTCTATGCCTCAATATATTTTTAAAATAATTAATTTTAATTCAAAATCTAGAATAAATTCAGAAATAATCTATACATATGATCATAATAACATGGAGAACCAGAGTAAAAGTAGAAACTGAATATATTCTCCTCATATAATAAAATCACCATATATGACTAAAGTCTCATGAATATAATAATTTTAAACTTCCAGTAAAGAAATGGAAAGTACAAGACAGATTCTAATTAGAATAAGATGTTCTCCATGTTTGTATGTCAAAATAGACTGTAATGTCATGTATAACTAAAAAGAACAAATAAAGATAAACAAAAAAAGGAAATAGAAAGTACAAAGTATTTCATAGTTGAAGAAGTTCTGAATAGCAGTAATAACCAAAAAACACACCAATTACATAAAATTTTGATGGTTTAAAAATATAGTAGGTACAAAGAACAAAAAGAAATATGAATCAGAAGAAACTGTCCAGCCATAGAGAGAGACCAAATGAATAAAAACATGGAAGATAAGAAGGGTTCATGGAGAACACAATAAAATCATCTAGTATGAGTGCAATGGTATTCAGAAGAACATAAAGCATGGCATGAAATATAAAACCATAACCAGAAATCTATATAAAGCTAATAAAATACACCTAACTGTGGAATTAACAAGCTACCAAATCTTGAGAATATGAAGAAAAGGAAACTTAGAGTTGGTATGTAAACTCTGTAGGAGACTGAAAAGAAAAAATTCTAAAATTAGCCAAGGAGATACAGACATTAATTTTTGAAAACACAAGTATTTCACTATGATAGGGTATGAACCAATATCATATTTATAATGGTCTAAAAGAGAGTGAATATTTCCTAGATTTCTTTTCACTATGAAATATTTTTCTAGGCTGAGATGAATTAAAGATATTTTCAGACAAGCAAAAAGAGAAAAAAAAATTCAAAACCAGGAAAACCACACTAAGGGAACTACTACTACAAGATGTTTTATCAAGCAAAACAAAATTATTTAAAATCCAAAATCAGGAAAAAAGTGGAGAAATAAAGGAAAGAAAAAAAAATCAAAAGAGGAAAATATGTGGGTAAATATAAATAAGTATTCACTGTACAAAATAAATCATGAAGTTTCAGGACAAAAATATCTGATAAAAAATACCACAAAAAGCCAGGCGTGGTGTCACATGCCTGTAATTCCAATGGCTTCAGAGGCTAAGGCTGGAGGATCACAAGTTCAAAGCCAGCCTCAGCAAAAGCGAGGCACTAAGCAACTCAGTGAGACCCTGTCTCTAAATGAAATACAAAATAGGGATGGGGATGTGGCTCAGTGGTTGAGTGTCCATGAGTTCAATACTCAGTAAAAAAAAAAAAAAAAAAAGAAGAAGAAGAAGAATAATTAATAGAGTTTAAGTATTCCAAAGCCCTTGCACAAGTAAAAGTACCAGTTAACATTTCATTTTGAATAGTCATGGAGATGTAATTTTTAGAATGCCCACTAATGCATTAGGAAATAACAGTAAAGATGTTAAATTTTTTCTGCAAAAGTAAAATAAATAATTGTAAAGATAAACAGTATAGAAGAAATTATTTTAAAAAAGAAAACAATGGAAGGACAAACAAAAAAAAAGAAAATACCACATAGAATATGTAAGCAAAGGGAAAGCACATAGTGCAATAGCAGATGTGACTCTCAAATAAATTAGCATCTACGTTAAATATTCATGAACTGAATTATATAATTAAAGGTTGCAAGACTGCATAAAAATGAGTTTTGATTTTTTATAAGAGACATATCAGAAATATGAATTTACCAAAGTTTAAAAGCAAAAGGATAGGTAAAATTATATCATTTAAACAAAACCAAAAAGAATGGGGTGGTATTTTTTTATCAGACAAAATAGACTTCAAAGCCAAAACTATGTATTAGTGTTAAAATAGAATTATTTAATATCTGTTGAAAGTTTTTATTTAGTGGGAAGCCATAGGATTTCTAATCTATATGTTTAGTATGGAAGTCTCAATATATATGATGCAAAACTGCCTAAATTACAAGGGAAAAAATACTACATTGTGTTTTATAAAAAATAATCAAAATCAGTTACCAATATGATAAATAAAAAATGACAAAATAATCATATATTGACCAGTATAAGCAAAAAGTATAGATAACACCTGGTTTTTTCTAGGATTTAAAAAATATTAAAGATATTGATTTCTAGTGCTCAATAACCACAGATGACTAATGGCTACTTTGCTAGATGGTGGAGCTCTATACAATTCACTAATGGCTCTTGAAATATGCACATACATGTCTATGCATATATACATACATACACACACATATATATAAACTTTCAGTGTTATTTGTTTTAGTTATTTCACTGCTGTGACTAAAAAATCTGATCAGAACAATTTTAAGGAGACAAAATTTATTTGGGGACTCAGTTTCAGAGGTATTAGTCCATAGAAGGCCAGCTCTCGCCTGAGATTTTATTTTTACCAGATACTTTAAAATAGAATTGCAATAATTCCAAATTGGCTATACTATTTTCAGATGGAGAGATACTATATAAAGACCACATAGTCTTAATAACTATTCTAGATTTCACCAAGATGCTTCAATCTACAGTTTGATGTTTTGCACCAGATTTTGAATAACCCTGCACCGTATCTTTGTTTTATATTTTATTTAGAGACAGAATCTCCCTAATGTCCTACCATTTTTAAGCATGTCCATATATATATAAAATCTTATAATGTCTGAATTTTGTATCTCTCTCTCTATATATACTATGTATATATATATATATAACACGTACACACACACACATATATATAGAACACGTATATATTACACATACTTTATATAACACATACTCTTTCTCTTTTGTTTGGACATTTTCTCATTAACATGTCTTTTAAATCTTTCACTTTGATTTTTTTCTGTGTCTATCGCTCTATGAAATATATTCAATTAGTTCTGATTTTTAAACGTTATTTTATGCAGTACTAAAATGTTGATTTGATTATTTTTTAAGGAATTGACTTCTTGTTTGAAGTGCTTTATGTTTTAATCCATTCTTAAATATTTCTTTAATTATTTTAGAGTCCTTGGTTGGTAATTCTCATATCTGTTTTTTCTTTCATTATCCTCTATTGATTATCTTTCCTTTTTATTATCAGTCACTTTTTTCACTTCTTTGTGTGTCTGGTAAATCGTTTTCTTTTATGTCCACATTGCAGATGAAATGCTGTAGAGAGACTGTGTTAAAATGTCATCTGGAAAAGACTACAGGTTCAATTGAGTCGATCCTGTTGAGTCTTGGTTTCAGGCCCCATTAAACCAGGCCTCTTTTATTTTTCCCTTTACTCCTAAGACTTTTCTAGACAAGGGCTATAATTTCTGGGAAGTAAACTTTAAGTAGTTTTACCTGAAAGGTGTATTTTGACTATCAGGAAATTCAAAACTTTCTGAAAAACATCTCCAGTTTTTTTATTTTGGTTTGTTTTTGGTGTGTGTGCACACGCATGTGTGTGCATGTGCATGTGTGTGTGCAGGCATATGTGTATCTTTTCCAACGTGACCTCTTGTGACCTCTTAGAATCTTAATCTGTGGGCATGAAAAGCAGAAGTCAGTTAAAGATGTAAGGAGAATTTTTGCATGGATTTGGAGGACATCTTTTTTATTATTTATTATTTTTTTATGTATTACTTTTTATTTGTTCTTTTTAGTGGATGTTGGGGCATCTTTATATTTCCTTTCTCGCTGGCATCATGTCCCCAGATCCCAGCTGTTTTGGAACTTTTGCATTCTGGATGACTCTTTCTTCTACCCACTGAGATTCTTGACCTCATTCCTTCAGCTACAATTTGGAAAATGCTATCAGGGAGAAAATCCCTATGGATATATTCTGTTTTTACCAGATATGATAGGTTCATGTTTTTTGCTACTCTAATACTATTAACATTGTTTACCTTTGATCCAACTTAATTAAGTTCCTCACAGTGGGCAAGTAAAACCTATATCAATTTCTCTTTCTTGGTCAGGTCCAAAGATTTTTGTCATGAATTTTAATAATTTTTTCTGAAGACTGAGTTCTATGACAAAACAAGGCAGATTCACATGTTGTATAGATCTTTATGTTCCCTGTACCTAATACAGTACCAGTCATGCTTTTGACAGAGTGTTTATGTGCGCATGTGAGTGTACATATGAGTTTGTGGGGTGAAAGACTGGGTAAGAGTATAAATGTATATATACAACTTTACGTACGTTTTTCCACTCAGGAAAAATGATTTGAAGAATTAAATATTTGTAAAAGATTATTAAAAGGTTTATGAAAATATGTCACCTTGGATTTGGGGCTCCTTTATATGGAGACTTGCTTAAGGCAAACATTTTTAAGAAACTTTAAACATCTTCAGCAGGTGGCCAAATCAAGTTTCAAAGAAAACACTAAATGTTAATTTCCTCAAAGTAAGAAACTTCTCACTTTGTAATGACATTATAGATTCAGTCCAAAATGATTGAATTTTGGACCCAAGAAGGAATTAAAGAATAATTGCCATTGTGATCAGGTTTAATTTTTTTCCTTGAAACCAATTTTTGTTTTGCCTGGTATTGTTATATTCACTGCCACTGCTGACAAGGGGTTCCTATGCATCCAAAGTCAACATTCTTAGAACATTGAGTACATATGGGCAACCAAATTGGGAAATGCCATCAAATCAAAAGAAGCAATATTATGCCTCATCTCAAAACCTTATATTTTGCCAGTGAGAGAAATAAAATGTTAACAATATAATTTCCTTGAAGCCAGGGCTTGAATAACTGTGAATACTAAACATCTGTCATTCAATAGCTATTTTGAATGAGTAAGAAAGAAATTATAAAAAGTTCTGAGAAACTAAGTTTTATATTTCCAGTGGAAATCACGATTATTTCTTTTCTGGTGTTTATATGACTCTTTTACAATACAACTGTCATAGCTAAGAGTGATTATTCAGATACCCAACTAAGCAACATTTTCTCACTGCCATTCACCAGATGTCAGAATCCATTATGTTCATGGGGTCAATTTTATAATTTTAATGAGTGAAGCTCATTCATTAAACACTCACTAACAGACACAAACACTGCTAGTTTTCCAAGGATTCAAGTCTTTTCCAAATTTCCTTTTCGTAATAGTTCAAACTTTTAAAAGAATAACATTTTTTCTTATTTAAAAAAAATCTTGACAAAACCAAGCAAGGAACTGACATTAAACTTCATTTTATGTTATCATACAAAGTTTTGCATTTGTGATGTGCTAATGTGACCTACTTGAAGACTGTAGCAAGGATTTGTTAAGATTCTGGAACCAAGAGTTTTGGTTTGCCTGTTCATTTCTGAGAAGGCCAGATTTCTGTATGAATATTTTATGAGAATTAGCTGAAACAAAGTCTGGTAGTTTTTAGTTAGTGCTTTAGTATATAATAACTAGTGCTTATCCCTGGAGACAATTCTTCGGCTGACAATAACCTACTCAGTTTGGCCATCTGTTATGGTTTGGATATGAAGTGCTCTCCAAAATCCCATGTGTTCCAGACTTGTTTTTCAGTGCAGCAGTGTTTGGAGGAGGTGGGGAGGGTTGGAAAGTGAGTAGGTCATGAAGTCTATGACTTAATCAGTATATTCATCCATAGATAGCTGAATGGACTGTGGGAGGTGGGACCTAGTTGAAGGAATGGGCCCTTTGAGGTGTGTCTTTGGGGATTGTATCTTGTTAATGGCCTTTTCCTTTCCCTCTCTCTGCTTCCCAGCCGAGGTCTATGAGCCCAGCAGCTTTCCTCTGCTAGGGACTTCAGCCATGACATTCTGTCTTGGAGCCAAATGACCACAGATTGAAACCATGAGCTAAAATAAAGCCTTCCTCCTTGAACTTATTTATGTTAGATATTATGGTCATAACAATGAATAGCTAACTAATTTGCCTTCAGTACCTAAGGCAGCAGCATTCAGGACAAGAGAAAAGCATAAGACATCCAGAATAAATATTGTTTCAACCCTTGTCATTGAAAAGCAATCATAATCATAGCTCAACCAACCATTGAGACCAGCCTGCATCATTTCAGTATAAGAGGTTTCTCTTGCTAAGAAAGGGTAAATAAGAAACCATAAAGCAATACAAAACAAAAAGCAAAACAAGCTGGGTGCGGAGGCACATGCCTGTAATCCCAGCTGCTCGGGAGGCTGAAGCAGGAGGATTGCGAGTTCAAAGCCAGCCTAAGCAATGGCAAGGCACTAAGGAGTGAGATTCTCTCTCTAAATAAAATACAAAATAGGGCTGGGAATGTGGCTCAGTACTTGAGTACCCCTGAGTTCAATCCTCGTACTCAAAAAAACAAACAAACAAACAAACAAACAAATAGAGAGCTAAATTTAAGCATAGAAGGTAAAATGTGTAGGAAAATCATATAACATACATTTAGCCTCACCACATAAAACACTATATTTTCTATGGAATATATTTTCAGCACGTACTAGCCATGTAGTCACAGAGAAAAGGAAGCAAAGTTTAATGATTTGCAAAATTTATTTTGCTTTGAATTATCTCTGCAAAACTCTTTGGGTAATAGAGTCAGCCATATAAGTATAGTTTAAAAATATAGAATTAGAACATATTCATCTTATCACATACCAAATTTTTTATAAGTATTATTAAAGTTAATATACACTAACGAAATTGCAAAGGATTTAATTATACTGTTAGTGATACACATATTTATTTGGTACTACTTCTAAGCTATAAAAATGTAAAAGCAATGATGAATAAGTCAAAAAATGTTTTCATCAACCTTAGTATCTTTGTTATGAAAAATGAGTATCAAACTCATGAAATATTTCATTATCTTGTAATTTTCAGTACTTTCTGGAATTATTTTTTTCAAGAAGGCTACAATTACTTTTTTAAAATGATTAAGGCTTTTCAAAAATAAATCTGTAGAATACACATCACTTATAATTTATTTGCTAAGTTGAAATAAATATTTCAATGATATTTATTCCTAAAAATTTGAGATTTGTTTACAATGAGTTTACTAGAATCCTCCCTATAAACGTCAACACATCTTTCTGTACATATTGGAGGTTAAAATGACACTCGTGTTGCACTCCAAAAGCACATTTGTTTTTCTCTTCAGATACAAAAACATGTTATATACCTGTGCAAATACTTATAAGAAGTAAAGGAAAGATAGGATTGGGGATATAGCTTCATAATAGAGCTTAGCATGCTCCAGGTCCTGGGTTCAATTACCAGCACAACTCACACCAAAAAAAAAAAGAAGGAAAGAAAAGAGTCAAACACTACTCTTTATGTAAAGTCTTTTTTAAAATACTGAGAAAATTCTAAATCAAGAAACATAATGTATAGAATTTGGAATTTTAAAACATTCATAATGCAAGCATAATACAGAGAACAGGAACTGAGTGGTTATTAGCCTGGAGTCTGACTTTTGTGTTATGCTTTAGAATCTTAGAAAAAAATATAATACTTAAAATGTAACACTTAGCTCCTTATTAATAAAAATAGAAATCATATCTACCCATATAAATTATTGTGAGTATTAAATAAAAATAATGACAAAAATCTAACAATTTTATAGGCAATATTTAGTAAAGCCTTACAATGTGCCAGTCTTTTATAAATATTTTAAATTATCAGTATTTAAATACTATCTCACTTATTTCTCAGAGAATTCTGTGTATGTATATTTTCTGATTCCTACTTCATAAGTCAAAATATTTAGAGATGAAGTTGAAAATGTTTAGTAACTTTATGGTGGACAATAATTGCCTTAGTAGGTAGTTGAAAACATATGAAGCTGCACTTCAATGAAATGATTATGAAAAAAAAATCTCTGCTCTAACAGTGGCTGGAACATGATAGATACTCAAAGAATGTTACTATCTGCTTTTTTCATTTGAAATGGGTTATGACAATCAAGACTTGATATACTCAGACCAAGTTTCCACCCCTATTTTGCCA
>PVHX01001426.1:0-209069 GCA_004024805.1 Geosciurus inauris
TATACCATATTATACTATATATATACTTATACTATATTATATTATACTATATATATACTTATACTATATTAGTGTAAGTAATTATACTATATATTATACTATATATATACTTATACCATATTAGTGTAAGTATACTATATATAGTATAAGTATACTATATATAGTATAAGTATACTATATATAGTATATATACTATAGTATATATATTATATTATATATACTATATATATTATATAATATATATGTAAAATATTTATATATATATATATATATATATATATATATATATATATATATATAACCCTATTTTTTGAAATAGGGTTTTCAGGTGCCTTATGCTTGTCTTGAACTTGTGATCTTCCTGTCTCAGCCTCCAGAATAGTGATATGGGTGTGCACTACCACACCCTTCTAGCCTCTGAATATTAATAGTATTAAATTGAAGACATCTGTACAAACATGTTCACCTTAATATAGATATGATTGCTTACATAAAGAAATGGTTGCTGGTTGCGGTGGCGCACACCTGTAATCCCAGCACTTTGGGAGGCTAAGATAGAAGAATTGCAAGTTCAAAGCCAGCCTCAGCAATGGCGAGGTGCTAAGCAACTCACTGAGACCATGTCTCGAAATAAAAAACAAAATAGGAGTGGGGATGTGGCTCAGTGGTTGAGTACCCCTGAGTTCAATCCCCAGTACAAAAAAAAAAAGAAAAGAAAAGAAAAAGAAGTTATTATAGATATGTATACATGCACATGTTAGTATACACACAAATACTACACATTGCTTTTGTTAGGTGATAGAGCAAGTCCATCCCAGTAATAACGAGCCTTCTTACCTCCTAGACCATGATTTCTAATTCTATTCTACAATAAAAGGAACGAGGGCCTCTGGCAGAAATGACTGGAGACTAATTCTAGGACTCAGACAAGATGAACCCGGAACAACTTGTAATGCCTGAAATAACACACACACACACACACACACACACACACACACATACAAAGTACACATACTAATGAGGTTATATCAAAGGAAATCAGTCAACTGAAAGAGTCCCTAAGAATCAAAGCTGGGACAATTTACCAAACAAATTAAATAAAGTTGTTGGCTTATAATCTAAAATATGAAATAAATATCTGATAGTTCATACTGATATAAGTGACACAATAAACAATAAATACAGGAAAAGAAAGATTCTAAATAATTTCTGTAGCTATTCTATCTTTCATAAAGTTGGGCTATTTAGTAGTCTAACGCAAGTCTCACTAGGAAATGTCAAGGTGTGGGCAAGACTGCACTCTTATGAAAGTTCTAGGGGTGAGTCCTATTCCATGCCTTTGGGGGCTTTATGAAGCTGTCCACATATTTTAGTTTATGACTCTATCTCTATCATCTAACAGCAATGCATCTCAGTATTTAACCCTAAATCAATCCATCAAAATTTAAGCCATTTCTGGTTAATTTGTCTTTGGGAAGCAATGTGACCAAAATAATAACTAAAGTTATTTGAGAAAAAATATTTTTCTATGGGCTTATTTTCTACCCATGTCATTGGTTCCCAAACACCCAGTCCAATAGTATAGGCACTGGCAAACGGCCTTAGAATAGTCTGCCTAAGTCAAAACCTCAAATATTTGCTATCTGACCCTTTAAGAAAAAACTTACTGATCCAGTCCTCGAGGTCATTTGTTTTTTCCTTCACACACACACAAAAAAAGATAAATAAATCAATACAGTATAAATCACATCATATAGAATCTTCTATTAACATATAAATATCTTTTACATGGAATAAAAATTTCATTTACATGGAATTGCAACTTCTATTTGCTGAGATGAGGCATACTAGTTTTCTGCCCTTGTTTTCTCATAATTCTATGGTATTAATCTTGATGCTGCTATGTACATAGTTTAGCCATGGCCATGTGGGTAGGGGAAGAGCAATGAAAGGCATAAACTTACAGGGAGAACTTCAGACATATGCAATCAAAAAGAGATTCCCTAAGTGACAGGACTAGAGATAACAGGACCTCATCAATGTAGACAAGACAATGTAGACAAGGAAAATGGGAATTGGTATGTCGCACCTCCCCCAGTCACATTTAATTATAACCCTTTAAGGTAAATAGCTATATCTGCATTTTTATTAGAGTATTATAGTTATACATAGCGGTAGGGTTTATTTTGACAAAAATCACATATGTGAAAAATTTGATTTACTCCATTTCTTATCTCTTGTGATCAGGTCATTTTGGCCTTTTCCTTGTGATTAAGTCATTACAACTCTCACAAAGAAAGTTTGCTGAGGGTTATATGAAGGGTAATTAATCACTGAAGAAGGTATGAGAAACTGGGGCAAGAAAAAAGAAACTCAGCTTCCTCAAAAGCCAAGATGGTTAGAGCCACATCATCCTGAGTCCTCCCTAGAGATGACCCATGGTGCCTACTATGCATCCTCTGCTCACTTTCTTTCTAATAAACTCCTGCCTGCATGCCTCTGAATGGCTTACTATGTATGATACTCTTCCTGAGGAATCACAAGAACAAGTGGCTGATGACCCCCTTGGTCACCAGGACTCCACAGATGGGTCTTCTCTACAATAAATGCTATCTAAGAGGTAACTGAAATCACTATTTTAGATAAATTAGCAAAAGAAATAATGGTTTATGAAAGAAAGAATGAAGAAAACCACATTTTATTTAGTTCAAATAGGAGTTCTGGGCTTCTGGGATATGTGATACGTGATGCTACTGTATTTCACAGCGCCATGGCTGTGAATGTACCTTCTGTGGGGAAACCATGGTTCATGCTAAGAGTTTCTTCCTTCCTAATATCTGATGAAGGTGATTCAAAGGGTCCTAACATGGGAGCTACCTCTGTCCTTCAATGGAAAGGGTTTCATGTGTTTTGCTGATTGTTGAAGGGAAACTTATTATATCAAATAACATGCAAAAATATGAGCTCTTTCCCCACTGAAAGCCAGTAGCAATAATTGTGTGTGCAAATATATGTGTTGTATACAATATATATACATAATATATAAGTATATATTTACATATGTTCAACATTATACAAAAATAATACTTCAATGTCACTGTGTCTTGATAGGTTATAGTATTAAGAAACATTCAACTACCATAACTTTATTTTGTTCGTCTTCAAGTATTTATATATTAATGATATTCAGTAGGAATAATTGATCATTTACATGTATTGTGTAAATCAGATAACAAGGCCATTTAAACAGGAGAGGACACTAACCTCCATTCCATATGGACTATTTATACTATGAAATTAGTCCTCAATGGCATTTGGTGCCCACTAAAGAGGGCACCTCTTTTGTTCTCTGAGAATATTTATTTTAATAATGTCAGTCACTTTTTAAGTGCTCTTGTTTAAAGCTGGGCACCTCTATATGGGTTTTCTTTCCTTTCTTTTTATGTAGGTAGCTCCTTGTTCCTTTAATCACAATGTGTTTTGTTTAATATTTCAGTGCTGTTTATTGAGACACCTTAATTTGATTGTTTCTTTCAAATTTGTCTTCACCAGGTGTTTCTTGAATAGAGCACATTTCCCACATGATAAAATTAAAGGTCTAATTAATGCCTTTAAGGACATTGGTGCACAATTCAGCACCTAATTTTCTGCAGGGGGCATATTTAGGTGTTTAACTAGGTGGAACTCTGTTTGGAAGATTTCATTTGCATACAAAGCCCCTTTTATTTCTTTGTAAACACTCTTCAATACAGAAACAAAGAACACATTCACATTACTTGGTATGCACTTTTCTAGCAAGCACAGGCATACAACAAATAAATATATCTAAGCTACATTTCATCAGAGCAGAAACAAAAATCCTATTAGATGAGGTGTTGAAATATGAGGTCCATTTCTGTGGAACAATGAGGATAATACCAGCAACTGAAAATGGTGGGGAGGGGGAGGGCTGCAAAAGCCCTGCATGAAAAACGAACGCTTTGAAAAATCACGTCTGAGATGTAGAGGATCTTAAGAAAAATATGGCATCACATCAAGCACAAAAAGGAAAGCTAAATCACCACCAGGCGATGGCTGGCAGAGAGCTGGCCAGGAAACAAAACTCATTGATCTATCTTAAGGCTATAAGGACTGGGAAGGCGACCATCTGTATAAAGGCTGGGACAATGTTTCTAATCTTGTTTTATTTAATTTTTCAATCTACTTTGAAACATAAATGCTGTAAATATCTTAGATATTATTACTAAAAACAGTTTACATCATTACTAGGGTATTAAAATCTAATAAGTGTTGTGTTTCATCCTAGTGTCCACAAAGACATGATTTTTCAGAAGCAGAGATAAAATTTTAGCCCCATTTCTACTTCTCTTCCAGAAAACCATAATCTTTATCAGAACTTTTCTTTTGAAATGAACAACAGATATTTTCTCAACATTTGTAAAAAGTTAGCGTCAAAGCAAAAATCACTCTGAACAAAGTTGCATAGGCAGAGACTTAAGTTAAGTGTGTTGTGCCAGGGAACAGAAGCCAGAACTCCTTCTGGACTCAACTGCACTGAGACTGAAGCTAGAGAGGTTTTCAAGGATGACCTGGGGGTACCCCAGGTCATCTGTGTTTGCTGATTGGCTTTACTAAAAGAAAAAGTAAGCTTTCCATTATTTTCATGGCAGGAAGTAGTTTTACAACTTGTCATCCCACTTGTGTTAAGCTCCTCTCTCTCAATGAAAGTAGAAAATAGAGACTTGATCTTCCTTGATAAATACATTTCAAAAGGAAGGGTCCCTGCCTTTGAAAAAGATTTTCCAGGGTTGTAAATTGGCAAAAAAAAAAAAAAAAAAAAAAAAATTGAAGACCTACATCTCCATTAAAGTTTACTCCAGTGACTAAGGAAAACAAAATCAGAAGCCTAGGAAAAATGTTTGTCTAAAGTTTAGTTAATGAATGGTTATTGATATTATTTTGGTTTTTGTTTTGTTTTGTTTCAGGTGCTGTGGATCAAACCAAGGGCCTCATACATGGTAGACAAGTGCTCTAGTGCTGACTCTATTTGATACCCAGTAGCACAAAACAAAACAAACCAATTAAATTTAGTCAAGCTAAAGGATACTTTAAAGCCTTCTTGGTCTCTAGGAAAATACAGTTTTTAAAGAAATCAGAACTTCACCTTCGTCAAACTTATTGTTGCCCACAGATATCACCTAAATGAAAATTCTAGAGTCCCTGCTTTTTAATCTTCATTGTTAAAATAACCATTTCCTGTAGGATGTTCATTCTTAGTCATTTTCTGTGTGATATTATGTAAATGCTATATTTCTTGGGCTAAGGCAGATATTAAAAGGGGAAATAAATTTTAAAATGAAGCCAGGTGGGGTGGTGGATACCTGTAATCCCAGCACTTAGGGAGGCTGAGACAGGAGAATCGCGAGTTCAAAGCCAGCTTCAGCAACAGCATGGTGCTAAGCAACTCAATGAGACCCTGTCTCTAAATAAAACACAAAATAGGGATGGGGATGTGGCTCAGTGGTCGAGTATCCCTGAGTTCAATCTCCAGTACCAAAAAAAAAATTGTTTTTAAATAAAAATCTATTGCAAAGTCCAATTCTCACCCTGCTCTAGTCACTTGCTTCAAACTCATCCCCTTTCTATACACATAACCATTTAATTGTTTTGTGGGTGCATCCTTCTGGAGTCTCTTTAAGCAAGTGTGAACCTACATAAATATGTACCCCTAGACTCCTCTATCTTACATATTAAAAAAACAATATATTTTATGCACTCACACATATGTATACATACACTATTTGGAACTTACCTTTTCCACTTAGTCATACATATTAGACAATGATTTATGTCCTGAATACAGAATTTCCTCTGTGCTCTAGACTACTTAACCATTTCCAGATGTGTGGCTAGATTATCTCTAATTTCTTGCTATTAAAATAATATAGCAATGAATCAAATTATTGAGAAGCTATTTTATGTATAAATGTATATTTGTAAGATATATTCTTTTCTGTACTTTCTAGAGTCTACTTTCTATCTTGCTCCTTTTAATTAAGAAAATATATAATTTTCCCTTTTATTTTTTTTAATGCTGCTCCAAGTTTTAAAGGTTTTCTTTTTCTTCTCTTTAGCTAAGTCTCCTTTGAGTGCTTGTATTTCTGTTTTGAGGAATGGCTTCTGAGTGATGATTTCACTAAGGTGAGTTCTAAAACTCTTGCTGGAATATTTGGATTACACATCCATATACCTTTCATGTGAAATACTCTTCTATTGAGTTTTGTTTACATTCACTAGTATTTGGGGTACTATTCCTCATATTTTTCTTATAGTATCATTTTTTAAATACTGTGTTTTTCTTTTTGTTATATGTATTTAAATCAGATTTTTCCTGCATTGTATTAGTGCAAGTTATTGTTGAAATGATGGAGGGGTCATGGACTTTATATCTGTTCAAGCCTTCCTCTTCTTTTGCTATAATGACTTACACTTTAAAGGATGTCCTTTCTATGTGACCACAGCACCTTTCCTGTTACTTAGGATCTGCCATGGATTAGGAGACCTATGCTATTAACCATAAATTACTTCAATCCTTGGGATGATGTGGAGGATAGACTCTCTTTTTCAAGTGCTCCCATACTTTCAAAGGAATTCTTTTCTGCCTGGAGTCCAATCTTAGACTTCAAATTTTTTCTTACTTTATTTTTTTGGCTTATACTTCCTCAGGGTTTGGCAAGAGTTAAATGGGATCACCAAGCACAAGAGAGGGCCTGCAAAGAGGGCTTTGAAATCTACAAAAACAGCAATTACTCCATCTAGTAAAATATGGTTAGTCTTAGAAATCAGACTGTGTGTAACTGTAATAAATGATTGGATAGTGTGAAGGAACCAACTTTAAGTCTTCCACTGAAGGATGAGCATAATTAAGACATGAATAAATGTTTGTTAAATATAATGTATTTTGGCATATTTTACCATATATATGTTCAGACTATTTTGGAAAGTCACTTCCAAAACTCAATGCAATCACTTTTGAAAATTTAACCCAAGAATTTTATTTTGCTGTGATTTCCCTCTTCTCACATTTATTCATAAATATTTTTTAGTTGATTTCACTCTGGACCTACATCCAATGTAAACCAATAGCTTTTTGACCTAGAAAACTCTGACCTACCTACCTAAACCCTGCCTCAAATAGGCATGATTTCTTGTTTGCCTTCCCAAACTGGTCCTCTTGCAGGACAATCATGATTAAGAGATTAAGAGAAGTAAAGAGGAGCTGATTTCCATTTGATAAAATATTTTAAATAATTTAAAAAGCAAATGAATATGATACAATGTATATATTATATATATGAAATCTACTATTGGCCAATGCCACAAATTATAGGACATTTCATCACATTTTGCTTATAAAAATATAGTAGCTCTCTCCTTTTTTACTGCTATTTAATAGAAAATGGGAAAAAAACAGTAACATACAATAAAAATCATACAGAAGTATAATTTCTCATTTGGATAAGTTCTACAAGCAATCAAATTTTAATGGTCTAAGAGTCTATGTTTGTAGTATCAGCTGTGTTCCTCTGACAGTTGCTTTCACAGTCTGGCTCCCATGCAATATTGCTAACATGTTATTTTGTGGGTGGAGAGTAGTTAAGCATCAAGGTATGGAGCACTACAATGGATTGGAACTTCAGACCAAGCTGTGGAAGAACAGACAGCCTTATCCAGGAAGATGGTCCTGTCTGACAAAGTTGAGGGTGAGATCAGGCTGAAAGCAAAAATATGAAAACATAAAAAAATAAAATGAATAAAAAATAGGAACTACCATATTTGAATGTTTATTATCTGCTAATATGTGCTTAAGGGTTTTCTCTTAAAGATAAGGAAATGGAAATGTGAAGTGTTTCATCTAATATCACACAGAAGAACATAACAGAGCAGGGACTTAGGTCCAACCACACAGGTACTTTGCATTTCAAAACCTGTACTCTTCTTTGCCACATGGGCTCTCTACTAGTGGGCTCTGGAATAAGCAAGTTTTGGATGAAGAACAAAAAGAAGTTCTATTTTATGTGGTGTTTTGTGAAAAACCCACATGTATTTCAGAGAGCTTAAAGAACTAGGACCAGCTGGTTAGTTATAGGATTTAAAAATTGTACATCCAAAAATGAAGTAAACATATTTCCACAAACTTTTTGTTGTTGTTGCTAATGTGTTCCCTTGCTCAATGTGGAACATCATCAGCTACTCTATTTTAGAAATAAACACTAGGTAGTCAATTCTGACTTTTCTCTCATCCATATAATGCATTATATATGTCACCAAACTCTATTCCAACTTTCTTATTAAATCTCAAGCCTAATTATCTCTCATGATCATGTCTCTATTGTATTATTTAAGAAAATTGTCACCTCAGGATTACTATTGTAACATCACAGATGCCCCTTTCTTATTTGTATCCTTCCTATGCTCCTCTCATCCCCAGTCAATTTCTACCATATTATTCAGGATGATTTTGTAATGCTACTCTTTTCCTATGACTTCCCTATGTAAAAGCTTTTTCAATCCCTCTTGGGATAAAATAAAAGTGGCATAGTATATAATAAAGATGAAAGCGTACCTCATATTCTCAGGTGTAGGAAGAAATGTGCATCCAATGGTCAAGGTGGGTAGAGATAGCCAGTTCAGATTTGGCATTCTTGAGTTGAGGTAACTATAGCATATCCAGTTGGAGATCTCTAGCTGGTATTTGTGTATATGTGTATCTTCACTGATCTTTTCTCTCTAAAAGGAAATAAACTAAGTTAACTTACAGGAAAATACTAGTTAATACTGTTGTTACCCATCTCAGGAGCATTTCTTTTCATTTAACAATTTGGAGAAATATTAATTTATAAATATAATTTCCAAACATATAACCTTAAGTAGAATGAAATGGAGTTGGAAAGGTATTCTAAAGAGTGGTCTTGTCCCTTCAGATCATGCTGGTTGTATATTTTATACATGCAGCAAGAGGCACCAGTATCATAGATGCTGCTGTAAAATTCACCGTGGCTGAAACATGCAAATCAGCACAGAATGTTTGCTGGAGGGTAAGTCAGAGCAATGCCATTGAAGTAGCCTGTATATGCATATCTCATTGGTGACATCTTGAGCTCTGTTAATCAATTCCTATTTGAGATAAATGCATCTGCTTGTATCTCAAAAGACTGGATTCACAGAACCGTGACTAAGATATTTCATAGATGCTCTCCAAGGACTTTAAAAGACAAAACGACAGGAAATTTACAAAATCCATACAGCTAACCTGAAGAAAAAGGTTAAGCAAAATTTAAAGCTTCTCAATCCTCCCGTATAGTCTGCAAGTTTAATAAACAATGGCCTAAATTTGTCTATAGATTTATAGAGATATGATTCATTGTAATGATGCCTGTGTTAAACCAGACTTCTAAGAGGTACTAATTTCTCCTAGAAAATAACATATCTCAGAATTTCATTCCCCTGTTGAATAGTTTCCTCTAAATATTTAAGAAGCACAGCTAGTCTTCTTAGGAAAAAAACTGAACAAAAAGTATCTCACAAGATCACAGAGAATGCTGGGATTTATTTTTTTTTAATTTTTTTATTTAGAAGGAGACACTACAGAACGTGGCTCACAATTTTGCATAGAACTCCTAAGGGCAACTGATGGCATCTTTGCCTTCTATTGTTTCTCTCCTAAATCATCGATAATAGAGGCCCCAGGCACTATGGAGTAAACCCTGAAGCTCACTGCCTATAGACTCTAAGGGTATCATTTCCATGGTTCAGTTAACAAGAGAAGTGAAACTCACGCCATTATTTGACTTGCTTAAAATGTACTCTTTTCGTGTTTTAAACTCTCCTATCTCATATATTTGCAATTATTTGGCCCTTAGCATTCTCCTTGAAACTGTCCTCCTCTGCCTGTTCCTCCTCTTGTTCCCGTTGACATTTTTTACACCATAGCTTCTAGCTATCCCTCAACCACAAAGGTAGTTGAAGCAACATCCAAAAATACCAGCTCCCAGGAGCTGCTAGTTCTGTGCTTAGAGTATAAAACGGGTCTCAAGCCTGGGTAATAACTGAATTCATGAATCTCAATTCCCAGATGACATTAATAGCAGCATAGAGCAGGAAGCAGAGTTATGTTAATTTCTGCAGGTAATGCGTGAGAGCAGATAGGGAAAGCTTGAAAGGTCAACATCTGCTGTCATGCAGGAGTGTTGCAAAATGTGATTGGCCAGTAAATGTCAACACCATGTTCTAAAATCTACATGCCACCCTTTCAATTTAATCTTAGCTTGCAGCCCAGCTAACAATCATGCAGCATGTTTCAAAAGCCCTTGAATTCTAAAATGGAATTGTATGATTGCATTCCCATGGCAATAAGACACCTGTAAATTACAAACTTGTCATTTAATCAGCATAAATGTAGGGAGTTTGTGCAACCACTGTGAATTTTTTTCATATCTATTTTCAAGGGAGGCTGAAGACCTCTTAATGATTATATACCATAACGGACTGCAGGTCTAACTGTTGCCATGGCATTATATACTTCTTTTCTTTTAAAGAAGTGACTGGAATGCAGAGCAGATAATGAATCTAATTGATTGTCCTCTGCTCCACACAGATATGCTTTATATTCTCTCCCTTTTGTGTTCTTCCCTTTCACTCCAGATTGGATTCACAGGTATACATTTGTACAGTGAATGACTCTCATACAGAGCAACCCCCACCTTATAGAAAAGAATAAATATAAAATGATCTGCTTCGAAAATGCCTATAACAAAAAAGTGTATGTATAAAGAGCATAGAAGAAAAAATTTACATTCACCATATAAACTGTCAGATGAAATCAGTGAAGAGGGAGACTATTGTCTTAAAAAATAAGGTGCACTCTGCAGATTTGTAGCACCCAGGGTTATGCATGGTTCTCTTTAATTATAAGGGAACTATGCTAGTGAATCTCAGTGAATCCCAGACATTCAAATACAATTCACTAGCAACATATTTAATAAGTATCTGGGCTTTAGATTATCATTAATTATTACTAACATGCATTTCTCAACTGGAAGTCCTTTATAGCACAAAGCATGAAGTTTAATATAATTGACTTTTATTTTCATAATCTGTGCAATTTGACCAAAAATAGAATTTTAACAGGTATTTTAGCTTCGGTAATTATTTTGGACAGAATCATAGTTATGTTCAGAGTACACAGCTTCTCTTCATACAAAAAGCATTTATATTTATAGATGGATGGTATTAGAAAAGTAGTCCTGATATTTTCTACTGAGTGACTTCTGAGATGAAAATCTATAGGTGAATGAATTTAGTCATTAGAGACACTCGTCCCATGTTACACAGCCTAGTGACGAGCCTGGCTAGATTTTAGCTTTCTTTATTCCTCCTCAAGTGTTCTTTTCACTACTTAGAGTCTGGGTCATATTTTAATACATCTCAAAATAACAATAAGTTAATTAATTTAAAAAGTAATATTTTTCCTTCTCCCTATAAAGAAATGAATGCAAACACAGCTCCCGGTTTTCTGCTTAAAATCTATAAGGTATGTTGGGGCACAAATGCTGTGCTCACATTTAATGTATGAGGCATTCCTACTTCCAAAGGTTTTGATTAAAATGTAAGCTAATTTTAAAAAGAAATGAAGAACCCCAAAATAAAAAATATTGAATTATAGCATAAGTGCCTGAAAACATCAAAAGGAATTTCCGTGTAAAACTAATATAAAAGTCAGAAAGTGACGTAAAGACCATGTTTATTATAGAGTCATTTGAAGTAAAGCAAGAGTCTTGCGTGTTCCTGTAGCCAAATGCTAAATGAAGGAAGAAAAGAAATAGATCTCCCAGGTTAAATTTGTTGTTGACATGTGTTGAAGTCCTTAAGAATTTTAAAACTAAAGAAGAGGGGTCCTAACCTTGATTATAACCTTAGTAACATAACCACCATCTCACAAATGTCGTCCTGGCATTCATGAAAAGTACTAGATAAAATGCAAATTATGATTTTTTTTGTTTCTCTGTTTTCTTAACACCCACATATACTCTTTCTCCCCACTCATCCTCCCTCTCTTTCCTCTGAAACTCACCTGAAGTATGCCTATCTAGAAAACCTCTGCATCAATTACCTTTCTCCTGGCCTAACACCTCACTGTTGTTTCTAAGGTTCCATTGTCTCTGCTAATATTAAACAATAGTCTTGTAGTTTACCATGAGAGAGCGTAAGAGATCCATCTATTCCTATACAATGCATAATAATAGTTCATGTTTCTGGAGATATGCATTAGTTCAAAAGTAGGCAGTAATAGATTATTTTTCAGCAAGAATCCTTCTTGGCAGGTCACAATATGCACATTGCTTGTTTACCACTGGGTACACTATTGTTCCTTTATTAACATATTTTCTGAATAGTAGTGCATAGTTGGGGTTAAGGCCCAATATATTAGGAAGGAGCACTGAGATTATGCTACCCATCCAGAGAACTGAGGTAATGTTTCCATGTGTTTTAAAACAGAATGTCTTGAAACTTACTTAGGCTAGTGTTGTCTGATATTTCATAACAAATGAATTTCTTGATAACTTTTTCTATAAAATTATTCCATACAATATTCATAAAAGAATAATAACTATAGCACCAAAATTGAGATAATAGAAGAAATTAGGATAAATTTCTTATCTTTTAAATTTATCATTCTAAATGACTAAAAGAAGTGGTTAAAATACACAATTTAACAGGGAGACTTACTCAATTACTTCATTTCTCAAAGAATTAACCTTATTTTGTGAACTACATTTGAATATTGACTTTTATCAAGTCACATGTCTACCACAAGCACACATTACACATACACACATACACATGTACACCACACAAACACACACTTGCCTAAATATGAATGAACAGTGATCCCAGATGAAGCTCTCCATGTGTTGTTAGCTACATTTTTAATCTTCTACAGTTTAGAAACATTTTCAAGAATTCTGTCCCCTTTCCTCATCCAGCAGAGAAGATTGAATGGGTCTCCTAACTCTGCTGATGATAAGAAGGAAAAGATAAACCAGAGAAGTCATTCTTGCCTTTAGGGATTCACCTGGTAAATTGCTGCTTAAAGAGTCCTGTCAATAAGTCAACTTCTTTACTGTCGGGAGCAATTCTCTACTGGCAGGGAGATGGACAAGATGACCTAATAGATCTTTTTTCATCTCAAGATCCAGTTTCTTTTCAAGGACTTGTGACTGGAGAACAGAAACAATGTTTAGGGCCTGTCCACAAATTTTTACCGTTTTTAAAATGCTTGCATTTTCTTTTTCTTTTTCAGTGAACTGATTCAAATTCTTTAAAAATGATCTTCCATTACTCACATATTGCAGATGCTCTAGAACTTAATACTGGAAATGTTTTTGTTTCTTAATACCCATGTTACCTTAAGTGAATGACTCTTCCTTCTGTTTCTGTCTTTCATTCAGCAGATGGTTATAGTAAAATGCTTAAAGACTTTAGAATCAGGTTGAGGTTTTAAAATCTGCCGCCTCTACCTACCAGCCGAGTGATCTTGGACAAGTAACACTGACAATGATTGTGGCGGTTCTTTTTTACGTGCACTATTCTTATCCACAGCAAATTATTCTCCAATTGTGTATGTTTTAAAAATCAATTTCAGAAACCATGACATTTCGGGATTATACATTTGGTGGTTTTCACATTATCCCTGCTAATTTAGGATGGCAGTATTGATTGAAATAGGCAAGTTACAAATTATAATCGAGGACTTTGGAATTTAAGCGATGAAGTTATCTCACATGTGTAAGGGAAATGGTAATGGTGTGCTACCATTGTTTCTCTTTGTCATACAATTTCTCAAACAGCACAGATGGACTTACTACAGACATCTATGTAGTTTATGGTGAGAATAAACAAGATTCAATTGGTTTTTTAAATGTTACATTTTGAGAGGTTTCAGAGATGTATTGTGATCAAATGGATACATTATTTGTAATGAATTGCAAAATCTTTCCAGACTTCTAGTAACTTAAGAACTGAAACTTTACTTCCTTTCAAAGGTCTTTCTCTGTGACTATAATGGGAATGTAACTTCAGTTTCGTTCTCAGAACTAATGAATCCTCCAGTGCATAACTTATTTGTGATATTATCTTGTTTAAAGATTGAACATTTCATCACTTAGACTATGAACTGCTTATAGATAGCAGCAGCATTTCCTCACTCTTGGTAATTTTCTGCATCTCACACAATAGTTGGTATAGAACAGGTTTTCAATAATTGTTAAATGAAAAAATAAACAAATGTCAGTACTCAAAATTAATTTTTAAGGCTAATTGTTCCCCTAATACTATGATGACATGGTGCTCTGTCCTCACACCTTTTATTGTTGAGACAGAAAAAATGAAATGGTGGTATATGACTTAGTGAATATTAATTTATGTTACAGAATTGGGATTTGTCTTTCAAGTTCTTTAACTTTCAACATCCAACATATAGTTACAGTTTTAGTGTATAAAAATGTCTGCTTAATTCTGGAAGTAAATTCTGTTGTTCCCATAAAATTTGGTGTTATAAAATTCCTTATTAAAATGATTGAATCAGATATCTGGGCACATATGGACAAAATCAAACTGCTAGTAAATGTATTTTATGGTGCATAAAACATAGCAAATATATAATTTATATTCTCACTGCATTTCATATATTATTAATGACCAAGAGTTTACTACAGCCTATAATTATTTTGCTTACTAATTTGAAAACTAAAAGTATAACAAAGATTTTTTACATTCTTCCAGTACTTCTTTTGCTTTACTCTTAAACATTTTTAAAAAAAAATGGCTCTATGAAAGTGCAGATAATTAACATATATTTCCACATTTTGTCATCTTTGGGAAGCAAGTTAATTAAAAATAAATAAATAAAAATAGAAAGACTTGGATGAGAGCACTGAGGTTGAAAATTCTTTACATAGAAAATTCTTTCCAGCTCAGGTTTCAGAGAGAGAAAAAAAAAATGCTTGAGAAACATTCTTCCTATCTTTTCCCTAAGGAAATAAGTTACAATGACAGTCACCTAATCTAATAACTTCTCATATTTCTGTCATAGTTGCACCTTGCAGGTGTACTGGTTCTCCTCGTTTTCATTCTTTTACTGATTCTATTTTACCCTCTGTTCCCTATTGATATCTATCAAAAAGTTCACAATTGCAATTTTAGTATTAAATTTATTTCTAGCACTGCTGGTCTCCTTTCCTCTCATTGGTCCAAAGCTATATGCCAAGTCAATGGTGCAAGTAAGTTTAATTCTTTCCTTGGCTTGGTTACTTTCCTTCTTCACCCAGCATCAACAATTAGACAACACAACACCTTAAACCTTTTTTGATATAATTAGATGAGTAATTCTTATGATGATCTGCTTATTATTAATTCTATTCGACTTTTCATCCTCTCCCCCATTCTAACTGTATCCCTCTCCATTCCCCACAAAGTTAACCACAGCAGAAGTGGGACATCTGCTCAGAAAAACATTTAGATTGCTAATGATTCTTTTTAACATCTGTTATAGTGCTATGGAACAGTTGTTGTTCCTTTAAGGAGGCTCAGGGGACAAGACCTATGTCACCTTAATAGTGGGTACTTTTGAAAGTAGTAAGACCTATGCCTCTGGGAGCCATTCAAAAGTGCTATTGTGTACATACATAAACTTAATGCTTCCAGTCTTAATATTTTTTTCTTTGTCCATTGCGGTATTTCCGATTAGAGTACTTTGTGTCTGGTTATTGTAATACTTGATGGAATTTTTTTTTTGTCTTCTGACTCCATTGTTCATTACAGTTGCACTTTTAAGAAGAAAAGCTATTAACCACAAAACATATCTCATATCTCCTATTGAATTGAATGTGAACCTTTTATCAAAAAAATTCAAATGGGCTTTGATACCAACAACTCAATCTGTATGATAATTTGCAACAAGGAAATGAGAATATAGGCTGGTATCAATTTTTTTCTTTGCTTTACAGCAAATGTATGTGTACTTATTCACAAATACTTTGCATAAGAAGAAATAAAAAAGAATTTCTTTTTAATGAGTCTTTCCAGAGTATCTTGAAAACACTCTTTTCTGTCTCTCAACTGAAACAAAAACAAATAAACAATAAAGAATGCCTTTGTAACATTCAGATTATAGGAGCCAGAATTTACTGGTGAGATAAAATGTATTTCACAGAAAAATTAGTCTTCTGATATTTAAACAGAGTGGTCAAATATCTAAAACAAATTTTAGAAAGTCAGTTTCAGCTATAGGGAAAATGTCATCTGAAATAGACCTTAAAACAAGTAAAAAAATGATTCTATTTTGCTATTCATTTTCCATTCAATTTTAGATTTAACAAATCTAATGTCTAAGGGAGTTGTCACTTAACTTTTGTTTATCACTTAATCTTTTCCACAAAAAAAATTTGTATTGATAGGTATATAACAGGTAGTAGATAGATGTTTAGCTGCTTCTTATTCTGCACAGTTTTGTTATTTCCCATTGTCTTTAATCTGCAAAAAGCCCTATTGCAACCTCTGGTGGATGAATCAATTATGGTACAAGGGAAAATGAACCTAATGTCTTTATAGGAATTTATATAACTACAAAGAATATCATTTACTTTGCATATATAACAAATCAAAACACTATGATCACTGATGCAAATTGGAGATTATTTTTCCTCTGACACTTAAAGGCAAATACTATATTCCTTTCTTAATCATCTTATGAAAATTTAAATTAAATACAAGAACAACAAAAACCAAACAAATTAACTCAACTCCCTGGGTTATTCCACTTTTGACTTTTTGCATAGCTATAACTAGGATGGGCACAATTGCTCTGGTATTTTAGATGTTTTGCTAAGGAGTTTATTCATAAAATAAAATAATTTGTAGGTTGTTAAACCATTTAAGTAATAGCTAATCTAGTTTCAAGTTTTCTCCTGGATGTGAAACCAACTTTGTCAACAGAATTCATGATCTGCGTTTTGATTCTTTTTTCCTTTCTAAATATTCAATAAGTGATGTGATATTACTTGATTAATAAGTCATTGGAATTAAAATATATTAGTGAACATAACATATATTTATTGACATGGTAGAAATGAGTGGTGCTGCTTAAACAGAGTATGCCCTCATATGAAAGTAGAATTAGAAGCAGCTATTTACTCTGTACCAAATTATGACTGGTGGTATTCTTTTTTGGCTAAATTTAGATCAAAGTTCCCTGACTCTTAGACTGTTATGTTTTTCAACTACATTAACAATTTTCATCACAACTGAACTTTTGTTTAGGTAAAATGAAATTCCTATAATGAAAATTTAAACACAGAGGCATTTCAATATATCACCCTTTTAACATTTAATTTTTAAAATACAAATGTTAACTTTGAATTGAAATCACTATAAAATTAGTGTGCAATCTTCTCCCCATCATGGCACACATACTTCAGTCCAAGACAACTGTGGTTCCTTCCTACCCAATGAAGTGTTTCAAATAAAATGTAGGAGACTTGGAACAATCCAAAGGAGTATGATTTTATCTGCCCTATTTGTCAAGAAGTCTTCAAAGTCATGATTTTATTTCATTGTTCTAAGGCTTGCTTGTCTCCCTCCCTCCTTTTTTTACTCCCTCCCTTTCTTCTTCCCTTTCTTTATTTTATATTCTAACATCTGTAAAATGTGTTCATATTCTTGCAGTTATAATAGGTAACATCACAGTATAATAAGTAATATCTTTCTCAGTGAACACACAAAAACTGATACATCTTACTATAATGACATTTTATGGCCAATAAACATGATAAGTAGGTATCACAGAATATATTGCATTTAGAAAGAACCCACTAGTTACATTGTTTCTAATATTCATTTTTAAGCAACAGCTAACACCTGATACTCTTTATATCTCCTGAGTTACAATCAATCCATCCGTGCTACTCTCTAAAATTCCTAAACTGAATTTCCTCTCCCATATTTTCCTTTCAGCCAGTTCTCCACATTGCATATTTAAGATGGGAACTAGTAACCCTGAGGGGCACAAGGAACAGAGCATATCCGCTAGATCATGAGACCACAACACTCTGTGGTTTGTGGAGCGTGAACTGTGAGCTACTCAAGTGCATTTTTAATAGAGCGACATGCAGAATTGTCTAGGACACATTCGGGTAGTATTTCATGATGTGAATATCTTTTCTCCATGTATTTTAAACTTGAAAAATCTCCACCCAGTCATAAAAAACTTTCCTTATGTATAAATGTAATATTCTGTCAGGTTTTAGACAGCAAAATTTATGCTCAAGACCTTTGTGTTATTTTATTTGAGCTTCTGCACATTCATCCAGCAAAGCATCAATTCCACAGCCTTAGGCACTAGCTTGTCTTTCTTGCCACTGCCATCATTGGGAAAAAAAATGAAAAAAATTATGTAAGTGATGTGGCCCTGTGCCTGTTGTGTGTTCAGAACTCAGTGGGATAAAAAAAAGACCTGTTTGGGTAAATTTTTCCAGAAATTTGAACATCTGCAGCAATGACAAGAGTGCATTTCATATAGTCCACTTTTTATTCATTTGCTGGAAGAGGCAAGGAATTGAAATTGGCAAGCCAATTTATACCTTTTTTTCAACCTTTATGTCTTTGTGTTCCAGGGAGATGGCAGCCCTTTCCATTTAACATCTCTCAGGATCCCTTGGGTGTGTCACTGTCACCCTGCTGAGTTTCAACTGCCTTGAAACGTCTGGTCTTGCTAGCTTAAGTGTCAGGTACTCTATCTCAAAGGGCACATATATGTTAGCATGTGTTTACCACCCCAGTGTATTGCTGGTTTGAATGTAATAAGCATACGACCACACAAAGTATAGCTAGTCCCAAGCACAAAGCAAGCAAAAACTATTGAACTGTATGTGGAGACTCTGTGTTTATTACTCTACATTTATTCTAGAATAAGCAATATTTAAAAATGCATTTTAGTCTTTCAACTTCTGAGAAAGGTCATGATCATTATACATTTTTCTTGAACGGTTTAATTCGTTGTTCCCATTAACACAGCCACCTTAATTATCATGCAGAAATAAAATGATGGGAAAAATTTATGGAGGGAAGCTGTCTTCAAAATATCCATTAGTTCAGAAACAGTAATATTCATTATCATCATAAAAGTTGCAGAGTTTTTTGTTTTTAGTTAAATGTATGTTCAGTTTGCTTATAGTCCTAAAATATAGTTTGAATGGGACACTAATATTGTCAAAGGATAAAGCAAGGAAAAAGGGGAGAAAAGAAAGTACTCTGCAACCACTTTTTTTATCTATATTTATATTTGATCTTCAAATTTGGGTGAAAATGCATTTCAATTCTCAACATATGCGTATCAGTAATACAGAATAAATAACCAATGTTATTCAATTCAAGTTTTAAAGTTAGCTTGTTTTATGTCTTTGTTCACACAGAACTGGGGGAATAAAAAACAAAGTCAAGGCCAGTTCTTAAGCCAATCAAACGTTTTACTCCCACCTTGTGGCAGTGTGGCTGCATGGCTAGTTTTTCAACTTAGGTTGAAAATGACTTATTTTTAAGTATCTTAATCACTGATGAAAATAAGATAGATTAGGGAGGTGGTTTGTGAGTCACCAAATGCAGAGGTCTATGATGCAGGGATTTTGCAGTATGCAAATCATCGAAGAGTTACATAAACAGTGCTACAGCATTAGCCTTTTCTCTAACTTGGAGGTAAAATTTGAAGAAATCCTGCAGCTTCCTCTTTTTTGCTATTTATATTCACTAATTTTGAATCACAAAATTACCTTTGGCTAGCAAGTAAGAAAAATAAATCTGAAGGTGTTTTTTATTTTTCTTAGACTCCTCCTTAGTTCACACTTCTCCACTCCAAACTATAAGTTAGCATTTCACCTGTCAGATTCTGCTCTCTCAGATTAGTTTTACTAAATCCCTAATTGAGTTTAACATCCAACTTCATTAGAAAGGAAACTCAGCTAGAATAAAATAAAGGCCTCTTAGTTGCCAGACAAAACAAGTTTGGATCCAGGAATCCTTTTCCTTGTACACAACAGAGAGGCTTCTTCAAAGGCACCTCTGAGTCCTGCCCCTTTATATTTCAACACTGCCTAGAAATTTTTGGAGATAGCCAGTTTTATATTTTCAAAAGGTTCTCCTCACCAAAAATTGTGCCAGCATCAGTACAATTTAACTTATTATTAACAGGCTGTGTCTGGGGGTTGAATTGTCTTTACATTCAGACTTACTAAATTGAGTTCAGGGACATACAGTTAAATGTGTTTTGTTTCCCTACAAAGATGAGAAAATATGAGTGATGAGTTAGCCTAATTTATGAAACAAAGTATAATTGATTTGAAATTTGCTTTTTCCTTTTTTAAAGGGAACAAGTGATAAAGAAACAAATCTATTTGGATTTCCTTTTTAAATTTGGGAGGTAGAAAATTATTCAGATATACTTTCTCACTCTTCAAATTTTTAAGAAGCTCGGCTAATAAAAATGTTGTGACTGGAGTACATTTTGGACCTCAGGGTATCCAGATTACATAAAACAGAACTTTATTTTTTATTTAGAGGTCTGCATTTTTTGGTCTCTAAAAAAGAAGTGCTAGAAAAAGATGAGGTTCTTTTTCCCGCTACCTAAATAATTATGTTATTCACTATCTAATTTATGTTATAAAACTGCAAAAACAATTCATTCTCATAACCATGATTATCTTAACATTCTTTTATTTAAATATAATTTTAGGCATGTAAAAATACTTGAAAAGAGAAAAAACTTCCTTTCAAGTTCATAAATGATGATGTTAATTTCAGAAGGCCAGTCATATAGTTGTTCAACATTTCAAGTCAAAGATGCCTGGGGTCCAAATAGGTATCCAAAAATCCCCAGTGTGTACTTTATTTCACATGTTATACTAAATTAGTACAGTGCTTATTTTCCAAATCCAAGAACAATAGAGCTTTCCTGTTAACTACTTTTAGAGACAGAAGACAAAAGTAGGATGTAAAATTTGAAGAAATCCTGCAGCTCCCTCTTTTTTACTATTTATATTCACTAATTTTGAATTATTACTAATTTTTTCTTTCTTAACACTTTTATTTTGTTTGTGGAAAGGACTTTTTTCTCTGCCAAACTATGACTTTGAGTTAAGTCCAAATCAGCTTCGTATGTTTCCTCACCTTCTACAACTGCATCCTTATCTTAATGTCTCATCCAGGAGAATGTGAATATTGTTTATTGTGTTGAATTCCTAACTGACTGCATGTTAAAACCAGTGCCTTTAGGATGTAAACTGTAGTACAAATGAAGTCAGAACCCTTTAAGAACACTTTATCATCGTTTGACCCAAGTCATTAGTTTTCTTAGAAGAGGTATTTGCAAGGATATTTTCCCATGTTGAGTTTCTTTTCTTTCTCAATCCATGAATGTTTTTCTTTCATTGTGATAGGTTTTTTTGTTTTTTTGCACTTACTACATTACTTTGTCCATTTAAAATTATATTCTAGGTGTCTTCACAGAAGTAGGGAATTTTTTTTCTTTGACACAATATGCCCCATCAAGATTGACAAATGCTAAAGTTGATGCTATTTGAAGTGTCTTTCATCCTTTAAAACCCAGCACTAAAATATCTCTGGCTCAAACTGAGTATACACCAATTGGGAAGAATATGTTTTGTATTTTGGACAGAAGCAGGGAGTTCATACTCAAAAAAACAGGGACAGGGTGAAGCGTGGTGACATACTCTCATCCCAGCTACTCAGGAGTCTGAGGCAGGAGGACTGAAAGTTCAAGCCCAGCCTGGGCAATTTAGTGAGACTCAAAAATATTTAAAAAATTCTAAAAGGGGCTGGAGATGATAATTCAATGGTAGAATGCTTGCATAGCATGTGCAGGTCCCTAGGTTCAATTGCCCTCAGTACTGCCAAAAAATTAAAAATACAATAAATTTCTATTGTTCATTTATATACCCAACTCATATAATTCATATCAGTTACTTATGGTTTTGTATTCCATAAAGGTATTACATTAATTTTTTTAATTAAAATATAGAATATATAATTTTTAAAAGAATGGAGAATAAGCACAAGGAAATACAACTAGCAATAGAACCACAGCCAAAAAAGAGGTACTACTGATGTTTTGCAGTGCATCTATCCAAACCTTAAATATAATCTACCATAAATTCTTCCCCTGGGATAATTAACTTGGGTTCTATAGTTGTATGCTTAGGTTGTTTATAACTTTACTCAATGAGAAATTGAATCTATAATGAATATGAATCTCTCTACCTATCTTTGATTATTCTCCTGGTAAATTTCTAGGAGTGGCATTGTTGTCTTAAAGGTACACTTATTCACCTCTAAGGAAAGCCTTGGATAAAAATGCGATTTATTTTCCTCCCAGCAGGAACCAAAAGAGACCATTTCTCTAACTTTGTCCACACTGAGTGTTACATATTTATTATTATTGTTAAAATTTGTTAGGGTAAAAGGTCATACAGTTGAAATTTTTAAAGATGTTATAAATCTAGGGAAATGATGTCTGTCTCATTCCACTATCTTTCCTAACCCAATGTCCCCACCCCTGCTTTATTAGAATAAGATAAACTCTATGTACATATGTCAATATGTACTCTGTCATGTATATCAAAAAAAGCAAATATTAAAAAGTAAAAATATTATCAATACAAATTTAAAATGAGAAGATTGTGTATAAGTTAATAAATGTAGAGAACATCAGAAAAACACTACTTTCAAATTATAATGTAAACTTAATCTTTCAGTATCTTCTTCATTGAAAATCTAGTCATTATATTTTGTTCATTATCTCTCTTATTTGGAATATATGACTTCTTTCTCCGTCATTTCAGTATTTACTAAATGCTTAGAAAAATATATATTAGCCCTTTCCCACTTCCTGTAGGTGCAACGATAAAACAATAACAACAGCTAGCCTTAAAATTAGAGTACTTGAAATTTACAAATAAATTAAAATTTATAGAAAATGGATAGTTTTAGAATATAAAATTAGGCCTATGAGCAAGATTAGCTACTTTTCTAGAATTATAAAGAAGTTTATGTTCTCCAAGTCCACAATGCCCTGCCTCTGTTTCTCCACACTGATTGGTAGTACAATTTGTTTCAATCTCCTCCTGATTCAATTCCTCTTTAACCATCAGTTGCCAAACTTTCTAAACAGAATTCTTATGAAAATAGCAAAAGAAAAATACTTCTGTCTTGGTATCTGTGATGCTTGGGGTTCTTAGAAGTGGTTCCCCAGAGCAGGAACACATCCAGTCCAGGTCTAAGGATGGTCCTGGTCTTGAGAGTGGCTCTAGATTAGTAAACCAAATTGAGGGATGGGTTATTAGTACATAGGCTCAAGCACATTAAGCATCTGCTTATTTTTAAAATCATCTTAATATCTTATTTTCTTTCTTTAGGACTCCTTTAAAATATCCAATTTAAATGAAATTTATTTTTAACTGATAAATAAAAACATTAAAATTGGACATATTAGTGGGGTAACATGATGTTTCAATACATATATACATCGAGTAATTGCGTATATGAGACATTAATCAATTCTTAATGATGAAAAGTTTCAAAAATCCTTTCTTCTAACTTATTCTAGTTAGAACCTTGTTGATTCGACAACAGAGCTTTTCTTCTCTTTAGATGAATTTTCTATTTTCTAAACTGAGTCGAGTGACAGCAAAGGTCTGAAGCTCTATTACACAACAGTAGGTAAAACTTTATCAGGCCCTTTCTGGGATCCATTCCCTGACAGAACTAAATAAGCGCAGGTCTATTCCATGCTTTTGTAACATACTGAGATTCAAGAATAACACAGAAACGCATGCACACAAATGGGCAGATATATACTCTTCAGCTAATATAACTCCATTCTAAAATTTTAGGGCTAGAGTGCTGCTATGCTGAAAATCCAGATTTGCCATAATGTTAGTTTCTTCAATTTCTATTGAGCACATTTTTAAATTTAAATTTTTAAATGTAAAAACCTCACTTCACTTTTTGTTTAATAGGAATAATTATATCCAGTGTGTACTTGATATGGTTTTAGATGACAGCTTAGACTAGACTCACCACTATTCAAAAATATATTTTTTTATTTATTATTATTTTGATTTTTCTAAGTGGAATATGAGAACTAACTATTGTGGTTAGGCATGCTATTTTGAAGATATAAGAAACAAAACATCACCCCTGTCCTAAGTGGTTAGGATAGCTGGAATTCTCGGGAATAAATTGAAGCCATTGCAGAGAATGACAAGGTTACAATAAAAGTGTGTGCTGCTTTGTTAGGGTGGCTCTGGAGAGGAGTATGCAAATAGGATTGCTGAGCACAGGGTCATGATGTTCTTGTTCAAGTGAAGTGACATTCCACTGACTGTTTCTAAAGAGAACTCTTTCAACTATTTTGTTTGACACAGTTTTGGTCAAAAAACTATCTTTCAAAAGGAAAAAGATGAACATTAGAATTCATCACTATGTGTATAAAATATTTGTGTGTGTGTGAGAGAGAGATACTGTGAAATATCAAATTATCTGAGTCTTCTTGTGAGCTTCCTCAATAGAACGGCCAGCTATTTTTGAGCCGGTAGTATTCACCAAACATTTTATTAGGAAAAATACAGAAATACAAAGGTTTTCAATTACTGTAATTCAAAACTTTGTCTTCACAAGTCAAGTGGAGTAAATCTTTAAGTAAAATGTGTGTCTAGATAATTTGATCAAGGGAGAAATCCTGGATCTGATGACTTCACTGTCAATGCATGCCACTTTGACCCACTGAAGATCAGAACTGCCTGCATTATCTCAGACTGAAACAGAACACTGTGGGAGATCTGAAAAGGCAATTGAAACCACAGTGGGGAAACTTGTTATTGGATTTTTTTCAAATCTCATGTCCTGTGACATACTAGCATCTGAGAAGGTCAGCCTTGTTGAGGAGTGGATACTTTAATAACAAGCATCTCTTCATAACAAACTTCACTTGATAGTATAATTGACTTCACATCTGTGAGATTTTTATTACTGTGGATTTTCATCAGCACTTCACCCAGTATCCTAACTTGCCACTGAATAATGCCTGGTGAGTATCACGAACCTGAGATTACAAAGTGGGCCATGGGGTGGATAGGCTCTGTTATAGAACCACTGCCAATATATAAATATGATGAAAAATTTTATAAGGTGCTTATATTTGACCCTTGTAATAGTCTTCTGTTGATATCATTTTGCTACTGTCAAAAAATTCCTCTTCCTTCCCAGGCATCTTCATGAGTGATTGTGAACTCCCACAGAACCGACTGACTTCAACTCTGTAAAACTCCTCGTAAAAAAACTGTCACCTACTTTCACTTTAAGCCAGTTTTGATCAGTTCTCTTCACGTTACTGTTTTAAAATGCACATAAACTAGAAAGTAAACCCTCCCTTTAACAGATGAGATTAGAAAGACTAATAGAATTTGAAAAGTTGAGTTATAATGTCATGTTTTCTTTTGTATGTTGTTCCTTTTACGCAGACTCATCACACAGCTCAGGAGACTAAGAATATGTAGTTTTAAAAAGTTACCAGAGAAACTCAGCCAAGCCAGGGAGAAAAACGTCAGACAGGATTTTGTCCCAGAATCTATTAACTAGCTAGTGTTTAATGCATCTGGTTACATGTATTTTCTCTGGTAATACTAGTAAAAGGAAGCATAGTATAGTTGGTGCTAAGGTAACTTGCCAAACCAAGTTAGGCAAGACTTTGATGCCAGCTGGTAGAAGACTTTTGAAGGTAAAAGTGCTAAAATTTGGCTTTGATTGGTAGTAAAGTATTAAAATAAGCTAGCTGGGCAAATCAGAAAAGTAATTTAGAATTCAGTAGGGCAATGAAGAAAACAAAACCAAACTGAGTTTCCCTTTAAATGATTCCACAAAAATGCAGGTAACATGTCTTCTGTTAATATCTATAGTGTTTTCTACAAGTTTATATTTATATAGAAAAGATGACTAGCACTATTCCTCTTGCCTATAAAACTTGTCCTCTGTGAAAATCTGAATATATATCAATGACAACACCTTATGCTACCCAAAGGAAACACTGGAAGGAAAAAGGAAATTGTCATTTATTAGGCACTGTGTGCTTCAATGATCAATTATTCAAATCTTTCCATCTCTTTATGACATGATAATTGTCTTCCCTTTGTAGATTAAAAAATTATTCAGATTCAAATGATTTTTCAGGGGCTACACCAACATTTGATGGCAGTTCAGTTTGACAAAAAAATTCATATATTTTTTTTGCTGTATCTCACTCTTCTGACATTGTAGGTAATAAATACTGCTGACTGAACAAGGCCCACAATTTAATTAATATTGTAGGTGGTCTAATTGATTTTGGTCAGTGGATGTTTAATGATAATTTCACTTTGTCCCTTGATGATTCTAGTTGTAGTTAACGAGTCAAAAATGTGCTGACTGTTCTGAAACACTGAAGAGTATTCATGTAAATGGAACTGATAAGGGAGTGCTATTTCTATGAAGTATACCTAGTTTATGTAATTGCATTATCATTATGATCTCAATGCTTCTTGAATGTCATACTAATATTATATTCTATATCCCAAAGGAAAGGCACTACATGTAGCATAATATATATTGAGGAGGTAAGGGAATCTGAAAGCACCCACTAACTTTCTAAGTTCAAAACTGATGGAAATAATCTTAATACTATTATTTATAAAATACATTTTAATCTATCATGAATTAACTCCTGGCATAAATCTATTTTATAATTTACTTTAAATCTTATGATGTGGATTATTTCAAATAGGCTGTAACTTTCCCCTAAAAAATACCTCTACCTGCCATATTTACCTTCCACAAGAAACTATATTCTCCTACACCCTTGCTTTTCTCTTGATCTCACCTTCTTCCTTTTCTTATCTTGGCTGCCTGAATTTTTTCTCTTATTGCTATGACTGCATCTTCTCAGATTTTTCATTTTACTTTGATTTCTAAAACATTTGGAGTCTCTTGTTTGTGCTTCTCCACCTAATCTCACATATAATACTCTCAACCCACTCTGTTTTATTGGTTTTTTTTTTGTTTATTCAAAATATATAAAATCATGCCATCTATTTATTATTTGCTTATGTGTTTGTTGTCACTTGAACTTAAAATAAGCTAGCTTCATTTACATTGAGACTCTTTGATTATGAAGACATTTAAAACTAAACATTATTGGATGAGTACGAGTTTTTCTTTGTCATAAATTTACATACAAAGATTTTCTTTGTTTTATTGCTTTCTGGAGAGATGCTAATTTATCATTTGATTTTTCCTTTGACCCAAGTGTTACATAAAAGGTTGATTTTAATTTTCAGTCAGTAAAGATTTCTGTGTCTGCCTTCATTATGCATTTCTAATTGTATTTGATTGTATTCAGAGAAGAGAACTATAAAATCTTGACTTTAAAACGACAAAAGTCTTCTTTATTGCCATTTTTGTAAATGCTTCCATAAAAATGTAGCAATAAGGTATTTTTAACCAAGAATGAATGTATAACCATTAAACAGATTGTAAATTGAATTATTCAATTGGCTATTGAGAAGCAGTGCACTCTTATATTATGATTAAATTTTCACCAATGTTGTTTGGTGCACAATTAGTGTTAACTTCTTTTTAACTTATGATTTTATAGAAGATAAGAAAACTCTTTGCTGCCTGCACAAAACTTAGCATCTCCTTTGTCCCTCCTTTTCTTTTCCAAGAAACTCTCAAATTTTCTCAGATATCTGCCAGATATCCTTTGAAATTGGGGGACTTGGGATCAATGCTGGATCTTAGTGGTTTCCTGATGTACTTTTGGTCTTTAAGTTGCAAGTATATGGTGCAAGAGAAAAGCCCAAGTAACAGGCTCTCTTTGTTCCTGCCATAATAAATTCCTATTTAATCATGAATCCACTTCCAGATGATATTTACTATAATGTAAACTCCACGAAGACAGAGATTTCTTTTTCACTTGACTTTTTCATAAATATATCTCTAGTGCCAAAGACAGATTAGCACAAAGTAGATGTTCACCAAATATTTGTTGAACAAATGAATAAATATTGTGTGTGCTGTTAAAGAAAAGATGTGTATGTTCTTTTCATCACATTCAAATTCCAGTTCCATCTAATCTAAGATTAATGTCACCAATACTGCTTATTATTGTTTACATTATCAAAAAGAAGTCTTAACAAACAATTTCCTGGGTGACTCTGTCCATATATTTATTTTCAACATTTTTTTAAAATCACTTTAAGTCTGTTACTTAAGTCTGAGTGGATTTTAAATTCAGCCTAATAGTTTCCAGCTTTTAATTGGAGATTTCAACTCATTCTCATTTTGTGTAAGAGAATGCCTTATTTCTTCTTAATGTGCTTTTATTGTTGTTGTTCCTTTTATTCCTTTTTATTTTACCAGTTGATCAAGACATTTCCTCTTAATCAAGGAAATGTCTATAGTTTGTCTTTCTAATAATGGTTATCTACTCTTGCCTGATAAATAATAATAAATAATAAATTACATATCTCTATTATCACATCAAAAGACATCAACTAGTTTCCCCATTAAGATGTTTGCTCCTTTTTTTTCCCCAAATAAGAAGTCTTAGGATATGTTCTCCTTCCCAATTTCTTCCCATGTCTCTGTGTATGAGCTAAGCAAAGCATGTTTTTGTTCCCTAGTACCTTGAAACAGTTTTGTACACTTAATATTTCTTATTATTGGAATTTCCCTTTAAGTATGTTCTTTAAAAATCTCAATTTAATAGGATAGTCTTATAGATTTAATTATAGTTATATTGTTTACCATTGTTGTCTCTGATTTTCTTCTGTAACTGAAACTCTTTGTCTAATTTACATATATTTTGGTTAGAATGCCTTATCAAGCTTTTTTCCTAGTTGAGATATCCAAAGTATTTTTTGTATCTTTTCTTTTCTATAAATATATACCTATTTTTATTGACAAGTGAATATCTCTACTACATATTTTTTTCTCTTAATAGTCTATAATTGCTCCACTTTCTGTCTTCCAGATTGGCAAACTTATTTTCTGATGCTTTCTGATTAATTTTTTTTTGTAGAAAACTTGCTCTGGTAATAAATATACACATAAGTTTATGTATATATGTACACATTATGTATACACATTGTGTTAGCATTCTATCATTATGACAGAATATCTAAGAAAAACAACTTTAAAAAAAATAAATATTTTTTGTGGATCATGTTTCAGAGATTTCAGTCCATGGTCACTTGGCTTTGTTTTGTCTTGGCTTGTGGTGAATATCTGTGGTGGAGCACAGATAGCTTGCTTCTATAACAAAGACCTCCCTCAACCGTTTGTGAATTCATCAATGGATTAATCCATGGTTGAGGTCAGAACCCTTATGATTCAATCACCTCCCTAAGACCCTCATCTCCAAAGGGACCAAGCCTTCAATATAGGAGGTTAGGCAGGACATTTTAGATGTAAAACATAACACCCATGCACAATATCAGTCACACAATGCCCACATAACACAATTATACTTGAAAATACCAAGGCATATATGTAATCGATATTACATGGATCCTCATGCCTCTTTTTAACCTGTAAATTCAATTGCCAGAGAGATTATATTTGTTATGTAATGTTTCTTCTTTTATCTATTCCTTTTTTTCCCCACATAGTAAAATTTCTCAATCTATATCCAAGTGTTTTAATTTCCACTGTAATTTAAGTTTAATTGTATTTTTATTTTGGGATTTGAGCAACTTTTTATAGATAATTCAATAATAAACTTCATATAGATTGTTCACCAGGGAAGTTTCATTTCTCATATTTATCTATTATGTGTTTCAGTTTGAAAATCATGGTCTTTAGACTCATGCTATCATTTTTGTATGTTGAATTGAAAGTCATTTATGTGCTCTAATAAATAGTAATTAGAGTATATAATGAAATGAATTGCAAAGTGTTCACCTGCACGTTGCTTTTATTCCTAACTTAAATTATACATTTTAATTGTCCCTATTTTAACATTTTAGAGTCACCTAAAACAAATAGTAAATGATCAAATCAACCATTTGAAAAAAGTGGAAATTCAGTGGGAATTTGGAGGAAATATGACTGGCAGTCTCACAATGAGAGGAAGAAGTAGAACAAAATCATTTATGGTAATCAAAAGATATTGTTTCCAGAGGTGTCAAGGGAATTCTTTAGAATATATTTTCTGAATTTATTTTGAATAATTCTAAAATAAGGTGTTCTGTTAGTAATCAGACATGACAGTGAAATAATACGAAGAAAAATCAATGAAACAAGTCAAAATTGGCTATATTCTTAAAGATATATGTAAAAATAGGAGAATTTCAAGTTCACAGTATTCAGAAATTGAATTTGCTCTATCACAGGAACAGGGGGTGTCTGGGTTAGTTTTTTTTTTTTTTTTTTTGGTACTGGGGATTGAACTCAGGGGTACTCGACCACTGAGCCACATCCTCAGCCCTATATAGTGTTTTATGTAGAGACAGGGTCTCATTGAGTTGCTTAGCACCTTGCTGTTGCTGAGGCTGGCTTTGAATTCACGATTCTCCTGTCTCAGCCTCCCTAAATGCTGGGATTATAGGCTTGAGCCACCGCGCCTGGCTTGGGTTAGTATTTTTTGACACCGGTGAACTCCAGGAGGTTATACAAGTCACCAAGACCATCTGTAGAAGAGAAAAATAAGGAAGAAAATATGTATGTTTATATTCTTTTCATTTTAATACTTGAATAAGACAAAAAGTAGTTGCAGCTTGACATAATCAGGCAGAATAAAGTCAGAAGGAGTTGATTTCCTTGACAAAAATCAGGTAACATTATTTTCAAGGTTATCCAAGGGAGATCCTAGAGGGTAAGATCTGAAGAGGCATTGGTCAGGGGAGAGAACTTTATTGTTTGCAGAGACAAGAGGAAACCATAATTTGAATTATGTGTAAAAATTCTAAATCAAGCCTTTATGGTATTCTCAGAATAAATAAACTCTATTGCTTCTCTAGCTTCTTTTAATATTCTAATAATTAGCTGCATATCAGTATTGCACTTCCTGCTCTATCCATCAGCATCACTGTCCGGTAGCAACCTGAAAGATTTGGAATGCTTTTCCTTTTGGTGACTGAAGGGAAGTGGCCATATCAGAGACTGTAGCTTATGTGCTCTGTTTTTCTCTGTTCCTTCCTGTTGCTCAGGAGAGTCTGCGTGATGTGAAGCACAGAGTTAACAATCATTAAGTATACCATTTGATGAGGAACTACATTGAACAAAGCCTTATACAAAGTTCCAAAGGAAACAAAAATGAGTAAGGCATAATATTCCTCTCAAAGTCAACCTTTAAGGACTTACAGACATGTAAACTACTCTCTAGAGGCCAGAACTTACAAAAAGGTCATTATTTTATTTATCTCCAAAAAATAACTATATTGCTGCTTAGATTATCTTAAACTGTGACTCCATGAATCAAGAAACTGCCATCACCCAGATTTTAAACTATTTTGACAATAGTTTCCTGTTTTTCATGCCTCTTTTACTCTCTCCAACTTCACCCACACATGGCTACAAGATTAATCTTTCTGAAGTATATTTCTGAGGATGCTGGTACTATCTACAAAATACTTTTGTGTTTCTTTATCAGTATGCAAAATAAAATACAAAATTCTTATAGTCTTTGCTATGTTTTTATGTTTTCAGATGATAGTGGGATTTAGATGAAATCCTTGGTGATCAGTCATAGCCATTCCTTCTATACAGAAACTGAAAGATATTTCTAATAGATGCATATCTGGGAGCATCCATGCCTTCACTAGGGTCTACTTTCTTTCAGCTCTTCCTTTTTTATGTATTTTATGTATATTTATAAAATCCTGCTGATATGTATTGTGCCTCTTTATTCTGTAAATGCCTCCCTCATGCATTATTATTGTCTACTTCAATATTGCTGTATATTTGTGTTTTATCTCACCATTTTCTTTAGATTCTATGAGGGCAAGATCAATGTCTGGTTTACATTTTTCCCCATTACAAACACCTAATGTGAAAGAAGCTTGTAAATTCTTGATGATGAACACATGCTAATGTTCAGCTCATACACATTATGTTATCATATTTGTTCATTTGTCAACAAAAAAATGAGCCAAATTCAACAACAAAAATGTTCCCAAGCCTTAACATAATGTCTACTTTACAAAGTACCCAAAATATTTTAAATTAATTAATGAATAAATGAATGAAAATATGAATATTGATTGCTCTTTAGTTTGTTACTTATGCTTCCTTTCAGGTTGCTTCTTTACTGACGAGCCCAGCTTTCCAATTTCTAAGTGTTAAACTATACCAGGGAAAACAACAATTGGTTCTTACATGGTAAGGCTATGCCATGTCAACCTTTGTTCTGGTCTTAGTACAAAGTTTAATGGGATTTTGAACAATACAGTCTGATCACCAGTAAAAAAATTAAAATTGACCCTTGATTTTTCAATTTCATGCATTCATACTGGTTTGGTTGAGTTTAGAATCAACAAAATATTTTATTTCTATAGAGAGACAGATATGTAACATGTAACAGCCTCAGAATTTATTTTAAATTCAAAGGGAGGTTCCAGAGGAAAAAACATATTTTCTGAGTTTGGATCAATATTAAATAGGGTTTTGATGATAGGATAGCACTTGTCAAGTAGTTAAGACTATTATGTATATATTTGTTTGTCTATTTTTGCACAAAAGCATAAGGATCATTTTAAAAATAAATAAATAAATATTCTATAGATTTAGGAAAATATACATTCTTTATTCAAATTTGTGGGTTTTTAAAAATGTTGTTCCCTAAAAACCCATGTATCCTAGGCACTGAATAACATGTACAATGTTTATAGATGACAGCATTAACAAGCACTAGTATTGTACAAATCATTTCCTATGAACCATTTTCTTCAGAAATACAACCATATTTTCCAGTGTTCTAACTACCATGGAATAGTATACTCACCAAGCATTTTCTGTATTACTGAAAAAAGTTCATTATGCCACAGCCTTTATTTTTCTTACTTAAACATAAGAAACTTGGAAAATTTTTGAATTTAAATGATCAAGAATAAAATTTTGTAATACCATTTTTTTAGAATTTGAATAAAGATGGTTTTAAATAAAAAAAGTGTTTCATGAAACTCATTTATATTGCCAGTAGGAAGTACCAGTAGCCTTTCTCCTTGGTCTGCTCAGATGCAGGGAAGATGCATTTCCTATCTCATATTTCTGACAAACCTGATTCATGTTCTTTGTCATGTCAGCACAATAGAATGCGGATGATGATGACAGCTGGGGTGAAACAAAGATTCTGTCTTATGCTCTGCATTTTGCATGCAATATCTCATTTATCCTTCAAAACAGGCCTACAATTGTGCAGTATTGTTTTCCTACTTACTCATAAAAAACAGAGGCCTAGAGAATATAAGTAACTTGCCACAGGCCTCATATCTACTAAACCAGTTAGTCAGGATTAAAATCTAGTTGAATCTGCCCTTAGTCTGGACTCTGTATTGGGAGATGTATTGTGAATACCTAATCTTTAGGTCTCATGACTTTATTTTAATAAAAAAATTGAAGAGATGATAAAAATTTGTATAACAGAAAGAGAGTTTTTTGTTGTTTTGTTTTGTTTTTGATGACTAGACAAATAATTCAAGAGAAAGCGATGAAGTGACAAATTACCCAATGAACCAAGTACTGGCTGTGGTAATATTGCACTAAACCATTAAAACTTTACAAATGAATTACTAATATAAAATAAGTTGATGGATCAATTTACATTTGGCCAATTTATCATCCCCAAGGATCAATTCTCAAAATAGAATTCTATTTAAAGTAAGTATGGCTTTCTGGTGGTATTGTTTGAAAATTCTAAAATAATTTATTAAAGTCCTTGATCTGCAATAAACAACAACAGCAATGACAAACAAACATTTTAGAGCTATCAGTTTTCCATTATCACTTGAGTTGATAAAGGAATAATACCTTATTTCAAATTGAGATTAGAGGGTAAGTGAACCAGCAAAAGACAATTAAGTTGGAGCTACACTTGCTTTCTCAAGTACTCAGCAATATGAATGCAGGCATAATGCTGTTTTTATCCACCGGGCACACAGATAAATCAACTTTAATGTCAATAAAGTCAGTAATGATAGATTTCATCACTAAAATATAACTAAGCAATAATGACCAGGAAGAAAGTAAGTAGCTCATAGCAGCAGAAATGATTTCTTTTTTCGTCCTAGGTGAAGTCAAGGGTAACTGAAAAGACTGGCCTTTCCCCCTTTATTATTAACTGCAAATCATTCCTGTCATGTTAGAAAGCAGATTGTTTTCTTCAAGTGTTATTCACCATTATGTTTGGATCACATAAGCTGACCTTATTCCAGGCAACTTAAATTCCATTTCCAATTAGCAAGAATGCTTACAGTGGAGATGAAGCCTGTGGGCCTGTTAAGCCTTTCTTACCACATCGGTTTGAACAGAAGTTCATAATCTCTATTACTCTGAACTTGTGTTACCCTGTGACCAAATTTCTGAATTTGTTTTCATTGTTTTTTCTTTATCAGCAAAACATGACAAAACAATGGATAATTTTGAGGTGTTTAAATTTCTGCTCTTCATGAGCTGAAAAAATAATCCCATAACAGCAGTAGGAAAAAGACACGGTAGTTTAGAGAGATTATTTATACAATTAAAAAATAATTAATGCTACTGCCACATGTGCGAATTAACTAGAACCCCCACTTGAGCAAAGATGTTATAAATTGTACAATTTGTTCAAACTGTCTGTCGTAAAACAACATGCTACAGTTTTATATATGGACTGTTTAATTCTTAAGGATTCAGTCCTTAGTAAAGGACCTCTGTGCCTCATCTCAGTATTTTTGGCTGACGTGCAACTAATATTTGAGCCACTAATAATACACTTAGTTCAGTGAGTCCGCCCATCTGTCCTGTGCACCTGCCTATTCTTTGGACAGCTCCTATGAAAGCAACAGCTTTTCACCTGATTTCACATTGTCATTGTGATCTTCCATAATGAGAAGATAAATCATTCTCATTTTCACAATATTATGAAGAATCTTTAATTTGTAAAAAGAAAATTCAGTTGTAAGTGGATCCCATCTCAAATTAAAATTAATAAGCAAATTATACTCCCAATTAATGGCTTTAAACTATCGGATTCTGCCTTTATGCCAATTTGTACTTCACCAGAACAGAAGTAAAACAAATACTAGATATAATGCTTTTTGAAATTTTTCATTATATTTCCTTGAGTTTATAATGCAACTTAATCTCTATGTCCAAATGTGCTTTATAGTTTCTTCAGTTTTATCTTAGATCTTTCCCTAAATTATTAAGAAATCATTGTCAAAAAAATAGAGCAATTTGCAAAACAACTACAAATTAGGTAAAGTTTACAGTTGGTTGGTAGTATATAATTGTAAATTTTTATATTAGATAGAAATTAATGCTCACTAAAAATATAACTGTTCTCAATATTTAATGATGTTTATGAATTTGTACTAACTAGAAATTATATAAGTTACAGCCTTAAGAGTTTTGCATATGTCATCAAATAGTGTCACAGGGATCTAAATATGATAGGATATGCTAACATTCTAAGTGTTTCTTTTTTATATCATTTTAAATATTTTACTATTACATATTTTACTATGTATATTTAATTCAGCTCCTTATATGATTTGTATTAATGCAATTAATGTAAAATCTAAACTGCAATATCTTTATAGTGCTTACTACTAAGCTGTTATGGTAAAGATGAGAATTCCATCATTATTTTAAAAGAAATATATTTGGCTCTGTTCTACAAAGATCACAACTACATTTTTTTCCAATAGTAAATGAACTAGCAAACCCATCTTCTTTCCAGATAACATTGCTTTAAAATATATTTTGTTGCTGCTTGAAAAAATCCATATACAGATTACTCTATAATAGATATAAAAATTCAATAAATTTAGTCCTTAGATGATGGCATTATGGCTTTTTATTATGATTATCTCCTAGGAAGTTCATGTAGAAAATGACATATTCTTTGCAAAGGATAGTTTTAAGAAATTTCCACTAGAATTCCATATTTAGTATAATAAACTCCTATCAGAGCAACTCTCCAAAATGTAACAAACTCAGAAAAAAATAAAACCATACAAAGTCTTAGGAGAATGAGAAAAGAAACCAGATTTTGGAGGAGAGTGCAAATTTTGAAAAGGGATTGATATACAATGAGCTTCCAAAGTTTATGTCTTTATCCTGAGGATCAAAACCATTGCAGCATTGTGCAGAGTACTAAATAAAACTCAGATATCCAACCCTATATATTTCAGATGTGAAGAATCAGAGAAAAGAGATTAGTACAACTGGAATAGCTAGAATAAATAGAAGGTACATGAAAACAAAGATCAGGAGAATGAGTAGAAACTTTCCCTAAATCTCTGGTTGACCTGTGATTTATGTGTAATTAAAGTAGACTCAAGTCGGGTTAATTTAAAGCAAGAATGACAGAGCTGAGATTTGTACAGCTGCCCACCACAGGAAAGATAGGTTTCAAAGAGAATCCAAGGTAGCCTAGTAAAACCAAAACATCTACATTCTTTGGGGAAATAGAAAAACCAAAGCCCCCAAACATAAACATTTAAAATTTCAAAAATATACCATACAAAGAATGGAATGATCTACCAAATTTTCATGAGAAAAGACAGTTCATGATGCCTAGACTTACAATGACTCAGTCAAGTACTATGAAGAGACTGTCATAACTATGCTCTGTGACCATGCATTAAATAGCTTATATTAGAGAAGAAAGATCTGTAAAATTACCTGAAATCTCATTTTAGGAAAGAAAAATAAAAATAAACCCAAAACTAATAGAAGGGAGAAAATGCTAAAGAGCTGAAATCAATGCAATAAAAATCAAGCAATAGAGAAATTTAGGAAAGCATAAAATTAGTAATTTGAAAATTCCAAGAAAATAGAGAAGAGTGATGATGATAACAACAACAAAGAAGTCAAACAAAACAATTTAAAAGTACAATTAAAACTACATCTACAGTTGCACACGCCTGTAATCCCAGCACTTTGGGAGGCTGAGATAGGAGAATCGTGAGTTCAAAGCCAGCCTAAGCAACAGCAAGGCGCTAAGCAACTCAGTGAGACCCTGTCTCTAAATAAAACACTAAATAGGTCTGTGTATGTGGCTCAGTGGTTGAGTGCCCCTGAGTTCAATCTCTGGTACCAAAAAAAAAGAAAAAAAAAACTACATCTATTTAACAATTATGTTAAATATTAATAAATTGGATCCATCCATGTAAGGCAAGTATTTTCCATTCACTTGTTGAATTCATCCACTTTATTTTGTATTGAATATTATAATTTTTATTCTAAAATTCCATTGATTTTTGTTTATCTTTTTTATTTGCTAGAATTTTTTCTCTTTTTTGTCATTTGGAGTACATTTCACTTAAATAGTTTAGCTAGTCATTTATAATTTTTTTAGGACAGAAAATTTATTTTTTAAATCCTTAATTTTTTTTCTGTTTTAATGCTTCACCAACTTAATCCTCTTAACACGTGGAGTTTATGTCTTTCTTATGTTGTTCATAATGTGTAAACTACATTCACAATCTTCATATATCAAACATTGTCAAATATCAATACTTTGCTGAGTATTGTCTTACTTAACAAAAATACTGAAAATCAAAGTCAGTGATACAGTTTGTGTATTCTTTTGCATGGTGCAATATTTCATGATGTGAATGAACATGTCATGATTTATTTAACAATTTTTTTCTGAATCAAACATATTACAAAAAATAAGATTATGATAGCAAAGGCTTTGGGTCTCTGCCCTCATTTCAATAATTTACTCCCTTGTTGTATTTTTTATTAATTGTATAGAACTGTATTTTATTTTTTACTATGATAATTTTTTCTGTCTTATAAGAAAATCCAAACCATTGGTATGTGGTTTAATGACATATTATGCATTTATTACTTCCATCTTACTATTTGTTTATTTTTTAATTTGCATTGTTTTAATCTTTATTTTTTAAGTGAATTGTTTAATAAAATTCTATTTGTTCTACACCTCTTAATTTTTGAGATCCTTTTTTTCCACTCTTATTTACCTTCTATTTTATTGTAATTATAAATTACATATTTTTATCATTATACAAATGACATATATGTCATAAAGTGACATATAAGTCTCACAATTCTTTAACTTATAATAAATCTTATTTATAGGATAATCTTAACACATCAGCTGAATTCTTGATTTCATGGGGATGAAGGAGTGTAGTGGCTTTCCTTCCTAGGGCCTGTGTCAACTTTTGCTGACATCTCCAAAGACTTTCTGGAGGCCAAACTCGTCTTGGAGTTATTAGCTTTCTGACTTTCCCCTTGTCCTCTCAGACACTCATCTTTAGCCACTGATGCAGTGCTCCAGACGGATAGCCCTACACTAGTGTCACAATGTAGTCTCAAACCCAATTTAACATTCTCACTTTCCCACAGCAATGTTAAGCCTGAGTATCTAGTAGTAAGTAGGAGGAGCCCAAAATTTGTTTCTCCTCCTTCCCAAAACTTAGTTGTCCCAAATACATACACACACACACAAAAACTATATCTGTGCATACACACACATATGCATACATACATAAAGATAGTGATCTGACTGTATGATAAACATGTATCAATATAAGTATAGTAATTTTGACATAGATGACTTTTAATTGATAAGAAATTAAAGATTATCCACTTTGCATAAGCTGATAAATTAAAATATCTTCTTATTGGTATTCAGGTTGATGTTACTGTACAGAAATGCCTGGTTGCACAGTGGATATAACCCTATTTCATCATCATTAGCCTAATGTCAATCCTTATTAGGTGAATGACATTATACATTGAGATATGTCTAAACCAATCAAAACTCTTCTCTTCAAGCTTACTATGAGTTTATTTTATAAAAGGAAAGGTGTATTATTTACGTGGTAGCCTAAGAATAATTCCAAAGGCAAAATTTTTGTATGTAGGTTTCATATTTCATTATTCATCTGAATCAAGAGATTAGTTAAAATTCATTAGTGGAAATAATAAGATTTATTGGAAGTAGATTTATCATTGGAGAACATAGCTAGTGTCATTGTATCTAAAATAAAAGGTTTGAATTTTATGTTACATGCAGTTGGAATAGTTAATCTATATGCCATGTCCCTATGTTTGGTGACAGTTTGTTTTAACTCTATAAATTTAAATTGTATATAAATTTAAGCTTCAGGGGATTTTTAAGCATCCATTTAATTTTTTTTAATATCGGGATGTTAGAAGCAGATGATAAAATTAGAAGTATGATTATATTTACATGTATTTGCATAATAAATTGAAAGTACAGAAGTGGAATATTCAGTATTGCTTTTCTCTAGTTATGGAGAAAACTAGCAATGTTATCCTTTATTCAATGTTTGCATTAGTTCATGTTTGAAAGTTAATTAATCCTTAAAAATTTTATAAAAAGAAAAGCAAACATGGCAATAGCTAGAGCATACTAAAGAACATTCTCTCTTGTTTGTTCCATACTTGTTAAAAATGGAAGGAAGAGACACTATTCCAAATATTGCTTTCAAAATTTGTTTTAGATTTTTAAATTACATTTTTGTTCTTTTATTATTTTGTAATTGCATCAAGCAGTTATGTAGAAAAACAGTATATTTTCTTTCTGCTCTTGAGGGATAGATGGTTTAATTCAGAGGGCAGATCCATAGATACCAGGGACCAGGTTAAGTCTGCTTAGAAATTCTATGACAATTCCACAGAGGAGACATTTCATTTCATTTGGGTATTTACTGATACATAGCAGTTTTTCATGAAACAAAAATGGAAAACGTAATTAAAGATATCAATTACAAGTGTAGAGAGTACTAGGTAGAGTTTTAAGGATGAGAATGTTCATGGTGTTTTATAAAATGTTAAGAGGTTTAGCATGAGTGCAGCATAATGTGCCAAAGCTACATAGTGTGAGCTACAACTTCAGAGTAGGTGAATGGACATATGAGGCACAACAAAGAAAGATTTTACATATTTTTGACTTGCCAAATTTCTCCTTTAGTCTCAAAATCATTAATAAGAAAATAAAATGTATTTTAAAAATACATAGTCATGAAATCAAAGAACAGAAATAGCCAAGTGCAGGGGAGGAATAAGATTAGAACAATGGAAAAGGAGAGAACTAAGCAGAAATGAAGCTTGTAAAGTTATGGAGCAGATGTGACTTTCTGTACTTTGAAGAAGGAGCTGGTATCTTAAAGAACAGAGGAGATAAAGGCTTACAAAAGGTACAATTGAAACATACATGCTTGCTTAAAGTTAGAAGATTTATTGCAGTTATTACAAGCAGATAAATTCATATAAATAAAACTAGTTTAGATATGGGTAAAAGGTACACAATCCAAGTGGAGACCAATAAGCACAATCATAGAAGGATGGTATAAATTTTTCTTGATCATAGAAACAATAGTATCTGTACAGAGAACTAACCCTCTGAAGATGAGCTCACCGATAAAAATTGCAAATTGCATAATGAATCATACCACTAAAAAGAAGAAACACTTTTTAAAAAGCTGTGAATAATTCTCATATTAAGAACTAAATAAACTAAATAGAATAAAACAGTTAGAAAGATTAACTATCAAACACAAGAAAAAATAAGGCATAGTAACCTGAAAGTCAAGAAAAAGTAGTAAAACATCAAGAAACACAAACAGTAAATATTGCAATAAAAAGTGATTAATGATATAGAAATTTGAACTAATAATCTAAATAGGAGACCAGAGGAAGAGAGAATTAGACCATCAGTCGATAGTTCTGGGAATCAAACTTAATGCAACACATGTATAAACACTATAAAAGGGTACTAAAGACACATGCCAGATATCTTTATAAGATCTAGCCATGTTCATTCATTAAAAAGACACACACACACACACACACACATACACACACACTTACACCCCATAGCTAGGCCTTATGGGAAATTGTGGACAGCCTATGAAAATGAGAACAATTAAAAAGCAATCTGAACTTACTAATAAAAATGATAATTAGACTGAAGTGTATTGCTCATTAGCAAAATAAAATTCAGAGGACAAGAATAATATCTTCAAAGTTAAAAATCATTCCAGGCTGTTGTAATAAAAGAATAAATTACATCAGAATAAACTTCCCTCAAATAACAATGGTAAATTCTGGACAAAATATTTTATTTCATTTTTTTCATATTTTAATTTATTTATTTGTTCTATTTAGGTTTACATGTTATCAGAGTGCAATTTGATTCATTGTACACAGATGGAGGATAACATTTCATGTCTTTGGTTGTGATACAGAATCACAACATACATGCAGTCATACATAATGCTAGGGCTATGATGTTCATCATATTCCACCACCTTTACTGTCCCTAAGCCCTCTCGCCCCTTACACCCCTAAGAACAGGGTTCCTCCATTGTTCCCGTGTCCTTCCCCCCATTATGGATCAACATCCACTTATCAACGAGTACATTTGGCATTTGGTTTTCTGAGATTGGCTTACTTCACTTAGCATGATATTCTCCAACTCCATCCATTTACCTGCAAATGCCATAATTTTGTTCTCTCTTATTGCTGAGTAATATTCCATTGTGTATATATACCACAGTTTCTTTATCCATTCATCTGTTGAAGGGCATCTAGGTTGGTTCCACAATTTAGCTATTGTGAATTGAGCTGTTATAAATATTGAAGTGGCTGGATCACTGTAGTATGCTGTTTTTAAGTCTTCTGGGTATAGACCCAGGAGAGGTTTAGCTGGGTCAAATGGTGGTTCCATTCCAAGTTTTCTAAGGAATCTACATACTGCTTTCCAGATTGGTTGTACCAATTTGCAGTTCCACCAGCAAAGTGTGAGCATGCCTTTTCCCCCACAACCTGGCCAACACTTATTGTTGTTTGTATTCTTGATAATTGCCATTCTGATTGGTGTGAGATGAAATCTAAGGGTAGTTTTGATTTGCGTTTCTCTAATTGCTAGAGATGTTGAACATTTTTTCATATGTCTGTTGATCGATTTCTGTGAAATTTTTGTTCAGCTCCTTGGCCCATTTATTGATTGGGTTGTTTGCTTTTGTGGTGTTAAGTTTTTTGAGTTCTTTATATATCCTGGAGATTAGTGCTCTATCGAATGTGTGTGTGGCAAAGATTTGTTCCTAGAATGTCGGCTCTCTGTTCACTTCATTGATTATTTCTTTTGCTGAGAAGAAGCTTTGTAGTTTGAATCCATCCCATTTATTGATTCTTGATTTTAATTCTTGTGCTATAGGAGTCTTTTTAAGGAAGTAAGTTCCTAATCCTACATGATGGAAGATTTGGGCCTACTTTTTCTTCTATTAGGCATTGGGACTCTGGTCTGATTCCCAGGTCCTTGATCAACTTTGAGTTGAATTTTGTGCATGGTGACAGATAGGGGTTTATTTTCATTTTGCTGCATATGGATTTCCAGTTTTCCCAGTACCATTTGTTGAACAGGCTATCTTTTCTCCAGCGTACATGTTTGGCTCCTTTGTCTAGTATAAGGTAACTGTATTTAAGTAGGTTCATCTCTGTGTCTTCTATTCTATACCATTGGACTACATGTCTATTTTGGTGCCAGTACCATGCCTTTTTTGTTACTATAGCTTTGTAGTATAATTTAAGGTCTGGTATTGTGAAGCCTCCTGCTTCACTCTTCTTGCTAAGGATTGCTTTGGCTATTCTGGGTCTCTTATTATTCCAAATAAATTTCATGATTGCCTTTTCTATTTCTATAAGGAGTGACATTGGGAATTTAATTGGGATTGCATTGAATCTATATAGCGCTTTGGGTAGTATGGCCATTTTGATAATATTGATTCTGCCTATCCAGGAGCATGGGAGATTTTTCCATCTTTTAAGGTCATCTTCAGTTTCTTTCTTCAGTGTCTTGAAGTTTGCATTGTAGAGGTCTTTCACCTCTTTTGTTAAATTGATTCCCAAGTATTTCATTTTTTTTGAAGGTATTGTGAATGGGATAGTTTTCCTAATTTTTCTTTCAGAGGCTTTATCACTGATGTATAGAAATGAAATTGATTTATGGGTGTTGATTCTATATCCTACTACTTTGCTGAAATCATTTATTAATTCTAGAAGTTTTCTGGTAGAATTTTTTGGATTCTCTAAGTATAGAATCATGTCATCTGCAAATAATGATAGTTTGAGTTCTTCTTTTCCTATTCGTATCCCTTTAATTTCTTTTGTCTGTCTAATTGCTCTGGCTAGTATTTCAAGGACTATGCTGAATAGCAGTGGTGAAAGAGGGCATCCCTGTCTTGTTCCCAATTTTAGAGGGAATGTTTCCAATTTTTCTCCATTTAGGAGATGATGTTGGCCTTGGGTTTAGCATAGATAGTTTTTACAAAGTTGAGGTATGTTCCTACTATCCCAAGTTTTTCTAGTGCTTTGAACATAAAAGTGTGGTGTATTTTGTCAAATGCTTTCTCTGCATTGATTGATAAAATCATATGACTCTTATCTTAAGTCTATTGATATGATGTATTACGTTTGTTGATTTCCATATGTTGAACCAACCTTGCATCCCTGGAATGAACCCCACCTGAACATGGTGCACTATTTTCTTGATATATTTTTGTATGCAATTTGTCAAAATTTTATTGAGAATTTTTGCATCCATGTTCATCAGAATTAATGGTCTGAAGTTTTCTTTCTTTGATGTGTCTCTGTCTGGTTTTGGAATGAGGGTGATACATGCCTCATAGATGAGTTTGGAAGGATTCCCTTCTTTTCAATATCATGAAATAGTTTAAGGAGTATTGGTATTAATTCTTCTTTGAAGGTCTTGTAGAACTCAGCTGAGAATCTGTCTGGACCTGGGCTTTTCTTGGTTGGCAGGCTCTTGATGGCATCTTCTATTTCCTTGCTCGAAATTGATCTGTTTAAGTTGTGTATGTCCTCTTTGTTCAGTTTGGGTAGGTCATATGGCTCTAGAAATTTGTCAGTGTCTTCAGGGTTTTCTATTTTACTAGAGTATAAATTTTCAAAATAGTTTCTAATTATCCTCTGTATTTCAGTAGTGCCTATCATGATATTTCCTTTTTCATCATGAATTTTGGTAATTTGGGTTTTCTTCCTCCTTCTTTTTGTTAGGGTGGTTAAGGGTTTGTCAATTTTGTTTATGTTCTCAAAGAACCAGATCTTTGTTTTGTCAATTTTTTGAATTTTTTCTTTTGTTTCAATTCCATTGATTTCAGTCCTGATTTTGATTATTTCCTGTCTTCTACTTCTTTTGGTGTTGATTTGTTCTTCCTTTTTTAAGGTTTTGAGATGAAGAGTAAATTCATTTATTTGTTGACTTTTACTTCTTCTAATATATAAGCTTAGTGCTATGAACTTTCCTCTTAGCACTGCCTTTATGGTATCCTGGATATTTTGATGTGTCGTATCAGAGTTTTCATTTGCCTCTAAGAATTTTTTTTTATCTCTTCCCTGATGTCTTCTGTTACCCATGCATCATTCAATAGCATATTATTTAGTTTCCAGGTGTTGGAGCAGTTTCTATTTTTAATCTGTCATTGATTTCTAATTTTATTCCATTGTGGTCAGACAGGATGCAGGGTAGTATCTCTATTTTTTTGTGTTTGCTAAGACTGGCTTTGTGACATACTATATGCTCTATTTTGCAAAAGGATCATGTGCTGCTGAGAAAAAAGTGTATTTGCTCATTGATGGATGGAACAGTCTATATATGTCTGTTAAGTCTAAATTATCAATAGTTTCATTGAGATCTATGGTTTATTTATTCAGTTTTTGTTTGGAAGATCTATCCAATGGTGAGAAAGCTGTGTTAAAGTCTTCAAGTATTATTGTGTTGTGGTCTATTTGATTCTTGTATTTGAAAAGGATTTGTTTGATATACGTAGAGGCCCCATTATTTGGGGCATAAATATTTATGATTGTTATGTCTTGTTGATGTATGATTCCCTTAAGAAGTATAAAATGTCCTTCTTTATCTCTTTTCACCATCTTTGGTTTGAAGTTCACATTATTTGATCTGAGGATGGAAACTCCTGCTTGTTTGCAGGGTCCATGTGAGTGATACATTTTTCCCACCCTTTCACTTTCAGTCTGTGGATGTCTTTTCCCATGAGATAAGTCTCTTGAAGGGTCTTTTTTTTAAATCCAGTGTGTCAGTCTGTGTCTTTTAATTGGGGCATTTAGGCCATTTAAATTCAGGGTTATTATTGAAATATGATTTGTAATTCCAGTCATTTTGTTTTATTTTTGGTTTTTACCTTGACTTGTTTTCTCTTTTGAATTGACTTTCCTTTAGTGTAGTTCCTCTGTATATTTTCATTGTTGGTTATCATTTCCTCCTTGTGGAATATTTTGCCAAGAATGCTGTATAGTGTAGGCTTTCTTGCTGTAAGTTCTTTTAACTTTCATTTATCATGGAAGGTTTTTATTTCATCATCTAATCTGAAGCTCAATTTTGCTGGATATAGGATTTTCTTTCAAAGCTTGTTCCATGATCTCCTGGCTGTTGGGGGCAGGCTCTCTGGGCCCAGGAGCTGCCCCGCCCTTTCAATATGGCAACCTGGCTGTATGCCAGAAACTTGCAGTAAACAGGTGGACAACTTAAGGAAGTTCATAGCATTGGCTGGCGGTAACATCACTGTGCATGCTTGGCTCGTGGGCAATGCCTGCTCTGATATACGCCTGTATTCTGCTCATGCATTCCCCTCGTGCTTGATAATGCTATTCCTTCTGATTGGTTGTAACTCTGCTCTGTAATACTTCCTGCTGTATGAAAAGTATATAGAAGGAGGCTGGGGGGAGAAAAAGGGAGAGAACAAAAGAGAGCCAAGGAAGGCAAGAAGAGCGCTCAACAAAAATAAAGATTGCTTTCTGAGAACAACAGTGTGGTTATTGTCTCCTGCCAGCGGGCGACAATACTGGCTTTTAGGGTCTGGGTTGAAAAAATCTGCTGAGATACGAATTCATCTCCCCATGTAATCTGGTTCCTCTCTCTTTTGGCCTTTAAAATTCTGTCCTTATTCTGTATCCTGGGCATTTTCATTAAAATATGCTTTGGTGTTGACCTGTTATAGTTTTGTACATTTGGTGTCCTGTAAGCCTCTTGTATTTGATTTCCAATTCATTTTTCATATTTGGGAAATTTTCTGATATTATTTCATTGAAGAGATTGTGCATTCCTTTGGTTTGAAATTCTGCTCCTTCTTCTATCCCAATAAATCTTAGATTTGGTCTTTTGATGCTGTCTCACATTTCTTGTATGTTCTGTTCATGATTTTTTACCATCTTCACTGTATGGTCAAGTTTATTTTCAAGATTGTATATCTTGTCTTCATTATCCGAGGTTCTGTCTTCCAGGTGATCTAGTCTGCTGGTGATCCTTTCTATTGAGTTTTTAATTTGGTTTATTGTTTTCTTCATTTCAAGAATTTCTGATAAGTTTTATTTTACAATCTCTAGCTCTTTCTTAAAGTAATCTTTTGCTACTTGTAGTTGCTCTCTTATCTCTTAGAATGATCAATGGATGCCTTTATTTGCTCTCCTATTTCTTTGTTGGATTAATCAATTTTTGCCTGTAATTGCTCACTTACGTCATTCTTTAATTCACTGATCATTTTAATTATGTGCATTCTGAATTCTTTCTCTGACATTTCATCAACTGTGTTATCAATGGATTCTGTTATAGTGGTATCAAGGTTTATTTGGGGCACTTTCTTCCCTTGTTTTTTCATGTTGATTGTGTGTCTTCCTTTCTTGGAATACCAATCTGAGGTACTGCGGCTTCTATTCTATAATCTTGTATTGACACTCCAGATTACCTGTGTCTCACCTTGGAGCTACTTCTGTTCTTCCAGTGTCCGCAGATGGATACTATTGTCACTGAAATTGGTGGTTGAGGCAGTGGACTTACCTCTAGAGGGCAGTGGGAGTGGCCTTGGCTGGGCTCCTGTGGTGATCACTGAGGGCTGTTTTGCCCCTCTCTTGTGCCTCTGTTGGTGAACAGGAACTCTGGAGTGGAACTGGGGGTGGGCCCAGGCCTCACTTAGGCAGGGTCACAAGCAGGAGAGTCTTTGTGTGACCCTTACCCTGGGTGTGAGCTCTCCTGGGGCTGGAAGCTAGCAGGCTCTGGTCTGCCTTGGGTTAGGCACCCTTGGCATACCCTGAGTATTGGGCCCTCTGCCTCGCCTGTCCACAGGAACTCTGGAGCGGAACAAGGGAGGGCTCAGGCCTCACTTGGGTGAGGCCTTCTTACCCTGGGAACTCTGTGGGGACTCTTACCCTGGGTGTGGGCTCCTTGTGGCTGGTGGCCAGCAGTCTCTGGTATCCCTTTGGCTGGACACTGAGGGCAGTTTTGAGCCCTCTGAGGCTCCTGGCTCCTGCTTGTCTGCAGGAACTCTGGAGCGGAACTGGGGCGGGCCCAGACCTCATGCTGGGGTCTCAGACTAAACTTCCCTCCAAAAACAATGGTAAATTCTGGATAAAATATTTTAAAACAACACTACTCAAAGGCATTGCAGAAGAACTAAACACTGGCAGACATTGGAGCTCATATGTGACCTCTGAGAGATTAAAACAGCCTTGGGAGAGAGCTTTATTTATGTAGTCCAAAGGATGCTCTTCAGGCTATATGGAGTGGAGAAGATAAACTCAAATGAAAAATTTCAGTTTTTTTAGTTTGAGTAATCACAGGAAATAATTGGGACTGCCAGATGGTTAGAAACTGACAGAGGAAATTATCAGAAAGGAAGAGAGTTCAGAAGACCGAGACCCAACGCTAGCATAAAAACTTCCCTAAAATTCTTGACCTGTTTTTAAAATACAAATGCATAAGACCCTCAAAGAGGAACAACTGAAGGCAAGTGAATGTAAAAAGGGCCAAAAACCAAAGGAGAATTTCAATTCCAACTACACTCAAAAAATAATAACTCTATGACAGTATTTAGACTTGGATTTAACTTGTTCCCTAGAAACAGAAAATTAGCTTTCAGGTTGTGTCAACCAGGAGGATTCTGTCAATAGATAAGAAACATTATTTTGGAAGCATAAATACCTATCATTCTTAGTCATTTATACTTTTGTAAATATATAATCTCATAATAGTCTAACATATAATCACAAGCTCTAACCCAAGTTTTATCTAGTTACAAAGGGTAGGCTGCCTGTGTACAATCCCTGATAGTGACCATTTTTGTCTCTTTCTTCTGCAAGTAAATACCTCTAACTTCACTTCATATTTCTGTACAAAATTATGCTACATGAAAATCTTATGATATCAATTCCATATTAACCTCCAAGTGAAATCTTCCCATTTGCTCTCTCTATATAAATTTCTGCATAATTTGAGCATTTTCATATGGAGTTATATTTTCCTTATACATTTCTATTGCTATACAGTATTTGTTTCATTACTTATAGGCTAACATGTTTTAGTAGTGAGTGCATAAGATTTAGTTTACCACATTATGATGCTCAGTACATTATATTAGGGTTTTTTATTGCTGTTAGAGTGTTATCATTGCCATAAGCATTAGAAAACTTAGAATAATTAAAATAACTACCCTTATTTCTTATTTTTGTGGTTTAAGCACTATTTTCATTGGTGTTATTAAGAAGGATTTAGACTATCAGCTTTTTGAGCTATGTGTTGTTATTATTACCCTCCTATATATGTGATAAATCTGAAGCACAAAATGGATAGTTAACTTGCTTAATGCAATAAGAAAAGATTAAGTGTCAGTTCAGGTATACAACTTTCCCTCTTCATCACTGTTCTATATTCTTTTGAGAAAAAAATTAGAGAATACATCATTCAAGTCAAAGCTTTTTGATCTATTGAACTTGAGATCTTGCATGGAAAACCATTCAGCCTTCTTTAAATTTATTTATTTATTTATTTATTCATTTGAATAGAGTGTTCACGAAACGTCTACTTGAGAAGAGTAAATTTGAAAATAAAATATTGGAAACACTGAGGGAGTTAGACAGATGGATAGGTATTAGACTTATGCTCCAGGAAGAAGGAAGAATAGGGGAAAATGATTTACATTGAAAGCAGGCATAGTATGCCTAAGAAAAAGCAAATAACACAGGCCTTCTTGCTTCGTTGCTGTTACTATGATGACTGTATTAGTTCATTTTTCATCACTGTAATGAAGTATGAAACAATGATAATTTCAGCTCCTGGTTCTGGAGGTCCATGGTCGAGGGGCTGCATCTGGTGATGTCCTCCTTGGTGGCAGAATCCTGGTGGTACAGAGCATCATATGACAAGAGACAGGGAACCTGAACTCATGTGTATGTGCCTCTTGGTCTCTCTCCCTCTTATAAAGCCCTCAGGATTGGATCATGTCTCCTTCTTAATGATACTATCTAATCACAATCTCCTGTCAAACCCTCACTCTAAACACCATAGTTGAATTAAGTTTGCACTCTCTTTATGCCTCACAATGAGGATCAAATTTCTGTGCGTGAATTCTTAGAGAACGTAACTCAAACCCTATTCCAATGATAGCAATGACAATGTTGTTTATTTTTTCCCATAACATAGGGAAAAGTTTGCAGGTAGGAAAAAAAACAAAAACTTGAGGGATAACTATTTAATTTGGTTGCAATCATTGATTCTTACCTGCTATATTATTCTATATTTACATTTCCATTTAAATACTTGCCTAAGATGGAAAAAATTCCTCCAAATTTGATTAAAGATGTGAACATATGAACAAAATTATATATCAAACAAAGGGCAAATAAAATAATTAGGAACAACTCAAATAAATATGAAGACATAGTTGGACAATATGCCCTCAGGCTAAAGTAGAAAACAAATATTGACAAATATTATGCTCAAATTCATAAACAGATTTCTCTCACCCTCTCTTCTTAACAGTGATAAAAATAGCAAATTGTACAACTACTTTTGTATATTATAGAAATGGTGAATGAATACATATATTGTGTGTAAAGAGTCCCTGATTTCTACTGTTGAAGCAGAGAAATTCAAATATAGTAATGAGCAAGGATTCAAAGAACATAGCCATGTTGAACTGGAATTGGAGGTACCAGTATGTATCCCAAGGATCTAAGAGGATCTAGAAACAACAATGTCCAGTAGCAATGAGTACACATAGTTCAAATACACTGGTTTCTATATTCCAGTATTGACTGGAATCCAGTTAAGGATCAAAGTATTAGAGCAATGGCTGACCCCAAAGCTGAGCAGGAAGTGAATAGATGGACCTGGAATATCTTGCTATGCCACAAAGTAAAGGTACTAAGAATGAGGTTATGTTAAGGGGATAACAGAGACAATTTAAACAGGTTACCACTGGTCAAATTTGAGATAAATGGACAATTAGATCCCAGGAGTTAATATAAATGCCAATTAATTTATATGCACCAGTAAATAGAAAGCTTCTCTAACAGTAGAAAATCAAATAGGAAATGCAGAAAGAATTAACATAACTAAAAAATCATCATTTTCACCTATCTGACAATTATTTAAGTAAAATCAATGGATACAATTAGTGGAATTTTGAGGAGTAATAGGATATTATCCAGTCTTAAAAGACACTTATTAATTACAAACAGTAAAAATAGCAACTTTCAGTGGAGAATATTGTCAGGTATGGCCTTAACCAAAAGATCAAATTTAACTCTGATGGCAATGGGACTAACTGACAGAAAGTGTCTCTTATACGAGGCAGTGAGGGAACTCTGCATCACTGCTGTTGTATCCCTGCTAAAAGCACGAGCTGGATTTAATCAGGAAAGAGTATTAAGCACATCTAAATTGAGAACAGTTTTGTTCTTCAATAGGTAATATAGAGAAATACAAAGACAGACTCAGGAAATGATTCAAACAAAGGAAGCACGAAAATGAATTGCAAAGTGGTATCTTGTATTTTCTTTTATTATCAAGGACATGATTAGAGCAATTGGCAAAATCTCAGTGAAGTCTTATATTGTATACTACAATATCAATATGTTTCCTAATTTTCATAATTGTATTGTGATTATGTAGGAGTCCTCAATTTTAGAAGCTCAACACTGAAATGTTTAGGAATAAAGGGATGTCATATCTGCAACTTTCTCTGAAATGTTCAGAAAAAGTAATGTATCATACATACACAGATATTGAAGAGATGCTGAGAGAGAAAGAATAAAGTAAATGACATCACATAAGAAGTTTGACAATATCTAAGAGATCTTTGTAATATTCCTATAGATTTTCTGTAAGATGAGAGAAGTTGAAGTTAAAAGTAAAAAATGTTCTCTCATAATTTTAAATTAAACACTTGCATAGCAGTAAATAATTAAATAGGTTTTGTTGCTCAGTAAGAACATTGAAAGTTATATTTTATGTATCCAAAATAACAAGTTCTCCAAACATAGTTGAGATAAAAAATTCATTGAATAAAATATTAAAATTATGGTAGAAACTCCTTATAAAACACATCCATTAAGTGATCAGCTACAGATATTTTGTTTGTCATACTAATAATCTGTATGTATTTTAGTAGCAAAAGTGAAAGCCAAAGCAGTATATACAAAACTTTGTATACTACATTTCAATTTGAAATGAAATTTGTATAGAAGAAAATGGAAGAAGAAAAATTAAAGGAATTGTAGCTTACTTACCTTTAATTTCAAAAGATTATTTCTGAGATCAGTAAAAATGTTTGATAGTGATATATTAACAGAATTTATTGTTTTGTAAACACTTTTGTCAGAAATTCTCCAATTATTTTCTTATATATAGCTTTAAAACAATTATTCCTAGATTAATGTCCTCTATTCACAATGAGAACCTGAATATCAATATTCATATATGTCCTTACAATATTCTGCATGTAAGAAAAGACTATAGAATAAGGAAAGGAAAGTAAATAATAATAGCTCAAATGACAATGAAGGTAGCTATAACGGTGAGCTAAATTTAAAAGCAAAGAAATCTATTAAAAATAATTTGGAAAATCATTATTCATACTATATTGATTATAATACATATTTATATGTATATATTCTATATTAATTTCTATGTGTAAATGATATAGATATTAATTCCTAGTTACCTATAAAGCAAGTTTTCTAATTATTTTCCTTTTAATTTTGAACCCAGATGGATCTATCTTTCAGGATTGGAAATGTCAGGAGCATTTGTTTCTTTAGGCATAAGAACATTTTCACAATATGATTTCATAGAAAATACTACCTAGAATGAAGCACACACAAATATATGCAGAAAAGTATGTAAAAATATAAATCTAGATTTGTTGTTTAATTTGTTGACAGTACATTCATTAATATAAAGGCCAAGTTGTGTAAAACTATTGACTTTCAAGTTGTTTACAGCCAAAAACAATCCAAAAACAATTCACATGTAACTCAATACCATTAGTAATGCTATTTGTGATGATAATAAAAATGTTGATCTTACTTTTTTGTTATGATTTACATTTTTCTTATGTGAAATTAGTAAGTTTTCCCAAAGATGAAAGTTTTTGTACTACACATAAATCTGAGATATTGGAATTTTGCAAAGACATTCTATTTATAGTCATTAATTGTGTCATTCTTCAGGAACTGCTTTACACTAAAATTGGTATGCTTTAGTTACAGTAATTAAATACTACAGACAGATCATTGTTGTACTTGCTGAACTAAATGTACAAACTGTGGTCTGCTATGTTAAATATAGATAAAAATTTTAGTCACATATGAGTCAGAAGAGGTGTTTGAAGCTATTGACTAAAAGTTTTTGAAATTCTTTGAGTGACATTACATCTTATATGTTTTAATTATTTTTATGCAAAATATTCACACATATGTATGATTCAATTTGGTAGTTATTAACAGTGAGACTGAGCTTTGAAAATCTCATTAGCCCAAATGACAGTGGGCCTATTTTTCAATTTTAACATTGGTATCCACAAGTGAAAATAATATTTCAAGATGCAAATTTAATACTATGGAATTGAGACTCTCTCTTATTGCATCCTTCCAGGTATTATGTTATAAAAATATCTAAATATATAGCTATTTTAAATTTTATTCATGGAAATAATGTTATGCCATCTATATCATTGTTATTTGTAATTTTTCACTTAAAATATATATTATGAAAAATGATCTTGGCTGAGGGTTTGTAGATCAATAGTGATAAAGGCTAAGTAAAGGAATGTCTTATGGTCTTTGATTCACAATAATGTTTAAATGGTCCAGAGTATATATGAGCATATACTAGTTCTCTCTCTCTCTCTCTCTCTCTCTCTCTCTCTCACACACACACACACACACACACACACACACAATTTCACAAAGTCTTATAGAGGTTACATTTCAGTTGTACTTCAATTTTGTCCTCAGAGAGAATGGTGGTCCTCTTTCTCTACCGTGGGTGTTCAGTCACAGGCAATATTTCCTTTTCTTCCCAAATATTCATTGCAATTAGAAATTCTTAGTATATTTGGAATTTAATGGTTATAGGTATTTTCAAATGTTATAAGTGATGGAGTTTCTGTTTATCATTCTTCTCAATGTTTGAAATATGGGTAGAAGAAGAAAAGAAAAGGAATCCTCATCAAATTGGACATTTGCTTAAATTAATATTAATAATGAAAGAGCTATACTGAAAGTTATTCATCTGCAATGTGATATATTAATAAACAGTACATATTGTCAAAACAAATTGCACCAAAGTCTATATTCAAAGCTACCTCAATAGAGGAGAAAGAGCAGAATGCAGTCTGAAAGTCAGCTTTACTGAAACAAAGGTTGGGAGGGATTTTAGGGTTGAGATAACTGGTGGGAAAGTATTAAGAGTTAGGTTGACTAACAGTATATGTGACATGCATTAAGTTCTTCCTCAGTCTGCAAATAATTTTCTCTGTTATTAGACTCTTTGCTATTTGGTGCCCACTGATATTAGTTAGACTCTCATCCTTCCAAAAGACATTAGCACATAAATACATTATCATTTTTGATGATCACATTCCAAAGGAAAGGCTTCCAGGTCCTTCAGAAATATATTTCTGGGTTGTAAATAAGAAATAGTTTTCATTTTTTTAAAGTTGTACTGGGACCTCAAATAGCCATAGAAATTATTTGTAGTGACATGTTCTAGAGAAAATGGAGCAAAAGAAGGGTGCACAGGGTGCTCTTTTTCTTATTAAGGTAGACTACTTTCATCAGCTTTCCTAAACTTTAGACAACAATCAGGAAGAATCTGTCTACAGTTTAGTAAAGCTGAGGGAAATATTAAGTCTATCTTGGTCAATGCATGATTGAAGCATAATAACTTTATAAAAACATTCTATGCATAGTTATCATAAAATCACTGTGCTAAAATTCAACCTTTGTTTTGAAATATCTAATTTTATAAACTATTTTTATGATAAAAATTGAATAAAAATAAACATCACTTATTGAGACAGGATCCAATTCAGCAATGCATAATGCAATTTGAAAAACAGGAAGACAAGCTCTACTCTGACTTTTTGGTATAGGGGGAAAGTTATTTATTAAAAATTAGAATTTAAAAATTCTAAATCAAAGAAGGAAATTATGAAAAAATAGTTATATTCCTGTTAATTTGACATACATGAATGCATTATACCTAAGTCAGTCAGAACAGACAAGTTATTCTGTGGTAGCAGCCCAAAATCTTCTGTAGCTTTAAAATTTAAGAATAATTTCTCACATTTTTTTAATTATTAGATAATGGGAGGTCTTTCACTGAAGTTGCCAGAATTTTTCCAGAATTCATAATATGCATTTATATGCATTTAACAAATCACCATGTATATAACATCTTTAACGTGATTGAACGCTCACGCCATCTGTAGCAAGGAGAAAGGGTGTGATTTCAAGTATGGTTGTTGGAGAGAGCTGCCTATTCAGAGTTGCTGCCTTTGAGATTGGAAGCAGCAGATCTACAAGGATCTAAAAGAGAAGAAGCAAAAGAGAGCAAAACCCCAACCACTCTGCCTCTCTCTTTCCAGGCTTCTACCAATGAATCCAATGATTAAAACAACCAAAACTGAGACAGGCGTGGTGGCACATGCCTGTAATGCCAGCACTTCAGGAGGCTGAAACAGGAGAATCTTGAGTTCAAAGCCAGCCTCAGCAACGGCGTGACGCTAAGCAACTCATTGAGACTCTATCTCTAAATAAAACACAAAATAGGGCTGAAGATGTGTGGCTGAGTGGTGGAGTACCCCTGAGTTTAATCCCTGGTACCAAAAAAAAAAAGTCAAAACTCAGAAATCTTGGAAGCCATGAATGCTGTCCATGTTTGTCAGTCTCCAGGTTCAGACCAGAGCAATAATGGGTGAGGAATACATCTGGATGTTGAAAAGAAAACATTTACCAGAGCATCCACTGTTGGGGTCCCAGAAAGAGTGGTAGTAGGGATTTGAATGCATGTTGTATCACTGAAGAATGTCAAGCGTGTTTTCACCCTTTCAAGAGGACATCTTTTTGAGTAACAAGGGTTTCTTGTCCAATCCTACACTCGACTCACATCCTCTACATCCTTAGAATGCCTTACCCATACTCTGGTCCTATGAGTTGCCCTTTAATTCAAACTCCACTAACATCTTATTTAGGGTGATAAGGCACGAGCAAAAGCATAAATTGCCTTATTTTAGAAGACCAAACATTAAAGACTCTACTTTTCTTCCTTGTGCATCTCTTACAATCTCCTGTGTATCCTGCTTCTGCTTCTTTGATCCAGTTTTCCTAGATCTTTGTTATCCATGATTCTAAGAATTTCTATTGTTGACTAAACCTTTCTACACTTATGAGCAGGTAGTTCTTTTCTCAATCTTTCTCACATTTCCAGAGTACTGCTTTAAAAAGAAAAAAAATTCACAAGCATACTAATGGATTGCTTCACCTCTCAAATGAGACACTGCTCAATACCATATTATATTATTGAAATAGTCATATTTTATACAGTATGTCATCTAATGGCATGCCAGATAGTCCAAATATTTGATTATGCCAATTATCACCAGGAAAAAATGTCATTCCATTTTCTGGTCATACATCACAAAATGGAAGCAACGCTTTTTGTAACTTTTGCTTTATTCCTAGTGATGTTGTGGCATTACACAAGAAGAATGCATTAGCAAGTCTTTCTAGGACTACAGCCACACTTCTACCTTTCCAGCAGTGAGGACATTACTAAAAATATCAGAGGTCTCAGTCCGTACATAATTAGATCCATTGCTCTGGGTCCCAGGTGAAGCAGAGCATCATGGTGGAGGTAAGCAGTTCAGCATAAGGCACCAGGTAGCAGAAACAACATGTGTGTTAAATGTTGACTGAAGTTCTAAACTGTGTCATTCTCACTCTTGGATCTAAGCTGATAACTCTATTTATAACTTGGTAAGAGATGAAGAAGAATAGGCAATTTCTTAATGGATTTTTAAGCATCTGCCTGAGTGTTATTTCCACTCATTTCATTGAATTAAGCCATTCACAATGTCTAAATTCAAAGTGGACATACCATTCAGCTCCTGAATAGCACACTCCACATAATCTACTATAGTCCACATGTTGGTTATTAAATATCCTATGTGTTGCATTACAGACATAAAGAAATACACTGCTACTCACTTTTCAAGTTGGGTGTGATGTGATTTTGATTTGTCCAAGAAAACTTCAGGAGATAACAATGTATTCTATTTCCTTGAGGAACCACCAATATTCCTGTTGTCTTACTTCTACTTTAAAATGAAGCCTCAAGGGCTGGGGTTGTGGCTCAGCGGTAGAGCGCTCGTCTAGCATGGGCAAGGCACTGGGTTCGATCCTCAGCACCACATAAAAATAATAAATAAATACAAATAAAGTATTGTGTTCACCTACAACTAAAAAATATTTTTAAAAAAATGAAGCCTCAATCAGTCTGACTTTCAAAGGAACTAAGAGAAAAGCCTCTAGCTAACAAGTGCTGGATATATAACACAAACATGAGACATACCTACTTTTTATTCAGCTACTAGGATTTGAGTGTCATTTGTTACCATGGTATAAATCTAAGCCATCCACCCTACTGCATGTGCTTATGGTGTAGCGCAACAAAAATATAGAAATGTTTATTTAATTTTGTTACTCTGGCAATTGACTATTGTTTCAATAAATTTGTTTCCTACGGGCTTTTAAATCTGTTACTCTTGCCTATAATTCTTCGTTCATCTATTTAGCTGCTTAAATACAACTGTAGAAGCAGCTAACAGGAAAGACAGCCAATGTTTATGTACGATAATATTTTCATAAAGTTTCTCTTTAAGTTTGTTCAGATTTTTCAAAGATTAGGTTCTATCTAAGTCCTTCCTCCCCTAGAAATTTTGTCCACAGGCAAGTGGGTGAAGCAGCCACTACTTATCACACTGTTGGTGATAAGTAGAACATCTTGTAGACTGTTGGTGTTTTGAGTGATAGTTGTCTGGCTGTGAGATTGGCATCTATTTCTGGATTTTTCTCAAAAATTTATTTCTAGGTCTTCAGGAGACTAAAATAGTTGAATAAGAAATTGCATAACCTGTTTGCCTACATGGTGAGCTAATCTGTTGAAAATAACAACAAAACTCAGAAAAAATATTTTAATATGTTTGAAAAGAAATAAAGATTACCAATTCAATAAGGAATTTGAAACTAGGTATATAAGAAAGTAGAAGTCCAGAAAAAAAAGCTCAGTTTTCAATTTCCCTTTTATTTATTGCTGATTTTGAAGTTACTGTTGGAGACTTAGGAATTGAGTAGAAGTTTCTTTATACAGTTCCTGATGATAGGGGAGCAGCAGGGATCCTACCCTTTCTCAAGTCAGAAAAGAAAGTTACAGGGCTCCTAGCTGAGGGCTTCATCTTACAAGTTATGATAAAGGAAGAAAACTTGGAAATTCCAATTTATTATTTATTTGTTTGAGATACTAAAAATGTTACAGCTTTGAAGAAAGTATGGGTAAGAAACAGGCAAGCCCTCACAGGGGGGCGGACAACTAAATTTGAAGCCAGTCTCCTATAAAATACGTATTATGGTAACCTGAAATAGCTAGCATCCTATCTAATTAATAAGTTAAATAATAAATTAAATAACTGTTTTTGGAAGAAAATAATATGATCTAGAACTTTAAATTTCTCCAAAATTTCGCTTACAATATCAGTCATTAAACCAAAACTTTAATAATGTTTGGCAGATGAGACAAGGCACAAAGAGAACAAAGAATAGAAACAAATGCACAGAAAGTCCAGATGTACTAAAAATTGACTTTATTGCAAGTTGATTATATATTATGTATATATATTATGTATATATTACATTAGAAGTATAGATATTATATTAGATACCACAATTATGAGTATAGTAGAAATTGACTTTAAAATAACTATGTTCAATATGCTTGAAGTCTTAAGAGGCAATATTGTGAATTTAGTCAGAGCACAAGAATTATTTAAAAAAGAAAGATTACAGATAATAGAGAAGAAATGGATGGCACATAGAAAATATTTATCATAGATACTGTTACCTCCATGCGGGATGAAGAAAAAAAAAATCACATATAGCAACATCATAGTTAAACTAAAAAAAAATAAAATTTAAAAACACATTATGAAATAATTAAGAGAAAACAAGATATATTATCATCCAGAGGGCAAAAATAATACTAGATAAATAAAAAAATAAATCCAGTACATATATTAAAAAAAACTCACTAAAGAAATTATGTAAAAGGGCAACATGTAAAATAGTACCTCCACTGGTAGCACTTAGGCAAGCATGCTAGCCATCACATGTCTGTTCAGCATTGCACTTGAGATCACAATTGGGGCAACAAGAAAAAAATACCTTAAAAATTTCAAGGATTTGAGCCTTAAATGTGCACAGGATGTGCTGCAGTGGCACATGCTTGTAATCCCAGCAGTTTGAGATCGGCCTCATCAACTTAGATCATTTCTCTAAATAGATAGATAGATAGATAGATAGATAGATAGATAGATAGATAGAAAGAAAGAAAGGACTAGGAGTATCTTAGTGATAGAGTGCTTGACTAGCATGTGCAAAATCCTAAATTCAATTTCCAGTACTGCAAAGAAAAAAAAAAGAATCATAAGATTTGAAATAAACAATAAACCTGACATTATCTGCAAACCAACAGACTATTTTTTAATCAAAATCCCTAATAAATGTACAAGGAATTCAGTAAAATCATTGAATTCAAATTTCACATTAAAAAATCAGTATTCATGTATTCATGAATATTCATGTATTCTAGACAAAAAATACAAAATGAAAAAACTTTAAATATTAGCATATCTTCAAAGTTATCAAATATATAGGAATAAATGCAAAGGACAGCATTGAAGAACACTTTAAAAATATTTAAACTGTAACAAACATCTCAATTGAAGAAGTATGCTCTTTTCAGATTTAAAAATAAGCTATGTAAAGACATGAAAAGTCTTAAGTCAGCATGCAGAGTCAGTGAAATTTCACCTGAAATCCTATCAAGTACATTCAATAATATTCCAAAAACAAATGGAAATGTAAAGAGCCCACTATAGGAAAGACAATTTTGACAAAAAAAAACAAAAAAAAACAAAAAAAACACTGGACAATTTGTTCTATTATTTATAAAGATTGTTACACAGTTAAAATGACTCATGCAGTGTGTTTTACAATGCAGATCAAAATAGTGTTTAGGAGCAAATAACACATTTTTGGACCATGGGTTACAAGAAAGGTGTCATGTTAAAGTAGTGTTGTCAGTCCTGTCAATAAATAGTTCTGTGTTAATTTTATAAAAGGAAATATAGAACAACTATCCTACATTGAAAGATAGCAATAGAGCAACAAGGTGAGGCACAAATGGAGGTTCTTTACAACACATATAATAAGTAAGAAAGTGAAGCCTGGAAAATGTAAATAACTTCTATAAATCAATAAGAAAATTATAAGTAAACCAATAGAAAATTGGCAAAAAGATTTAGATAGAAATTAATTAAAAGAGGAGGATATCTAAATAGTTAATGTGTGAAAATATGTTCAATTTTGAACAGAATTATGTTGAAATGCTAAAATGGCTATTTTTTTTTTTAAAAAAGACAACATGAATGATCTGCAAAGATGTGGATCAACTTCACTTCCAAATGCTACTGGTGAAAAGGTAAATCAATGTAGATTCATTCTAAAACTTTTTGACATTATCTTCATATATGATTAATTCCAGATTGTGAACCCAACAGAAGCACAGCCAATTATACACCAAAATGAATGTTCTGAAGGTGTTCATTGCAGTATCATAATAGCCAAAATCTAGGTAAAACTCAAATTTTCTTTGAATATAGAATAGGTTAATAAATTATTTCATATTCAGTAGTATATCATTGAGTAATACAAACTAACAAGCTATAGACATGCTTAAATATCACTTCCATGATTAAATAACATATATTAACTTAAAATGCATTAAATAAAAATACATTGGGATTTGATTTCTATAAAGTTCAACAGAAAAAAGAAAAAATTATGGTTATCAATTATGGTCTAAATATCCCACTCCTGGGTATATATCCAAAGAAAATAAAATCAGCACATGAAAGAGATAACTGCATGCCCATTTTAACTGCAGCACTATTTGCAATAGCTGATATATTGATTCAGCCTAGATGCCCATCAACCTTTGAATGGATTTAAAAAGTAGTATACATATGTGTTTTAAAACATAGTATATATACATATTGCAGTATTATTCAGCCATAAAGAAGAAAGGATGTGGTAGAATAGTGATAGAAAAAGTGTAGTTGGATCTGATCACCGCATACTGTATATGTTTGTGAACATATCACACTAAACCTCATTAATATGAACAATTAATATGTGTTGATAAAAAAGTAAAGATGATAATGAGAATTTCATTTGGAAAATCAGAAGACGTAGAAATTAGAAGCAAACATTGGGAACCGTTAATCCCTCTGGAGATTTCCTATCTTTTGATCTGACTGTAGTTAGCATGGCATTTTTAGTTAATGGTAATTCATTGATGTGTCCACTTTGTACATACGCTGTTCTTTGACAAAAGCCTTTTATTTAATAGCCTGACCAATCAGTCCCTCTTTTAACTCCATGTGATCTGTCTAGTATTTGCAGAAATGTAGGGCACTGCCTGGTTTATTTGTGGTCATTTAGCCCTATTCTTCCATATAAAAAGTTGTTATTAAGGTCCATTAACTTTATTAGCCACATTTTTTTCTCACAGTGCTGAGTTTGCAATTAGATGAAAATTGTGATAAATCCCAGTTCCCTCTTTCAATTAAATCTAAATTAGGAAGAATTCTATAAGATATACAAGACAATGCCATGGGATTGGTTTTCCATAGTTTTAGTAAATATAAAATGTTATTTATTTTATTTGCTTTGTCAGATTTTCTACAAACTTGCTTAATCTTTCTTCTGTTTTACTTCTGGAATGACTACAAAATCTATCACATAATTGTAATTGTATATCTATGTTTAAATCTTAAACAGCTGTGTTTAGTATGCATGTAACAAGCCCAGAACTCTTTCTAAATTATTTTCTTTATTTATCATGGTCTTAATTGGTTTAAAGTTTTAATAATAGCTCTTTATTTGCTGAAATTGAAGTCTGTTTCAATTGAAGTCTGTATAATAACACCCTATTTATTTTGAGTTATATTTAGTGCTTCAAACTCTGGGACAGCCAAAAAAGAAAATCAACTTTTTGAGCTCAGCTAAACAAGTTTCATCAACAAAAGTATTACTTTTTAGTTTAGTAGTTTGCTTTTATAATTTATAATCTACTCACAATTTAAGGAAAATGCCTGAAGTAAAGACAACAAAGCAGTAACATGCACAATAAAAGACATAATAAGGGCTAGGGCTGTGGCTCAGTGGTAGAGCACTTGCCTAGCATGCGTGAGGCACTGGGTTCGATCCTCAGCACCACATATAAATAATAAATGAATAAAATAAAGATCTATCAACAACTAAAAAATTTTTAAAAAAGACATAATAAAATCACACAAGACTTCCATTTGTCTTACAAATTGACTTTAAAAGTTGGATAAAAATTTCTCCCATAAAAATACATCTATTTGGATGCTAGTCAGAAAATTCCTATTTTCTTCCTGAGTTTGTTAAATATAAACATGAAAAGATAAGGGACTGGGGTGTAACTCAGTGATATAGAACACAGCATGCCTAGGTTCAATAGCCCTAGGCTCAATCCCTGCAAAATTAAGAAAAAAATTAGAACACCTAAAATATCAGAAGAAGAGAATAGAATAAAATTGATTTTCAACTCAAAAATGGAGAAATACTTTTAAAAGAAAAAGAAACAAAAAGATTCTTCTTGAAAATTCCCAAAATAATGAATAAGAATATAAATAAAATAAAATTGACTATTAAATGGAAGATAGATTTATGGAATGTATTAAGAATATAACTATGTACCTGAATCAATAAAATAGTTAAATATAAAAATAAAGTGTTGCATTGATTATTAGGGAAGACTATATTAACAAAGTAAAGATTTCATTGAACTTGACTGCTACAATGAATATGTATTACCAAAACTGTCAATAAATAATTTTAAAAGTAAAAAGTCAATAACTGAAAAATAGAAGATGTTCACTTGAAATTATCCTCTAATGCATTTGAAATCTAAGAGATTTCAAAGATAAGTATTTTTATATATCCAAAGAACAGATAACTCCAAAGTATTTGAACATTATATATAGACTTCTAGACCTATATGCTATTGGGAATCCCCAACTGACTAGGTAAAAATTAAAACTCAGAGAGCAAAAGTTGATAAAGAATAAAAAGAAAGTTTCATTTGGAGGTATAAATGTGAGCATTACAAATAATTTACTTACAAATTCAATCCAGAAGTATGATAAATAAAACTATATCATAATGAAAATGATTTGTACTATACATATAAAATTCTTATGAACATTTATTTGTATGATAAATTATCCTTTTTCAAAAGAAAAAGCATATATGGTCAGTTTATCTGATAACAAAAAAGCCCTAAGTTTAATCCCTGAAAAATTCTAAAAAAATTATAAGACCTAAAATATTAGAGCAAGAGAATAGAATAAAATTAATTCTCAATTCAAAAATGGAGAAATACTTTGAAAAGAAATGGAAACAAAAATATCCCTCTTGAAAATTAACATTCACTGATGCCCATAGTGGTGGTTTACTCCTGTAATCCCACTGGCTCAGGAGATTGAAGAAGGATCATGAGTTCAAAACTAGCCTCAACAATTTAGGGAGGTTTTAAGGAACTCAGTGAGACCTGTCTCTAAACAAAGTACAAAAAGTGACTGGGGATGCTGCTCAGTGATTACGTGCCCCTGGGTTCAATCCCTGTACACATACACCAAAAAAAAAAAATTAACATTCACTCATGAATAATATCTTTGGTAAACTAGAAATAATATATCACTGTAATATAACAGGAAATATCTTAAAGAAATAGCTATCATTATTAGTGAAATCTGAAGTAAATTTATACTTCTAAAATCACTAAAGGCTATTGGTATAGAATTGTGAGACATTGCTAAAAAATAAGGTTCATCTTTTCAAAATCAATTTTATTTAAAAACTTGAGGGAAATTTTCATTGTATTAACATTAAAGCAAGAATTTACTATGAAGTACAAATTCAAATGTCATTATAGATTACTGAGAGAACATGAAATTTCATGTTAATAAAATTTCTTCTTATTAAAGCCAGGTTTGCAAGAAACTTATTTTACTCTCCATGAATTCCCTAATTAAAATTTGAAAAAGATGGAAATAAATCAAAATATATCAAGTCAGATTATGCAATAAGAATTGTATGCAGAAATGAAAAAATATATTTAAAGATAAAATAAGAGGCTGAAGTTGTATTAAGACTAAACTTAATATAACTCAGTTGTATTTAGTTGTAACCTAGTGTACTCTAATAATAGAAGAGTAGTTTTACATGTATTGACATTTGATCCTAATAACATGATATTATTTAAATTTTACTTTCCTACTTTGGAACTGAGGTGAAGATGGGCAAAGTAGTTAAAATAAATTCTTTCAACTAAAGGCTGACCTGGGTCATGGAACTAGGCCTAATGTTTTCCAAAATGCTATATTACTTTGATTTTAATTGTTAAATGGAATAGAATAATTAAAAATTCCATTCATTATGCAATCTCAACTATGTTCATTTTTCCACCAAAACATTCAAAAGTTAAAATTATAAACAACATTTATCACTGGATTGTGGAATAATAAATGATTTTAAAAATCTATATGTGCTTCTATATTTAATAAATAAATTTGCTATTGTAATTATAAAAAATAATTACTTTTATTTCCTCATGATATCACATTAACCTTTTCACTTCCCCCTCCTCCACCCCACTCTCCCCCACTCCTGTCTCTCTCTCTCTTCCTCTCTCTCACATGCTTAGTTTGAATTTTGAGTTTTGAGTTTGAAAACTTTTGCCTTAATTGTGAGGAGGAGAGAAACATTTTTCTTAAATTGTTTAATGTCACAGGTATTTTCAGGACTCTAAAAAACATTAAGAAATCTTTATGACTAACAAGAACTCATTTGACTGGCTAATAAATAGAAGAATTTAAAGGATTTTAAAAGAAACACAATTTTCAATGGCTATACTCTTCATTACCCATTTCCGATTTCCCCATTATACTAATACAAAAGATAGATTTTTTTTTGCTGGAAATTAAAATAATGTGTAATACTTAGAATTTTTACATTTATTTTCATCTCTATTACTCAAAAATTCATTTTCTATACATTATACATATAAAAAGTACCTGAGTAATAGTCATGGTTGTAGTTAAAAGAAGTTGAGAAATATGAAAAAAATTATGAGACATCATTCACTCAATAGCAGTTTTAATTCAAAGTTAGAAGTCTGATATCTAAAAGATAAAATTACTTTTAAAAGTCTGCCACCTAGTATTTTCTTTTCAAATAGCACCACGGAGTACTTGAGGCTGCAGAGATCATTGAAGGTCATCGAGTTCTGTTTCTACAATGCTATAGAGTATGATGTAGTAATATCCAAAGCATATTGTCATCTTCTCTTCACCTGGATGCTTCCTAGGACTGGTAGCTTGTGATTATCTCAGAATACATCCTATTTGGGGCAGAAATAATGGCGAGTAAATTTCTCCTTATTCTGAGATATTATGCACTCTACCCTGATTCTATCCTCCTATGTTTATTGCTTTTCCAGAATCCTAGTTCATAAAATTTTATTTAAATATTTAATATCGGTTCCAAAGCATCTTTTTGACTTTAATTTCTTCAAAATGTTCCCATTTGAAATGGCTTCTAGACCCTCAATATCTTGATCATCCATCTGAAAACACTTGGCGTTTGTCAATATCTCTCTCAAATGAGATGCTCAGAACTGAAAAATGATACTCCAGATTATGTATGATTAATGCACAAAACAGTAGAACTATTTCCTTTCTCATTCTGAGTACCACATTTCTATTAATAAAACCTAATAATGCATTAGCTGTCTTTTGACAGCAATGTCACACTGTTGGCTTTCATTGAAATCATGGTTATTAAAACTTCTAGCCGGTTTGCATATGAAAATTGGTTAAATCAGATGCTGGCAGATATTTTAAGCATAAATGTAAGACTAATGTGAGAATTTCACAGAGCAACTCAGACAACCAACTCTGAGTAATTCTGATAACATTAAGGAAAAATAAAAAGAAAAGAGAAGGAGAGATAGTAACTCAAAGGTGATCCTACGTACCTCAGTCATCTTTCCTTGACACCACAAGAAGAAAAGTACATGTAGACCTCTGGACAAGGTAACGGTAGAAGCATATTTTTTTGAACAGTATTATCATCATCAATCCCTTTATGTTAGGTTTACTTTTAACATACCCGATATTTTATATTAAGATTTTTTTGTAGAGAACCTTTTATCCACTCAGAATTTCTAGTCTTTTAATTGCTATATTTAGTTACTTGATTAAGATCTACCACCTTAAAATTATCTTCTATTTGCTACATTTCTTCATTTTCTTTTTCAATCTTTTTATTATCTACTTTTAATTAAGAGTTGTTTTTTTTCCCTCAAAGGTATAGACAGGTTTATTTAGGAGAGTAGATACATAATTCAAGGGAGAATGGAGGGTTGGGGGCAATCTCAAGAGAGAGAGGTGCCTTTGGGGTAAAGCAAGGAATATGCATTCAAAGGAGACTGAACTACCTCCAGAGGGAGAGATAGCCTAATTAAGAGTTTAATCTGTTTCAATCAAATCTCCTTTCTTAGAATGCCACTCACACTTATTTTTATTTTTTGCCTTCCCTTGAGTGTACAATACACATTATAAAATGTTTTAGACTGCCTTTGCACCCAATGCATGTTTTGCATACAGCCCCGTTTATAAATGCTCTTATAAAAGAGCATTTCCAGCCTCTCCTATCCCTTGCTACACTGTCATCATTCATTTCACTTATCTATATCAAACAACTGCCCAATGCATTACTCTATTTATTTGAACAATTATATTGTAGACAAATTCAGAATAAGAAAAGTAAAAGATGGTTATCTTCTAACTTCCTACTTCTTCAGTGTTCTTTCTTTGCTTATTATATGTGAATTTCTTTTCTGAATAAATTTCCTTCTCCTGAAGTACTTCTTTTAATACCACTGGCAGAGCAAGTTGGATTGTGATTAACTCCCCAAGTGTTAGGCTGTATGAAGAAAGATTTAGTTGTCACTTTTGCATGACAATTTCACTGGGTATAGAATTCTCAGGGGCTTGTTTTGTTTTGTTTTAATGCTTTTAAACTTTCACTTTTCTGTACACTTGCTTTTCTAGCTTCTGAAGAGAAATCTGATATAATTTTATCCTTATTCCTCTCTAAGTACTTTCTTTTACCTTGGTTTAAGATTTTCTTTTTGGATTTTTTTTTTTTTTTTTACAGTTTGAATGTGATATGCCTAGAGGGTCTGTATGGTGTTTTGTATTGATCTTGAGCTCTTTTTTCTATATTGAAGTTTGTGAAGCACCTGAATTCTACATACACTATTAACTCAAATTCCAGGGAAATGGTAAATGTAGTAAGCCTACAATATCTTCTATGTGCTAGCAACTAATATAAGTAAGTATAGGTATAGATTAAAATATAGATATAGGTAGATGTTGATTTACATATCATATAGAAATTCACTTGTACATATAATAGCCTTTTGACATACTTGCAGTAATTCTGTTAAATAGTTATTTATAATTCCTATTTCATAAATATAGACATTGGGGCCTAGAAGACTTTAACTTACTCCTAGTCCACACAACAAAGCCAGAATTCAAATCAGTCAGTCAAGTTTTAGAATTTGTGCTATGTAGACGCTGAATGCACATGGAATTTTGCAACAGAATGCATACATAGTTTTATTGCTCTTCATCAGAAGTAGATAGAGTGACTGAGTATTATCCACAAGTCAGTACCACTGAGGAATTTTTGCCACATTTGGTACAGTTATTAGATTAAAAGCACAGATAATGAGTTAATACACAATACCTCTGTGTGGAAACGCAGGATAACTGCAAAGTTGAAGAAAGAGACTCCAGTAGCAATGAGCCAACACTTCTTCATTCAGAGGTTAAGTTTAAGCTGCAGAGTCCTTTGGAGATACAAAGTTCTTCTGATCTCAGGAAACTGGTAAGATTTAGATACTATCTGAGGTTTACAAATTCCAGGTATTAATCTTCCACTAAGGGTCATAGTGAGCAGAGTGCAGGTCCTACTAAGCCTTCCTTTCTTAGTGATCTGTCACATCAAACCCAGAAAAGATACTTTTGTAGATCCAACTTCCTTCTCACTTCTTGCAAGCTTCTGCATCTCAATGATAACAAAGCAAGATTACTATGAGTATTATTTTACCATTTATTTTACTCACTAAATTTGATGTATTTACATTACACACAATTTCTATTTATAAATTTCCTATGAGCCAAAATTAGGCAAGAACAGCCACTCGTAGCTACTGTCAGTAAAGTTACTGATTTCTTGAAAAAACAATAGCCCTTCACGAAAGCAAGCTTTCTGAGCCAAAAACATGTTTCTGAAATATAATTATTGCCAAAAAATAACATTTTAAAAACATCCCATGAATATTCTTAAAATATTTCCTAACAAAATAAAAATTTGAACTTTTATTTCTAAAGCCCACTTAAATAATCAAGTGAATTTAATAAAAAAAATATGAATTCAAGCAAAAAGCCAGCTCCTGAACACTGTTTTTAGAAACCATGCTATGCAGCTTCTCTAGAGGCTAGACAACATCATCTATATGTTGACATTTTAAGAAAATGAATATGGATATAAATTAAATAAGAATTAGAGGTGGAACAATTAGTTGAGGATACAAAGAACTTGCCTGAAAATGAGTTCAAGGTTAAGATGTGTGCATACACTGATGGTTGTGCATAGTGTATCTGTCTGTATACAAACAGGTACAAAATGTAGGTTGCAAAATCCAGGCTTTCCCCCAACCCCTGTGAGTTGTCAGGAGAGCATTACCATCCCAAAGATATGTCTGCCCATAACATCTTTTTTCAAATTCTGATAAAGATGTTTCTTTGCTATTCATTAAAATAATGACACGAGCTCATGCCCTACACAATAGAGTGAAAGTAGATTGCTATTAAGGTAGGGCAGGGAGTGAGATGAATTTATTCCATCTTTGCAAACTGTTGCATCTGGGGTTGTAGCAATTTTTTTAAAGACTCCATTTTGGATAGATTCTGACTTCTTTTTTTAAAATTTTTAATTAAAATTTTATTTTGAGATGATACATACACATGCATCTATAAGAAACTACAGAGAGATCCTGTATATGCTTTCTCATGTTTACCCAGTGGTGACATTATGTAAAATGTTAGTACTATATATCTGTCAGACAGGATATCGTTATTAACACAGTGAAGATATAGTGTTCCATAATCATAAGGATCCATTGTGTTGCCTTTATACCAAGTATGCCTCATCCCTGGCCCCTGGAAATAATTAATCTCATCTCCATTTCTCTAATATCTCATGTCAAGAGCGTTATATGCCATAATGCCATGGTAGGAATGTACTATAGTTTGTTTAACCATTCACTCATTGAGGGATATTTCATCATTTCCAATTTGGACTGTTAAAATACAGCTGCTATAAACAATCTACTAGTGTACAATTTTGGATGCAAATATGAATTTTTATTCATATAGGATAAATTCCCACAAGTGTAATTGCTGGGTTGTACATGATTAGTTTTACAGGAATCTTTTTTTAACATTTATCATCCTTTTAAATTTTGTTTGTTCTTTTTAGATGTACATGACAGTAGAGTGTATTTTGACATATTATACATACATGGAGTATAACTTCTTCTAAATTGGGATCCCATTCTTGTGGTTGTACATGATGTGGAGTATCACTGGTGGTGTATTCATACATGAACATAGGAAAGTCTAATTCATTCTACTGTCTTTCCTATTTCTACCCTTGTCCTGTCCTATTCCCACCTTTGTCCCCTCCCTTCATTCCCCTTTGTCTAATCCACTGAACATCTATTCTCCCCAACCTCTACTGTGTGTTAGCATCCACATATCAGAGACAACATTTGGCTTTTGTTTTTGGGGATTGGCTTATTTTACTTTACATAAGTCTCCAGATCCATCCACTGACCTCTATTATTCACAGTGCCTACAGGATGCACATACTATGCACAGAACTTTGAATGAACATTTGGCCTTCCCATGAATGCTTTCTTTGAGGCAATTAAAGAGGGAACATGGAATTATTCATTCTGGGCTCCTTTTGTAATCTTAGAAGACAAAATACTTTGGAAGTGTTCCCCTTCCCTATATATCCTATCTTAGTATAGACTACAAATCCCATGATCAGAGGGAAAAGTATTAGATATTTCCCTTCTTTTCTTTGATCATGAAAGATTAAGACTTCCCAACAAAATCATATCACTTTAGTATCTATGTCAACACAGAATCTTTCTAACACAGGATGTTGCTGATTCAAGAGTTAGGGCAGATATGTGAGGTTCTAACAAGCATCTTTCTCTAAAAAATTACCAAAATAGTGGAGAAGCTTTTCTAAAAGTTCACATTTTCTTTGTAATTTGAATGGGAAATTGCATATATACAAATAGAGAATTTATGGAAACATACTGAGAAAAGAAAAAGAATCATGGAGATGAAAAACATTACTTTTAACTAGTACATGCCTATAATCTCAGTGGCTCAGGAGGCTGAGGCAGGAAAATCATGAGTTCAAAGCCAGTGTCAGCAACTTAGAGGGGCCATAAGCAACTCAGTGAACACCTGTCTGTAAATAAAATACCCAAAATGCCAGAGGATGTAGTTCAGTGGCTAAGCACTCCTGGGTTGAATCCTTGGTTTAAAAGAAGAAGAAAAGGAAAAGATTAATGACAAAATGATTGGATAAATAATGAAAAATAATATTTTAAGTATATTATCAGATTTTTTTGTTTTGCTGTGAAGATTGCATAACATACTTTGTCTAACGCATGTATTCAAATACCTCGTAAATAATCAATTTTCACCAAGTGATAAGTTGTCTTATTATAATTATGATAATCATTGTTACCACTTGAATATCAGCTTTTACCTATATCCACAGAAAAGGAGAAAATGTCCACAAAACTTAACCAGAAATTATTTATCTTCAAATTATATGAAGAATACCTATAAGTCAGACTTACACAAACAATTGGCAAATAATGATGAATGAACTGTGATTGCATTTTAAAATATGTTGAAGACTGCTAGTCATCAGAGAAACAAAAATCAATATGAGAAACACAGAACTGCATGAACTCAAGAACAGCTAGAACTGAGAAGTCTGAAAACACATGTCCAAGAGGATCTGGAATCATCTCATGTCAATGGTGAAAGGATAAAATAGTACATGACCTTGGAAACAGTTTTTGCAATTTATTATAAAATTAAACACAGGTCTTTTAATTTAATGTAATTCCATTCCTAATTACTTTTCTCAGTGAGGTGAATATATACACTTATGAAAGACTATTATTATTAAAAATCACATTAATAGTAACTTCATTTACAGTAGCACAACCTGAAAACAACCCAGGTTTGAATCACCTGTAGTTGAATATATTTTAATATATTTGAAAAATATAGTATCTAAATAAAATGGAAGAAACACATAGAATGGATGAATTTCAAAAACATGCTAGGAAGAAATTAAAGGTATACATTAAATTAAAGGTACGCATTGTTCTATTTTTATGAAGTTCTAGACTAGATCAATAGTTTCTGAGTAGAAAGGGAAAGGAAGAAACTTCATGGAGTGATGAAAATATTTTTATTTTGAAAACAATGTTGTTCATAAACATGCTTTTATTTATATTTAAAAAGTTGTAAACATAAGATTTGCACCTATAGTTGTATGTAAAGATAACCTAAGAAATGAAAAACCTCAAAAGACCTGCAAATAAATAGTGAACTACTTTGAGTAGGTTTCCTTTTGTAGTAATATCTCTAAAAATTTTGAAACTGCCAGGTGCGGTGGCACATGCCTGTAATCCCAGTGGCTTAGGAGGCTGAGGTAGGAGGATCAATAGTTCAAAGGCCAGCCTCAGCAAAAACAAGGCACTGAGCAACTCAGTGAGACCTTATCTCTAAATAAAATACAAAATAGGGCTGGGGATGTGGCTCAGTGGTTGAGTGCCCCTGACTTCAATCACTGGTATCCCCCTTCCCCCCTCCCCAAAATTTTTGAAACTATTTTTTGTGTATTATTAGCTTTAGCAAACAAATTTATTGACAATTAAAGGTGTAAGTTTTCTCATAGTTGGAACAGGGTGTTAACAGATATTGAAAAGCCGAAGACTACAATGTACCCTGTGGTATTTGGAATCAGAAATGATGTGTCAGTATGAAATCACGGTTTTTAACGTATGCTTTCTGTTTGTTATATCCTAGCTCTGTCTGCTGAAAGGATCTAAAAACAATGATACACAAGCATTATTAAAATTTCCTAGCTCTTGCTTACTGAATACCACATTTCACCAAAAAGAACCAGGTTTCCTTGGAGAAACAGTTGAGTTCAGAGATGCAAGATGAGCCTGGAGTAGTGTTTTACATCACAAAGGAAGAAAGTCCTCTGTCTTAGTCTTCTTGAGCTGCTTTAGCCAAATACCATAGAATGGATGGCTAAAGAACAGATATTTGTTTATCATGCCTCTGGAGGCTGAGATACTCAAGATCAAAGTGTTGGTCAATTTGGTTCCCAGTGACAGCATTCTTCCTTCTCTCTTATCTCTATCCTCATATAGTGGAGAGAAAAATCTTGTCCCCCTTCTTTTTCTCATTAAGGATACTAATCTCATCAGGAGAGCTTCACCCTCATGACTTCATCTAAACTGATCACCGGCCAAAAGTCCCCATCTACAAATGCTCTACATTGGGATTACAAGTCCAGCATATACATTTGGGGAATACAACTATTCAGTCTGTAACATGCTTTCAAAATGGTGTGGAAATATCAAGAGGATATAAATACTAGTATTATTATTTAGTTATGAGGCATTCCCAAAAAGCTTCTATGTGATACAATGCAAGAAATTTTAGAGATGAAATGACCTGATTAGCATGTTAGTTCTCTGATAGAGATTAACTGGGTGGTAACTGTAGGCATGTAGGGTGTGACTGGAGGAGGTAGATCCTGGGGTTGTCCCTTTGAGGTACATATTTTGTCCCTGGTGAAGATCTCTCTCTTTTTACTTCCTAGGTATCATGTTTCTTGCCACTTTCCTCCTCCATAAACTTCCACTATAAGGTTCTGCTTCATCTCAGACCCCCAGGAATAGAGTCAGCCATCTATGGACTGAGACCTCTGAAACATTTCTTCCTTAAGATAGCTCTTGTCAAATCCTTTGGTCATTGTGGTAAAATGAAACAAACGAACAAAAAAGAAACAATTAAAATAGGAATTGGTACCGGTCATTGTTGTGACTAAACTGACGATGGAATTTAGAAGTTTTTGGAATGTTTTGGAATTTGTGGGAGTAATTTTGAAAAGTTTAGAGATGCAAACTAGAAAAGCTTTAGAATATTGTAAGCAGAGCTTCATGGGTATCTCTGGTAGGAGCTTGAAAAGACAGAAGAACTGATAGGACTATGAACAGTAGAGACAGGGCTCATAAGTTTTCAGAGGGAAAAGAGGACTTATTTGGAAATTGGGTTAAAAGTCATTTGTGTTACATTCTGGCTGAGAGGTTGTCTACATTTTTTCCATGTCCTGAGACATTCTGTGAGGCTGACTTTAAGGTGATGGACTTTTTTATCTAGTGGAAGAAATTTCTAGAGAGCATAGCATTCAGATAGAGGCATAGATATTACTGGTAGCATTTAGCCAAGTTTACTGTGGTAATCAGGATCAGAAAGCAAAGCAGAAAGATTTGAAAAACTTCAAATTTGGCCAGAAAACTGTAAGTAAACCTGGGGCTAAGGAAGATTGACAGTTAAAGAGAATAGAGGCATTAAAGAGATACTGCTAAGTAATTTACTCAAAAGAATAGAAAACAACTGGTTTTAGGGCATCTCAGGAATTAATAAGATGACACCAATCTCAGGCTTAAGGATTTAAAAGTAAGAATTCCTTTCAGAAAACAACCCTATATGTATAGGGGCACTATATGTACAGGGGCACTCAGGTGGTTGTTTCACAGTGCTCATCCACTCAATCACTCAAAGCTGCTGCAGGCAAGGTCCCTGGAAGCTTTACTACTGCTCCAGATGGTTACAAACCATGGTGACACATTGGTGGCAATTTTGTAGTATTAGTTCTACCAGAATACAGGATGTTGAAATTAAGGAATCATGGAAACTTCTGTGGAGATTTCAAAAGAAAGTGTGGGAGATCAGGCAAAGCGCCCCAAGTTTTGAGTCCCCTGTGGGCTACCCCTGAGAGGGTAAATGCACAGAGATGTGAGAAGGAAGCTGAATCTACAGTGGAAACTCTAGATATTAAAAATGCCAGTCCTATGGAATGTCTGCCAAGGAAAGCTGGAGCAATTGAGTAGAGATAAGCCAATGGAGAGATCATGTGGGCTGCAACCACAAAGGACATAGGAGCAAAGCTACACAAGCCCTTTGGAGAGAACATCAGGATGCCAGATGATCCAGATACTAGATAGGGAACTACAGGTCTTGTTTGCCCATCTGCATTTCCATCTTGCTTGGTCCCCTTCCTTATTCCTATGTGACATAGGAATGTAAGTGGAATGTAAGTGTTTACTCTGTGACTTTATATATTTTATGTATGTAACTTACTTTTGATTTTTACAAGGGTTCGTGCTTAAAGTTTTCCTTGAATCTTGGTGGAGACTTTCAACTTGGACTTTTGGGCAATCCTGGAACTGTTAAGATTATGTGGACTCTTAGAAATGGACTAAAGGTATTTTACATTATAAAATGGGCATGAGCTTTTGGGGAGCAGGGGTGGAATATTACAATTTAGATATAAGGTGTCTCCCAAAAGCTCATATGTGATAAAATGTAAGAAAGTTTACAGGTGAAATGGTTGGGTTATGAGAACTTTCACCTATTGCCACTAATGTGCCAATCCCCTGCTAGTAATTAAGTGAGTAGTAACTGTAGTCAGGTAGGGTATAGCTGGGGGAGGTTGATTCCTGGGATTGTGCCTTTGGTGTATATATTTTGTCTCTAGTGAGAAGTTCTCTCTCACTCTTTCCCTCTGCTTCCTGGGTGCCATATTCCTAACTGTTTGCCTTCACTACATATTTCTGCCATGATATTTTTGCCTCATCTTAGGCCCTGAGGAATGAAGTCAGCCATCAATGGATTAGAGAGCTTTGAAACTGTGAGCCTCAAAAAAACTTTTCCTCTTTAAGATTGTTCTTATCAGGTATTTTGGTCACAATGTTGAAAAAGCATACTTAAACACTTACCATTAATGGGTTTACTTTGGCTAAATTTGGGACAATTTAATCATCAAAATAAATAATTCTGCTAAAAAATTATAATCCAGAGTAGAAAATGGGCATCCATAATATAAACAAATGCATGAATAAGCAAGTAAATTATGTAGAGAAAACACTCATCCTTAATGTAAATATTAACTGCTAAATACAGAAGGTGGAAAACCAGTGAAAGATGAGGAAAGAAATGTGAGAGTTTAATAAAATTGAAATAGCTTATTTCTATATTTTCAAAATATAACCACACAATTTATTTATTAAAAAGGAAAGAAACAGTAAAATTGTGGAAGCAACCTGGCAGTATCCATCATAAGTAATTGATCAAAGTTGGCATGGCCATCACATTGGGACAAACTGACATAATATGTCTCTATGTGGAAACTGTTTTTATGGCATTTCTGCCAAAATGCATAACCTAAATCAAATAATGAAAAAAATACTAAATAAACCAAATTAGCAGTGTAGACCAATTATCTTATATTTTTCAAAATGTCAAGGTCAAAACAAAGAAAAATGGAGACAATCTAAATTAAAACAAACAAATAGTATGATGAAAAAAATTAATTTTGGACTCTATGATTGCATCTTGGGTTGAACATAAAATCTGTAAAAAGTTTTTGAGACAATTGATGCACTCCATATACTGATTAGAATTTGGATAATATAATTTTATCATTTTAACTTCTGATTTAGATTACTTACTGTTGTTATGTAAGCAAATTTCCAGGTTGTTTAAAAATACATGCTAAAATACTTAGATGAAAAATGGCAGAGTGATCCCGAATTATTCTTGTAAGATTCAGAAAAATGCTGGGTGCAGTGGTACACACGTGTAATACCAGTGGCTCAGGAGGCTGAGGCAGGAGGATTGTGTGTTCAAAGCCAGCTTCAGCAACAGTGTGGTGCTAAACAATTTAGTGAGACCCTGTCTCTAAATAAGATGCAAAATAGGGCTGCAATGGGACTCAGTGGTTGAGTGCCCCTGAGTTCAATCCCTGGTAACAAAAAAAAATTCAGAAGAATAAAAATTCTGCCTATAATTTGGAAGCTGACCTCCAGGAAAAGCTTGATTTATTCCTATCTCTTAGTATACTGTGGGTTTGATTTAGTGACTTTTTTCTAAAGAGTATAACAAGATAGAAGAGAATCTGTGTTTTCAAGATTAGATCATAAGGGTTAGCATGGCAGTTGCTCATTGAGTCTCTTCAGACAACACTTGTGGCACACATAATAAAAAATTTAAGACATTCTGAGCAGGGCACCAAGATAATTTGCTCCTTGATTTCTAATCTTCAAAATCGATTATGTGTTGAAAGTTTTTTTTTTTTTTTCTTTTTTAGGTTTGTGGTTAATATGTTGCCCAACAATAATCACATATGATATGATTCAATTCATATGAAATATTAAAGCAGATAACTAAATCATGTTAAAATACATGACAATGATGAGTTTTAAAAGTAATCTGTTATATTGCAAATTATAATAAACTCTTATAAACAACCTTTGAACATTAGAGAAAATGATAATGTAAACTTGCAAAATGAAAACAGTGAAGCTTGGTAAAATATATAAGGGATATCTCTGTACTATTTTTGTATACTATTTTTAGGTTTGCAAATGTATGGAAACAAAAGCATAGTAACATAAAAATAAATACTGTCATTACTAACTCACACAAACAACACTTGGAATAGAAAAATTGTTCAATCAATGGTAACAGTTACTATCATTGTTATTAGCATCATTGAACTGTTTTGAGTCTCACATAACTATCAACATAAAAAGTAGAAAACTGCCAGGCATGGTGATGCGTGCTTGTAATCCCAGCGGCTCCGCAGGCTGAGACAGGAGAATCACGAGTTCAAACCCAGCCTCAGCAAAAAAGTGAGGTGCTAAGCAAATTAGTGAGACTTTTTCTAAACAAAATACAAAATAGGGCTGGGGATGTGGCTCAGTGGTTGGGTGCCCCTGACTTCAATCCCTAGTACCCACCCCCACAAAAATAAAGTAGAAAACTTGTTATACCACTCCATGTATCTGTGGAATGTATGGCATTAAGACAAAGTTGGATCTCTTTTTTATTTCCAAATGTTGGTGCAACATTTATAAAATTGACCTAATTTTAAAACATCATTAAACTAAAAAAAAATGTGTAAACCACATTCTGAAACCAAGTTTATAAAATGAGAATTTATTAATAAGGTTTTCACTGTAAACATTCTGAACAAATTAAAGTAAAAAGCATTCAAAATGACTATTGTGTCAGAAAGTACTAAATATCTGAATTTAACAAAAAATTAGCAGATTACACCAAATGTTCAAAGAAAAATTTTTATTCCTAAAAATACTTTTAGTAATAAGATTAGAATGGAAAAAACACATTCAGAGAAAAATGAACATTCAATTTGTGCATCTAGGAAAAGAACAGCACAAAATACAGGAAGCAAACTTAAGATAATAAGTACTAAAACAGAAAGAGCTTTCTGTAATTAATAAAAATATTATTAAGGCATGAAATACAAAGTTACTTGTATATAAAATACAGAGCTAGTTCTGTGTTTAAACACAAAATTACAAGATATCCTAAATATAATAAAGAACAAAATAGTACATCCATAGATATTATAATATAAATTATGAAAATAGTCCTAGACATAGAAAAGAATGAATAATTAAAATTAAAATGCTAGTCATCAGTAAAATAAAATTTTGACCCCTTCAATGCCTCGTAATTCTGAAGAAATAGTATTACAACTGTGGTCAACATCATGTATTCAGTGAAAGCCTAATACAAAATAAATACTCAGTAAATACCTATTGAATATACACACATACCAATGAATGAGTATTCTTTCACATCACAGATTAAAAAGGAAAAGCATCATATTTATCATGACAGGGAAATACAAATTAAAGCAATGATTATATATTTTCGTGCAATTTAGCAGAAATTACAGGAAAACATTGTTAAGATCAGTTGTTTAGCCAGGTGTGATGGCTCATGCCTATAATCCTAGTGGCCTGGGAGGCCAAGGCAGGAGAATCACAAGTTCAAAGCCAGCCTCAGCAACCAAGCAAGGCCCTAAGCAACTCAGTGAGACCCTGTCTCTAAATAAAATACAAAAAAGGTCTGGGATATGGCTCAGTGGTTAAATGCCCCTGGGTATCAAAAAAATAATAATAATCATATCAGTTGTTTTCAACTGTATAGGAAGATAATACAGTTCATATAATTAATCAACTTTTCCAGCTGCCAATTGAAAGGAGAACTGGAAATATCAATGTTAAATATTCACCTGCCTTTTGATAGCAAAGGACTACTTCTGTGTATTTTCTCTGTTATGATTTGAATATGTGGTTGCCCAAAAAAATGTGTGAAATAATGCAAGAACAAATGTTCAGAGGTGAACCAATAAGATTATGAGAGTTATAACCTAAACAGTGACTTAATCAAAATTGATTAACTGGGCAGTAACTGTAGGCACTACGGTACTCTATCTGGAGTACATAGATCACTGGATGCATGCCTTTGAGGTATATATCTTATACTGGTGAGTAGAGGTCTCTCTCTCTCTCTTTCTCTGCTTTCTGGTGGCCATGTCCTAAGCTGCTTTCTTCCACAATGCCCTTCTGCCATGATGTTGTGCCTCACTTTTGTCCCAGAGCTGTAAAGTCAGTTAACTATTAGTTGAAATGTCTGCAACCATGAGACAGAATAAATTCTTTCTCCTCTAAAATTGTTCTTGTCAAGTCTTTTGGTCACAGAGCTGAAAAACAGCTTACTAAAACAAATTCTTATCAGGAGTGGGGTTGTTGCTATAGCTAACCTGACCATGTGGTTCAGAAGCTTCTGGAGCTTTTTGGAATCAGAGGAAAGAGTTTTGTAAAATTTAGAGAAACAAAAATGGAAAAGCTTTGTAATGTTGTAAAACAGTTTAGAATGTTGTAAATGGAGCTCAGTGAGAAATTTTGGTGGGAGCTCAGAAAATGAGAATGCTGATAGAATTATGTGCAGTAAAATCTGGGCTCATGAGGATTCAGAAGAGAAGAGCTCTGTTGGAATTTGGAATAGAGACTGTTCCTTTGTGTTCTGGCAATGAAGTTGTCTACATTTTGCTCATGTCCTGAGAATTTCTGTAAGAGAGAATTTAAAGGTAATGAATTAACTAGTTTGGTGGAAGAAATTGCAAAGCAGCACAGCATTCAGGCAGCATATTCAGGCAGATATTTTTGACAGCATTTACTCAGGTTCATTGTGAAAATTTGTAGCAAAAAGCAAAGCAGAAAGATTTGAAGAACTTGCAGTTTGTCTAGAAAAATGTGAGTAAAACAAGAATTAAGGAAGATATAAATTTTAAAGGGATTACAGCCACTAAAGAAATGCTAAATACTTTACCCAGGAACAAAAGAAAAGATGAGATGAAGGCATTTTAGAAATTGACATTACCATACCTATCTCAGCTTCAAAGTTGTTAAAATAAAAATCTCTTTGAGGAGAAATATGGGTTAACAATGTTTGCACTGGGGCTAGGAAATGTTTTTACTACCCAGATACTTGGAAGCTGCAGGAACCATGGTCCAAGGAGACTTGGCTACTTTTCAAGATGACAAAAGACCTTGGCATCAACCACAAGGCACTGGTTGTAAAGGATTGAAGGATACTTGAGTTAGGGGTTAAGGAAACCTCCACTAAGATTTCAAAGGAAGGCCTTGGAAGCCAGTCCAAGTGTAGCCAAATTATAGTCCCTGAGAGAGCAATGCATAAAGATGTGAGAATGAAATCAAAAGTGCAGTGGAGAATTCTAAGATTAACAAATACCTCTATGGTGGAACATCTCTCAATGAAAGTCACAGTAATTGAACAGAAAAGAGCCAGAGAGAGATATATGAGGTGCAACTTGATTTGACATAGGGGCAGAGCTACAGTACAAGCCCTTTGGAGAGAAAATTACAATGCCTCATGCCCCAGATGCTGGATGTGAAGCTATATAACTTGTTTGTCCAGCTGGATTTGGGTTTGATGTTGTTTGAGTCCCATCTCTTCTTTCAATGCCCCGTATCCCTTTTGGAATAGAAATGTTTACTTTGTGCTACTTTATGTTAGATATGTGTCATCTGCTTTTGATTTTTGCAGAGACTCACACTGAATTTACCTTAGGGAGACTTTGGACTTGGACATTTGGACAATGCTAAAACTGTTGAGACAATGGAAATCTCAGAAATGGAGTCAATGTATTTTGCATCATGAAATAGGCAAAAGCTTTTGGGGGACAAGGGCTGAATATTATGGTCTGAATACATTGTATCCCTCAAAAGCTCATGTGTGAGACAATGCAATGATGTTCAGACGTGAAATGATCAGATTATGAGAGTTTGTAACCTATCAGTGGCTTAGTCTACCAATATGGATTAACCAGGTGCTAAGTGTAGACAGACAGAGTGGCTGGAGGAAATTGGTCACTGGGGGCATGCTTTTGGGGTATACACGTTGTCCCTGATGAGCAAACTCTCTTTCTTTGCTTCCTGGAGGCCATGTATTTAGCTGCTTTCTTTCACCATCCCATTTGCATGTTGTTCTGCCTCATCTTGGGCCCAGAGCTATGATGTTTGCTGTCTGTGGACTTGTACCTCTGAAATCATGAGCCAAAACAAAAAAACACTTTTTCTCCTCCAAATGTTCTCTTTTTTTGGTACTGGGGATTGAACTCAGGGGTACTCAACCACTGAGCCACATCCCCAGCCCTATTTTTTGTGTTTTACGTAGAGACAGGGTCTTGCTGTCTTTTGCTTAGCGCCTCGCTGTTGCTGAGGCTGGCTTTGAACTCACGATTCTCCTGTCTCAGCCTCCCTAAGTGCTAGGATTACAGGCTTGAGCCACCATGCCCGGCTTCCAAATGTTTTTGTCGGGTCCTTTGGTCATGGTAATGAAAAATAAAACTCTCTCTAAAATAAAAATTTCAAGTATAAACAGAATTACACTCCCTAATGCACACATACACATTAAAAACTACATATGGAGAATGTCATACTTAAATGGGCAAAAAGAGTTCCCTGTTGCCAAACCTCACTTTAATTTTAGGATACTAAAGATGGAAAAGTAAAACTAGGTGAACTTAAATAGTTAGGGATTGGTGACTGCTTCAATTCACCTGCAGCTAATCTACCAAATGGGACATCCTGTTTGTTGAGAAATGCTGTGCCAAATATATAGCATTTAATGGCTTTGGCAAGAATAATGATTTTCATCAGCTGTAACAAACAAGTTCCTCATCTCCAACCCTACCATCTGTCCTCCTGGTTCCCACCCAGAACTCTATGTATGGGCTCAATTGAACAGGTTTCAGAATGCCTAAGGTCACTACACAATCAACCTTAACAGATGGCATCACAGTGAACATCTAAATTGTAGCAGTGGCCAAATGCAGAGGATGATCCTCTTTGCTGAGGAAGAATGCCTGGTGTGCACACCGCCCTGATGTTCTGATTCTACTAAACATTGCATGTAAAAATAAGACTCGGTACTCTTTCTCTTAAGAGCCAATGTAGATCAGTCTTTGCACTAATTTGCCAATGCATTTCATACCATAAAGTTTGCTTTCTCATATTTCCATTGTTTTGATATAATTATATTAAAATAATACTGTGAGATAATATCTATTATTAATGTGCAATAGAAAATTGCACATGTATTTAAGAGAAAAAGTAGGCCAGGTATGCTTCTTTGTTTGTCTTTTGTGTATTTAAGACAACTTTGTGTGCTGCAATACAATGCCATTTGCTGCAGAAGTGGACATACTAATATTAAGATAATCATATGTAATTAATAATAAGGTCAGCATCTTTAAATTTAATCCAACTTAAATAACACCATTTGCCCATACTTATCTTTAGTTGTATAATTTTCTCACTTAGGTTTCTCAACACCACTTCAAATTCAACAGTGATGGGCATTAATGTTGCTCTCAAAATAAATTTAATCTCTCATTTCCATATGTGTTATGTGTCATTTTATTTCTTCAATTGCCTAGCTTGAATACTTCAGGAAAAAGAATACTAGAATTTAAAAATCATATATTCTTACATCCCCCTCCCCGAAATGACATCCCTATTAACTTATCATGATTTAAAGAATTCTTGCAGCCTATTTTATTACCCATAACTGGGAATCAGAGATATAGTTTCTAAAGAAATTAACTGGCTTTATGGTTTGGATATGAGGTGTCTCCCAAAACCGCACATGTGAGACAATACAAGAATTTTTAGAGGTGAAATGAATGGGTTAAGGTGGTCTGTGTATTAAACCAGTTGAATGGATTAACTGGATGGTAACTGTAGGTAGATAGGGTCTGGCTAGTGGACTTCAGTCACTGGGTTATGCCTTTAGGATTTACATTTTGTCCCTCATATGCAGAGTGCTCAAGAGCTCTCTCCTCTCTCTTCTCTCTTTCTTTCTTTCTTTCTTTCTTTTTTTTTGTCTCTCTCCTTCTTGGTGGCCATGTCCTGACCTACATTCCTCTGCCTTGCCCATTATGTTCTGCCTCACCCTGAGCCCAGAGAAGTGGAATTAGCTGTCTATGAATTGAAACCTCTGATATCCTCCTCTATGTTGTTCTTGTCAGGTTTTTGGTCATAGTGACAAAAAGGGTGACTATAACACTGGCCCAAGAGAAAATCCTGTAGATATTGAAGATTTAAGAAAACAAAGAACAGTGGCTTGGGAAGCTGAGGCAGGAGGATCACAAGTTCAAAGCCAGTCTCAGTAACTTAGGGAGACCCTAAGCAACTTAGAGAGACTCTGTCTCAAAATAAAAAATAAAAATAAAAAAAAGGCTTGGAATGTGGCTTAGTGGTTAAGCTCCCTTGGGGTCAGAGAGAATTTCCTGTAGTTAAAGCCTCCATTCACAAGTCTCAGGAAGCACAATGAAAAATGGGAATGACCCTTGAAAACAATAGTTAAAATTAGATGAAAATAAAATAAATGCAGAATGGTAGAGAAAAAATAAAGATATTAAGCATTATTTTAGGAATCTCATAAGTTGAATAATAGGAAATCCAAAATCCTAACCAAAATAAAGGAGAGCAAATTATTAAAGAAAGAGTTTAAGTAAATTTTCTAGAAGTTAAGGACATTAGTTTTCAGACTACAAGGATTGTCAAGTAGAGAAGTTCTACCCTACTACACTATGATACTTGGTCATGGAATTTCAGGGTATCAAGGATTTGAAAAAGATCATAAAAATTTCAGAGAGAATAGAACAGTTCACCTATAAGGGACAAAAATGAGAACAGAAGCATCCTAGAAATTAATAGATCAAAGCTTTTCTATATTTCAGGGAAAATGTTTTTTTAACTAAGACATTTGAGCATAAGCAAATAGTTAAATAAATGTATGAGTAAAATAAGTAAATTACCAAAAAATGTTCCTTCAAAAGTTCCTTAGGTTACTCTCCACAAAAATGTGCTACAGGCCAAACAAGAGAAAGATGTGGTAAAATATCCAAGGGAGGAATTGAGAAGAACATCTTCAAGAAATTTTTAAATGATGGGGGAAAAAGTGACCTGTAAAGTCCATGTAGAGTTCCAAAGTGTCTATGTACAGGGCAGTACACAAAGGGGTTAACAATTTTCTTAACGTTTTTGGAAGAAATGGTATAGAAAACTAAAAGGAAACATGAGCTTGTGAACTTAATGAACTTCAGAGAAAACAAAGGAAAAAAGAAACTTAGCATTTTACTCTCTCACCATAGTTTGTCATGGTCAGTATAAGGCAAACACTACATATCTGCTTAATAAAAAGAGCAATATGAATCATTGAGAGGAGGGAGGGAGGTTAGGTAGGAACTTCAAGGTGGTTGATAAGTACATTAATTTTTGTTACAAAGTACAAAGCCAATAAAATATATAAAATGGATCAAAAAGGGTATTTAAAATAAAGATAAAAAATTTGCTATGGGAACAGGCCAGGATACTGCCTTTTAGTACCATTTTTTCTTTAAAACATGTTTATTACTTTGGTAAAATAATTATGCACATAAATTGGAAAATAAAAAATATAAAGCCTATATATAACAGTAAATGTTTACAGAGGCTAAGGGAAAAATAGAGGATGAAGAAGCAGCTAAAAATGTTGATTCAAAGAGTGGTTGTACTGGGACTCCAGATCTTACCATTCTACTGTAAGAAGACTGTGCTAAAATAAAGTATGGGGGGAGGAGAGTTCAAGAAAAATTGAGAAATGGGAGTTATATGACAGTAAGTTATTACACAGACTGGGGTGATGATGGTGTTTAAAGGCTTTCAGAAAAGGATAAAAAGCATTATTGTACAAAAACTAGCCACTAACTCCACCATTGCATTCTGAACGCTACAGCACAAGACAGACCATAAACATTATTCTGCATAAATAAGGAAATAATTTCATACATATAATATAAAATGAGTAAAAGTTGACCTGCTCTGGCTGCAGTGGGAATGGAAACCTCCCTCATTCTCTCCTTAGCTCCTTCCTGCCTCCTCGCCCAGGCCCACTGTGACAGTTTTTGACATACTAATCCAGAATCTCACACTTCTGTGAAATCTGAGAGCCATAACTGCAAAACAAACAACTATTGCAATTCTGATGTTGCGATGAAAGTAAAGAATCAGGGAGAGTATACAGAATTTATCCAGGATTATTTAACAGAGTTTGGTCATGTGTCATACTATTCATTTCTGTGTTTTACTGTTTATTGATTTTTTTTTCTTTTTCAAAATGCCTCTATTATTTTCTCTTCTCCATTCAGCTCAGTTTAATTCAGATACTCTTAGTGGGCTTATTTTTTAACCTCTCCCAAATTAAATTTATTTTGCACCTCACAACCAAATCTTTTTTCCTAAAATGCTATTTCTAATATGACATTTACCATGTGAATTTTCCTTTTTTTTTTAACTTTGTCCATCTCAAAAATCAAGTTATAATAGTACTCATAGAACTTTTTATGTTTAAAATAAATGTAATTTTTTTCAATTTGTACAAAACTTCTTATAAATGTAATGTGTCATTTTTATTGATAACTGAACATTAACACAATATTAACACAGTAATTGTTCAGGTTTTTCATGTTATATTGAATCAACTGAAGGGAAAATAACAAGTATTCTATCATAACAATGTGTTTTCTTTTACGGTTTTAAAATCTTCTGTTCTATCTGTTATATTTTGTTTTGTCCTACTTTAATTTTTGATTGCTCTAATCCATCTTTAAATAGATTTGTTGGTATTGTCTACTTTACTAGTTGTTTCCAAGAGAAGATGTGTAGATTTATGTATTGATTAATATATCCTATTTTCTATTCAATAATTTCAGAGTAAACTGTCATTAAAATAAATATTTTTCTCATTATAAAAAAGAAAAATATAATAAATTAATAAATATTGAAACAGAAATTGGAAGAAGAAAGTAGAAAATGGTCCAAACTTTCAGAAATAACCATCAACTTTTTGAGATATAGCCTTTTGGTTTTTGTTTTGAGCGCACATTTATTTATATGTGTATATTTCTGTATATACCCAGAAAGCAAGAGAAAGGATCACACACAGATAAATATTACTTGTACAAAATGTAGAAACTACCCTACAATCTTTATTATGTTTTAGCATTATATTAAGATATATGTAAGTATAACTATAAAAATATTGCCGGGCACAGTGCCACATGCCTGTAATCTCAGCCGCTTGGGAGGCTGAGGCAGTAGGATCAGGATTTCAAAGCCAGCCTCAGCAAGTTAGTGAGGCATTTAGCAACTCGGTGAGACCCTTCCTCTAAATAAAATATAAAAAAGGGCCGGGAATGTGGCTCAGTGGTAAAGCACCGCTAGGTTCAATCTCCAGTAAAAAAAAAAAAAAATATATATATATATATATATGTGTGTGTGTGTGTGTACAAGTGTATATACGCATATATATGTATGTATATGCGTATATATACTTGTACACACATATATAACCAAATCAAAGTTTAATGAAATATTATAAGAATACATGCTTATTTATTTTCCTAGTCCAATTTCTTGAGTATTTAGGCTCTCACTGTTATTATTATCCCACTAAAGTGGACATCGTGACAAAAATATTTTTGCATAAACTGGTAGATATGTATTTGAGTCAAATTCTTAAGGCAAATTTCTTTTAAATGTTCAACTATAAATTAGTTCTGTGTGCTTCCAAAATTGACTAAAGCCAATACTTATACACACCAGAGGATATATATGTGTGTTAATGAGAAAAATCTCCATACACTCAAAACTTGCATTTGTATTATTACTAATGAGATTTGAGCTTTTTTGTACAAGTTTGTTTATATATTTATTTTCTTATTTTATAAATTTATTTGTTATTTCATAACTTCATGTATTTCATCTCTTTTGAGTGTAAAGTTCTCTTTTTATCTAATAGGCAAAAGTATTTTATTTAAAAGTATAATCAATCTTTTTCATCTATATTTTTAATGTGTTTATTATCTTTCAATACAAACATTGATTTACTTTTAATATGAAAATTACATTTATAATGCAGTCAATAAGAATGTTTTCCTCTGTGTGCTGTGGTTTTGATTGGATAATTAGAAGGTGCTTTCTATAAGATTTTATATTTATTTGCTTGTATTTTATTCTAATACTTTTTATTTCATTCTTTTTGGAATTAGATTCTTTGTAATTTGTATATCACTTCAACTTAATTTTTCCTAAAAATGTTTTATTTTTTTCCCACATCAATGAACAATCCATTAATTTTGTACTAATTTTTGCTTACATGTTAATTGTATGTTATTTTCCTACTATAAAGTAATTAATTAATACAAGATTATCAGTACAATATAGGAAACTGATTGGTTTACACATGAATTTTCTTATTGATCTAGGGCATCAAATAACAGCAGCTCATGTCCCCAGGGCAGCTAATCTCATTATGTCACAAAGCAACACACACCACAATATCCATGACCCCATACTCTTCATTTTGGTTTGATTTGTCCATTGCTCTGTCTTGCAAATGAATCTCTTTTCAATCTTTGTATTTATTTTGCCTATATTTATAAATTAGCAGATTTAATTCTTAGAAAATAAGTTTTATGCATTAGAGATGCTCATGTGAGATCTGCAAGGAGGAAAAGAAATGGAGGCATCTGCTCATTGATCTTGATTCTTGAGGATAAATTTATAAACTTGTGAGAGCTGAGAGGAAATTGCAGCAGCCACATCCAGCACTGCTGTTCAGAATCAGCACCAAGACTATTGAAAAGTGGTTTTGCAGGCAGTATTGAGACTGGAAACTTCTTAAACTCTGAATTGCATCTGTGGTATGGTATTCTCTAGTGATGTGTCATGACTTCTGTTCAATTTTGGGAGAACTAAGTGCCTTGTATTAGTATTACCTCATATATCTAGAAATATTTTTGTTTTTTGTAGCCCTGTCAATGAACTATATGTTATTTAGGTTGAGTTGCTTTACTAATTAAAGCATAAGGAACACAAATCAAAAACAAAAAAAACAAGAAAAAAAAAACAAACCTTGTTTAAATAGGTGTATTAGTCAGTTCTCCAGTGAGAGCAAATCAATTGTGTATACAGATAGATATAAGACGGGATTTATTAGGGGAACTGACTTGCAAGATTATGGAAGCTGAGCAGGGCGCGGTGGCTCAAGCCTGTAATCCCAGCACTTAGGGAGGCTGACATAGGAGAATCACGAGTTCAAAGCCAGCCTCAGCAACTGCGCGGCACTAAGCGACTCAATGAGACACTGTCTCTACATAAAAAACACAAAATAGGGCTGGGGATGTGGCTCAGTGGTTGAGTACCCCTGAGTTCAATCCCCAGTACTGAAAAAAAAAAAAAAAAAAAAAAGATTATGGAAGCTGAGAAGGCCCACAATAGGCTATATGCAAGATGAAGAATCTGGGACGCTGGTAACATAGCCCAGCCACATTCTGAAGTTCTCGTACCAGAGAGGCTGATGGTGGTTGTTATATTTTGGATGCAGTGTTCTCCAAAAGCTCACATGTGAGACAATGCAAGGTTTGGAGGAGAAGTGATTGGGTTATAGACTTAACCTAATCAGTGAATTAATTCTTGATGGGATTAAAAGAGTGGTTACTGCAGGTAGGGTGTGGCTGGAGAAAGTGGTTCATTGGGGGTGTGGCTATGATGTGTATCTGGCAAGTGGAGGCTTTCTCTGTTCTCTGATTCTCATGTGAACTGCTTCCCTCTGCCACACTATTCGCTCATGATGTTCTGCCTCATGTTGAACCCCAAAGAATGGAGCCTGCAGTCTATGGACTGAGACCTCTGAAACCATAAGTCCTCAAATAAACTTTTCCTCCTTTACAATCATTCTGGTCAGGTCCTTTAGTCACAGCCAGGAGAAAGCATTCTAAAACAGCAGTCTAACTCTTAGTCCACAACTAAAAGTGTGCGGACCGGAGAGGTTGCTGATGGAAGTTCCAGAACCCAATGGTGAGAGAACTGGAGTTATAAAGTCTAAAGGAAGAAAGTAAAAGGTGTTCCAACTGTAGGAGAGAGAGTATATTTTCCTTTTTCTCTGTTATCTGTTCTATTCTGGCTTCCTGCTAATTGAATGGTGCACACCCACCTTTAGAGCAGATCTTCTTTACTCAGCCCATTGACTCATATCAGTTTCCTCTGGAAACACCTTCACAGAAACACCCAGAAAGAATGCTTTGCCAGCCATATAGGTATTCCTAAATCCATTCAAGTTGATACTTAAAATTAAATATAATATTGGGTAAAGCCTACAAGATCTGAAAATAAATGATACATTGATTACTTCCAAATAGAGCAGGCTAATAACTGCCTGGTTGCAATACATGAAAGATTGTTTATTGTGATCATAATGGTGGCCATTGAGTAAGAAGAAATGATACACTAAAGGTGAAGAAAATATCTTCAGTTACTAAGGGACAAGTAACAAAGTGGCTAAGGACACAGTTCATAAAATTTGAGTCCCTTAGGAGTTTAAGAGGATTCCTAACAATGTATCATTATTTATTAGAATTACCTAAGGAGAGAGTAAAGGACTAATACACCTGGATATTTGTTCTGTTTCTATTGTTCAAGCATAAGGAGATTATAATTCATATTTGAATAGAAATATTCATTATTTTTACCTGAAAAACATTAATGACATTATTAGGATATTTGGTTGTATTATATTATAGACATCATGGTCCATCAAACTTCTAAGGAGAAAAAATTTAAATCCCCAAAGAAAACATTCAAAAATTCGTCAGTCGGTATTTTGAAGATGCTTATTATCTTATTTCAGTAATGATTGTTGATTATGGTAATTGATCATTTCAATAATTTCTTATATGGATAATTGGTAAGAGTAATTTAAGTGCACTACCATTTTAAATATTCTTAATTAGTAAAGCACATTTAAATAAATTACCATATTATTGAAGGTCACACATAAATATGGTTCACCAAAAATTTATAAAGTTATAGCAAACTATATTTTCTGAAGTTCATCTTTGGGATTAGCTCAGTAAAATCTAAATTAAGCATTTTAGGGATAAGCTTATAATGAAACACACTGCTAAATGATATAAACAGAAAAGTTTTGTTTTAGGAATAGTTGGCTACCAGATTTCTTTGCTCTTACACTTTTGACCAAAGAATGGTCACTTTACAGAAAAATGTAAAGTGTTTAACAAGAGGAACAGAGAGAAAAGATGTCTAATTTCTCCTAATTTTAACTGTATTTATAACAATGTTAACCAACTACCCTACCTATATTTTCAGTCAACATTTTGACAAAAATTTGCAAAATTTTGGTATGAATCTGATTTATGGTGTGTATATATATATGTATATATATATACATATATATATATGAACTAATAGCACCATTTTAAAACTTCCAATTCATACAATTTGTAGTATACTATAAGAACTATATCATGGTTCTAAGATTAATAATAGCCATAATGCCCACTCAAGCACCTTTCCGGGTCTACTGTGTGTCACTTAGCAACCTGATAAAATGTGGTCTAAGATTTCCAGCACTGGCCTAGGAATTGCCAGGTCTCTCTGAAAAGGAAACCTAAAATTACCTTGTTGCCTTGGAGATATAAACACCTCAGAATAAATGCAATGTTCACGATCTTTAAAATACAGCCTATCCTGACAAGAATAGCTTATACAGTCTTTCTGTTTTGTTTTGTTTTGTTTTTATTAAAAACAAATTTATTTATTTTGTTTTTATTAATTTGTTTAAATGCATTCCAAGTCATAGTACATATATAGAGCTCAATTTTTCCATTTCTGTGTTTGCCAACCAGATAGAGTCACACCATTTGTGTCTTCATACATGCACCAAGGGTAGTGATGACCATCTCATTCAACCATCTTTACTTCACCCATTAGCTTATACAATCTTTATGAAAGAAATACCTTGTAACTGAATACAGATATAAACAAAAAGGACAAATCCCCCCAATTATGAGAATGGTCTCCAAGTAGGGGCACTCCTATTCATCTAACCACCTCGTTGTAGCTGGCCATGCCATAAGTCTGCTTCCACTACCTGTTTTGTAAGAGCATTGCCACAATAAAGTGCTTGATCAACAAGATAGTGTCTAGCACTCATCTTTGATCCAAATTAGACAGGAAGGGAAAAGTCATGTCTAGGAGATGTTGATCAACTCAGACCACCAGGAAGCCTCAAACACAACTTTACTTGAAAGCCCATCTACTATTATAAAATAATATCTTCATTAGTATGATAAAAGTTATTTTTGAAAAAATTTAAGAAACTTTAACAAATAATTTTGTAATCAAATTTTTGGGGTATAGAAAATATGATTATTTTTGAATACAATGCCTACTGAAATCAAGATATTTATTGTTGTAAGGATCAGTTTCACTTTACAATATGAGTATGGTTTTATTTTTTTGGTAAAAGAATGAAGCAAAATATATTTTTACATTACAAGAAAGAGTTTTCTCTAGAATTTGTAACTTGAATAGTTCAGTTTAATCAATATGATCCTATGCACATATAATTGGTATATTCTTAGTTTAAAAGCATTTATATTAGTTTGGACAGGTAATAAATAAAAACAGAGTTTACAAATTAAAATAATTTTTGCTCAACAGAGGCTTTTAAGATAAAAAATAAAATGATCAATGTTTATACTAAAATGTTAAACATATTCATAGTTTATGGGTTCTTAGATTCACATACCATTATGCTTCTAACTAAAATATTCAGGCTAACTTAAAATACTGCAATAAATCATTAAACTCTAAATATAACATCCAAGTCTTTAAAAGAACAAGTGAAGTGCTAGATGTTGTTAAAAATACAATTTAGAGTTTAGAAAAACTGTAATGATATTTAATGAAAAACATAAAGAAAGGAAATAGTTTGCTTTGTAGCCCCCAAGGAAATCAGTGGTACTGATAACTAAATAATTAGAATTGGGACTTTGTGAACATCTTTATTAACCTTATATTAATTCACAAAGTGAGGATAGAAATTAGAGAAAGCCTGATTCCCCAGAGTTACTTTGAACTATGCACAAAATAAATAGCAAGAATAATAAAGGTGATGCTCATATAATGTCTTACCAAAATCAAACTTGACAGTTCCTTTAAGTCAAACTTCTAAAATATGACTAATTTGTTTTTCATTCAGAATATTGATTCACTTAAAATGCTCCTTTGTAAGTTGAACAGATCCTGTTATATTTAGCAGATATAGTAATAGGAGATACAATGAGAAGAGTGCCATATATACATATATGTAAACATATGCATGTAAGTCTACATATAAATGTGTATATCACAATACATACACCATGTCCATTGAACCATGATAAATCTTAAAGTTAACATCATCATTCACTTTCTTTAGAGATGTGAATGATAAATGAAAGTGGCAACTTTGTTTTAAACAAATCAACATGCTTTATATAGGTACAGGCTTGCAATAATAACCAATTTAGTTAGAACATAAAGCTATATTTAAAATCCTAGAGACTTTAGAGCAAAATGATTATGCATTTCTTGGAAATAAGATCTCCCTGGTCAACCATTAACTATATTCCATAAACAGAAGGATGAATGATACAGCATGTATACAAAAGAATAATGTAGGCACTGATTCTGTCAGTATGAATGATTCTAGTTATTTCTCTAAATGTTTGGTTTCACAAGAAGTGGGTGTTATTACCATGGTTTTCGCCATGTCTTTATGAAATGAGTTGCTACAAGTAATGACTTCCAAAAACATGATCATTTGAAGTAGGAAATTAAAACCATAACAGTTACTAACTAAAATAAATTTGACCAAATTTAATACCCAAGAATATCAGGATATGAGGGTCATTAATCCTACATTTACTAAAAATATCATAATTGTCCAACATACTCTTTCCTTGTTACCTTCATCTGCATGTGAAATATCTGGAAGACACCAATGATTTATCCTATATGGTTCATATAGACAATTTAGGCAAAGATCAGTGCTGATGAAATTAGTGTATTATCATTACATAATGGTATATTAAAAATATTTTTAAAGTTCCACAAACTATGTTAAATTCTTTACATACCTTATCCTTTTTAATCCTATAAGATAGGTAATATTTTTAATCACATTTCACAAATAAAGGTTTAGACAGGTCTGAGGTCAATTACCCAAATAATCATTAATTTTATTAATGACAGGTCTAGACTATTGCATCTGTTAATCCAAAACCCATGCCAAGAACTATGCATTGTATTCATGAAAGAAGCCTTAGCTATTACCATACTATTTACAAGTAAGAAAATTGAATCTGAGGGTATTTCATAACATATCCAAAGTACATAAATAACACATTTTTATCCAGTAAATTTTGAGTATAGAATTTTTAGAAATAAAAATCCAATTTTATTAGAAATAAAATAATAGAAATCCAATTTTATTAGTAATAGAATAAGAGTTTTAGAAATGGAATAAATTTTAAAGATAAAATTTTTAAATCTTTTGAAGATAGAATTTTTAGAACCAAATAAAAATCTACTTAGTCTTCCTTTTAAAGAAAAAACAAAAACAAAAACAAGAAAACCACCAAGAAGGAATTTGTTACTCTTAAAATTGTAAGAGTTCACTTATTTTTAACAGTGGTCATTTAAATTTAACCTAAGTGAAATTAAGAAGAAAATGTAAAGATAGAAATCAAAATTTCTATAATTTAATTATTTAGCATTTTGACTTTCTTTTTATCACATCATCAACATTATTTCTTATCTATGATAAAAGTGGGACAAAGAAAATAGTGTACTTTTATAATACAGATGTAACAGTTCATGTTTTAAAAGGGTTATTGGTTAAGCCACCAGGAGACACATACTTAATTAATTATCAAAGCACAGCTTAATTATGACATCTCATTAATGAATTCCATAAAGCTAACAAAGTACTTCTACTGCTTACTACCAAGAGACATGTCAAATCAGAATACTAGTAAAAATGAACTGAATGTGGAAACTACAAATTTACATTATTATAAATATTCTTTTTTTAGGATTCACTGCCAAGTCCCCATCACTCACAATAAAATATTATTTGGGGAAAATACCATATTGTCTAGTTATTGTGACTACATGTAAATGGTTTAAATATTAGTAGAATAAAATTTTTACATTGGCCTTGGAAAATTAGGCTCTTTATCACAATTTCTCTGATTTTGTCAGAAAAAGAATTCCTAAAATGATCACCCACTTTATTAACTTTGTTTACAGTGCCTGATTATTTATAGAACATGTAATTTGTCCTCAAAGGGCAACACTTTGAAACATGCAAATGAGAAAACAGATTGTTTTAATTCAAAAAAGGATATTTACAAAACTAATATACAAAAAGAATGATTAGATTAAGTAAGATAATTTTGGAAAGTGGTAACTATATTTAAACCATTAATATTCATTCAGATGTGTAATTTCTGGAAAAAATAATTTTCATTTTAAAATGGTCACATATCAGAAGTTCAAGATTTTCACAATTAATTTTTTCTCTTGTCATAAATGGCCAATATGTTCAGTACTTACCACCTGGCGTGAAAATCTGATTATTCTTGGTTTGCTGTCCTGGGTTCCTTCTCTTCCTTTCTCTGTTTCTTTGATGACTAGAGGATTGTGTCACCCATATTGGGGTTCTAATTAAGTTCAAACAATGGAAGTCACTACTTGGAGGTAGCACTGGGAAAGAAAGAGGTCGGATATTTATCAGCATTACTGAACTCTGTCCTGCAGGTGTTTTCTAACACCTAAAACTCCAGTTTGCTGACCCTTCTCCCTCCATACATTTACCTTTTACATCTCTTAAATTATATTGTTTTCTCTCTGTCCCCTCATCCCTATGAATGGTAATTGTTTCCCATTGTTGCTAATGTCTAGGTGCCTCACCATTTCTAACTAGTTCTCTTAATGTGATTCACCTACCATAGGCTATCTTGTCTTTAGATTACCTTCAGTTTATATTCTCTGAATATACTATAAATTTTTGGTGTATGACTCATGCATAGAATATGTGAGAAAAAACTGTGTGTAGCACACTTTCCTTGGTGTACAGAAATGAAACAGAAACAATCTCTTCCCTCTTAGAGTTCACATTCTCATTGTAGAGTACTTAAATATAATATGCAAGTTGGTGACAGTGCACACAGGAAATGATGAAACAGTAAGTAGGCATAGGTAATGTGTGATGTTCTGGCCAGGGATTTCAGGGGTCTTCCAAGCATGGCCTCACTAATAATGTGACATTAGAGAAAGTATTTAAAGGAAGCTGTGCAAATATCTGAAATAAAAACACTTCAAAAAAAGGACTTAATTTAGTTATTTGTTTGTAAAATGGGTTTGTATATCACAAATTATCTTAGTCTATGTTTAACCATGGGCATATTTTTTTTTTTTTTTTTTTTTTTTTGGTACTGGGGATTGAACTCAGGGGCACTCGACCACTGAGCCACATCCCCAGCCCTATTTTGTGTTTTATGTAGAGACAGGGTCTCACTGAGTTGCTTAGCAGCCTCGCCATTGCTGAGGCTGGCTTTGAACCCGCGATTCTCCTGTCTCAGCCTCCCTAAGTGCTGGGATTACAGGCTTGAGCCACCGTGCCCGGCTACCATGGGCATATTTATTGCCCTTCATTTTGGGGAATAGTTTTGCTGGGTATAGAATTCTAGTATGGCAGCATTCTTTCTAAAAGGTAGTCAGCTATTCAACATATTGTCATTTCCCTGGTTGTAATGAATTATTTTCCTTTTATAGCTTTCAAGATTTTCTCTCTCCTACTTTAACAGCTTGAGTATGATGTCTCTCCAAGTGAATCTCTTTACATTTATCCTCCAATAATTGTACTGTATATTTTAGGTGTAGATTAATGGTTTTCATTAAATATGAAACACGTTACTGATGCTGATAGAAATGTAAACTGGTATAACAACTGCAAAAAATAGTATAATGATTCTTCAAAAAATTAAGATGGGATTGCAGTATGTTCTATCAATTTCACTTCAGAGCATGTATTCAAAGGAGCGTTATCTACGATGGCCAAATGCGGGAAGCAACTACAACCAACAACACACACACACACACACACACACACACTCACATATACACACACACACAGATAGAATATTGTTTAACCTTCAAAATGAAGGTAATTCTAATGTATGCTACAACTTCGATGAACCTTAAAGATATTTAACCTATGTTAAGTGACATAAGCCAGGCACAAAAATGCAAGTACCTGCAGTAATCAAATCTATAGACACAATAAATATAGAGGTAGTTGCTAGGGGTTTTCAGAAGGGGAGAATAGACAGTTACTTTTTAACAGTTATCAAGTTTCAGTTTGTGAAGATTGAGATGTTCTGGAGATGGATTGTGATAGTGGCTGCATAGTCATGTAGATGTTTGTAATATCATTTAATAGCACACTTAAAAGGGTTAAAATATTAAAGTTTAGGTGATGAGTATTATACCATGACAAATATTTTTTTAAAAAATAGAATACAACAAGAAACACCAAAAAGGAAACACTAGATAGAATTAGCATGACCAAAATTTAAAATATTCAAGGAATGAGATATATAGATCTTTTCCATTATTAGGAGTATTTGTATATCAAACTGATTATATATTAGATGAATATGAAAATCCTGGAAAGTATAAAAATATTATTAATTATCTCTTTGTATTGGTGCCAATCTGTTGTGCTTTGTCATTTTTAATAGCAGTATCCAGTACCATGGGTGCACTAAACATATTCAGTTAATACATGAATAAAATAAAACATACCAAGGAAAAGTTGTGTTTTTGAAGTTTAGTGCATGCTAACTGTACATAAATGCACATTATATCCTTCATTCCATTTACTTTATCTGCTATTCTGAAAACTCATTTCAAACTATCTCTTTTTTATGAATTCCTGATTATATCATAAGTGTTTTTGAGAGATGCATCTGAACAAAATTAAAAGATTAACATTTCTAAACTCACCAATGAAAGGAACATACAAATGATTTTAGTCTAATCTTTGTTTTTTCCTCCACATATGGGGAAAACAGAGCTTGAAAAATAAAACAAAAGAAAATCAAAGAGTGCCTTGACTAAGTGCACTTTACATGAAAAGCACTCAAGTGAATATTTGTGGAATCTATGATGAATGATGAATGAATGATGAATGAATGCCAAGTTAAAAGAGGAAGTCAAGAATAGAGTTCTTACAACTTCAGGTACAGTTGTTTTCCCAGTACACTCCTGGATTTTCTACAGGACAATTATATAATTAGCAATTACACTAAATATGTGCTGCCTAAACAGATTCAAACATATTATGTTACTGATTCTCAATTGAATATAGTTAGTTTCAGTTATACTCTGTTACTTGTATTGCTATTTAAAATTATTTCACAAAAGTTTTCTAAATCAGAATCATATGATGAAATCCAAGTTGTTCATTTTAAAAATGAACTAAAAAATCAGTACAACTAAATTATGTTAAAAACTCATATTTTTAAAACTTTTTAAAAATACAGCAGAGCTAAAAATTGACTTTTCTGAATTTTATTGTAAATTATATTTTCAACAATAACTCCTTATTTTTAATACAGAACTAACTGAATTTGTCCATACCATTCACATGAAGAAATTCCACCATGTCTGGCATAACTAAGAATTCTTAAGTGTACATTTTTCATTTTCTTCATTTGAGTCTGACAAAAAGGAGGGATAGTTTAAAAAGAAAAAGCATGTAACAAGCTGAAGTATAATGTACTCAGTTCAGTGCCAGGATACATGTATTTCTTTGCCAATAATTGTTCTACCTAACTAGAAAATTAGCATTGTTATCAAATTAAAAGAAACTTAATTATATTTGTCTATACTTCAAGGTATAGAGAAGAATATGAATGCTGTTCATTTCAGAACTGAACAGTAAGCATATTCATTTGAGAATATTTGTATTCTTTCAAATTAGATTAAAGCATGAAACTCAAATTTGGGAAAAATCTTTTTCTCAAACTTTTCAAATTAGAAACCAGCAAACAAGATAAATTGATTTTCTCAAATTTTTCAAATTAGAAACCAGCAAACAAGATAAATTGGAGATTTACATTTTAACTTCATGACATTGGGTGAAATTTTAAAAATTAATCATGAATATTACTTCTAGTGTAGTCAGATACATTTATCTCTCCCTTGTTATATACACATATATACAAATATATATATATATATATAATGTAGATCAGAGGTCTTATACATATGATAGAAGCCTTTAATATATTTTCATAAGCCTTAAATAATTTGTGATAGGGAACCCTCAATTGTTCCTCATATCATAAGCAAAACTAATGCTTCCTGTGACACTTCTTCAACTCAGTGTGTGTTATCAAACACAAGCCCTGTGCTCTTTACATAAAACATTTTATTATCAACTTTACTTATTTAATTATTCTCCGCTGAGTTTTCTAGGTACATATAAATTTGGATGTTTTATATATCTGTTAAACAATCCTTTCCCTTTCAACAGTACTAAAATTGTGTTGCATATTTCATTTACATAAATCATATTAGTTCACAAGCAATCCAGTTTTCTTAAATTGAATTGAATTGGTGCTATTTTCACCATATTTTGTAGAAGCCAAATTCCATTTTACAAATTCACCATCCTTTATGCTTAACATATTTTTAGTATGTGAATTATATAGACAAAGCAAATAAGTCTATCCCATTATTAATTTATGCATTGATGTCAGAACAATGTGGTGATAGTTACACTTTAGTGGTTGACATTCCTACCTTTAAAACATAGGTAAGCTGATAATATTTATTATGAATTATAATTGTATTTATTGTGAAATTATTGGTAGACTAGTTCTTAACTCTGACTCATGAAATACCTATAATTAGTATATTTCCAAAATTGGTTAATACTCTGAAAATCCTTTGTTTTTCAAGTAAACTATAATCAATGGCACTTAGAAGTCATAGAGTCGCTCAAAAAACAAGCCATTCTGTTGCCACAATGAGAATACACTCCAGAACTGAAACATTAAGACTCTGTGAATTCTTCCCCAAGTTATTCTAATGCAAAAATGTAATTTTAGTTGCTGAATAAAAAATATATAGCTCTAAAATTTAACTCCTCTTTCTCTTTTTAATGTTTTCTCAGGATTTGTGCTCAAATTTATGCAAAAAAAAAACGAAGCAAATACTACAAAATTTTTAAAACAAATCTTTGGAGATTTCCCAAAGTATTATATTATCTGCTTGCTCTATTCTTTCTGGAATAATCTAAACAAATTAAATCAGGTAGCTCAAAGGTTCCTCTGCTCTAATGTTTGACTTCCATTCTGGCACAATGACACTGGACTCTCCACTGATTTCTAAATTGCTTTATTGTGTAATTTGGGAGGAATAGAGGAATAGAATCTACAATCAGAGGCAGCTGGTCGAAACAGGTGTTGCAGAAAATTATAATCCTACTTTGATTAATCCTGTTTTTTACAGCCGCCCTCTAGTTATGCATGACAGGTATCCAAATAATCAAACATACAGTCTTTATTGCAACAATCTGAATTATTGTCAGGAGAAACATCAGGAGTTACTGAAGCATTGATGCCAAAATAATGTGTATTTCATGAAACAGGCTTTTGTTATTCCATTATTTCTTCAATTTTCTGGGGGAAATATATGTGGGTGTGGATGTGGATGTGTGTTTATGTGTATGATCTTCGTCACGCTGCTGTGCATTGTTCTGTTTATAATGGTGGTTTTAAATGATGCACAAATTTAATTTTCCTTTTTCAGGATAATTTTAAAACACAGCTCTGTGTTAACACATCCATGGTAATCATTTTTATGCAGCATCTGGAATTATAAGTGCATCTGTAACAAGGCATATACAAGATTAAGGATCACTGCAGTTATTAAAGCACTGTAGTATTTTCATTTGTGTGTCCATATGCTGTTAAAGCATTTCCTTCTCCTTATCCGCTTATTTGTCTCAACACATACTCAATTACTGTTCTGAACAACACACAGTACAGCACTCAGCCTTTTTGAGAAAGTTTCTGGTAGTATATTTGGTATAAAGATTGTCTCATAGTTGATTTTGTGGGGTCTGAAATTAGTCTGTTCAGCCAAGGCATAGAAATATTTCTCTGTCTCATTTTATACATCATCTCCATTTAGATAAATGAATAATTAGGGTTAAAACAGATGAATTTAAATAGGCATAAACAATTGCACATTTATTAGATTGAGGTAGTGAAGTACTTTATTTATTTCTAAATCTTTGACTAAGTTCTTCTTGTTCTAATCATATTACTCTTGCTTACATCCCTCCAATGGGTTTTCTAAACTCCTTAAGATAAAATCTAAAGAGATAAACATGACCTGCAATAATTACTTAATATGACTTGCTCCCCATGTACTCCCTGCTATTTTTCTTAACCAATTTTAATGATTTTATTGACTCATAATCAGTGTGATGGTGTGATTTATGTATACCTTGGTAATGATCAACTCAGGTTAATTACATATCACATTGTAAGTCTATCATTTCTTTATGATGAGCACATTCAAAATCTTCCATTCGGAGATATGCAATGCATTACTGTTAACTATGTTTACTCTACGGTGTCATAGAATAGCAGAACTGACTTCTGATCAAATTGTACCCTATCCCTCTAATTTTTGAAGCCTCTGGAAATCACCATTCTATTCTCAAATTCTATGAGATCAACTTTTAAAAAAATTCCATTTTAGTGTAATCATGCAGTGCTTGTTTCTCTGTTCCACCTGTGTTGTCAAAAATAACAGAATTCCATACTGGTCATGGATGAATAATATTCTACTTTGTGTATGTATACATTTTCTTTATTTGTTTGTCCATTGATGGATATTTAAGTTGTTTTCATATCCTACATATGTGAAGGAACATGGGAGTCCAGGAATTTCTTCAACATGCTGATTTAATTATCTCTGGGTATATATCCAGTATAATCTTCCTGGATCATATGTTAGCTCTGTATTAGATTTTTGGAGGTACTTCTATAATGGCTGTACTTATTTACATCCGTCCAAGAGTGTATAAGAATTGTACTTTCTTCAAGTCCTGACATTTTTGGGGGTTTTTTTTGTTGGTCTTTTTGATGATTGTCGTTCTTTCCTGTATGAAGTAATATTTCATTATGATTTTGACTTCATTTCCTGATAGTGATGTGAAGTATTTTTAAAATAAATCCATTAACAATTTATACAACATTTTCGAGTCATTTATTCAGCTCTTTAATCATTCTAATTGTTATTTTTGTTGTTGTTATTGAGTTCTCTGAATTCCTTATAAATTTTGGATTATTAACCCTTTTAAAACTATATAGTTTGCAAACATTTTCTCTCATTCTGTAGATTTTTTCTTAGTTTTGTTTATTGTTCCCTTACTTGTACAGATGCTTTTTATTTTGATATAATTCCATTTGTCAATTTTTGCTTTGTTTTCTACACTTTGGAGTCATATCCAGAATAATCTTTGCCCAAGTCAATGTCCCAAAGTATTTACTTTGTTTTCTCTAAGTACGTTGATAGCTTTAGGTCTTACATCTCAGTTTTTAATCCACTCTGTGGTGATATTTGTAACTGGTGAGAGATAAGAGTCTAACTGCATTCTTCCAAATGTGGCTATTCAGTTTCCTCAGCACCATTTATTGAAGAGACTGCCCTTTCCCCATTGTGTGCTCTTCAATCCTTTGTCAAAAAATCAGTTGGCTTTAGATGTGTCAGGCTGCTTCTGGGATTTCTATTCAATCCCATAGGTCCATGTGTCAGTTTCTATGCCTGTGCCATGCTGTTTTAGTTATTCTACCTTTGTAGCATATTTTGGATGTGATGCCTTTAGCGTTACACTGTTTGCTCGGGATTGTGTGGACTGTTTTGGCTAACTGGAGTCTTGTTTTTCCATATACAATCATTTATTTCTCAAAAAAATGACATGTATGTTGGTGATAATTGCATTGAATCTGCAGATTGCTTTGGGTGATTAGGACATTTTAACATTAATTCTCCCAATCCATCGATTTGTAGAGATTTTCATTAATTTGTATCCTCTTCAATTTTATTTTATGGTGTTTTTAGTCTTTTTTTTTTTTTTGGTACTGGAGATTGAACTCAGGGGCACTCTACCACTGAGCCACAACCTCAGTCCTATTTTGTGTTTTTTATATAGAGGCAGGGTCTCAGTGAGTTGCTTAGTGCCTCACCGTTGCTGAGGCTGGCTTTGAACTTGCAATTCTCCTGTCTCAGCCTCTCTAAATGCTGGGATTACAGGCTTGCACCACCACACCCAGCTTTTTAGTCTTCTTTATAGAGATCTTTTACCTCCTTAATTAAATTTACTTCTTCTTTTTTAGCTATTGTAAATGGAATTGCTCTCAATTTTTTTCCCAGATGGCTTGGTATAAGAATATAAAAATGCTACTGAGTTTTGCATGTTGATTTTGTATTCTGCCACTTTACTGAATTCATTTATTACTTTAGCTTTAGTTTTTGGTGGAGTTCATAAGGTTTTCTGTTTATAAGATCTGTTGTTTGCCAACAAGTACAGTTTAAATTTCTTCTTTTTAGTTTAGATGTTGTTAATTTCTCTCCCTCTCCTAATCTCTCTGGCTAGGATTACTAGTACTATGTTGAATAAAAATGGTGAAAGTGCATATCCTTGTGTTGTTCTGCACATTGGAAAGCTTCAACTCTTGTCCCTTCAGTATGATGCTATCTGTGGATTTGTCATATGTGACCTTTAATGTGTTGAGGTAAATTCCTTCTATACCTAATTTGTTGAGATTATTTATCATGAAGAGATGTTGAATTGTATCAACTGCTTTTTCTGTGTCTTCTGAAATGATCACATGGCTTTTGTCCTTGACTCTGTTAGTATGGTGTATATATTTACTGATTTGTGTGTGTTGAACCATTCTTTCATCCCTGGGATGAATCCCACTTGATCATTGTGAATGATCTTTTTAATGTGCATTTGAATATTTAATGTGGTGTGCTAGTATTTTGTTAAAATTTTTAAGACCTTTATGTTCACCAGGGATATGGACCTATAGTTTTCTTTCTTCTTGTTGTTATTTCCTTATCTGGTTTTGGTATGAGGGTAATGCTGGTCTTGCAAAATGAGTTTGGAAAGAATTCCCCCTTTTAAATTTTTGAATGGTTTATTTGAAGACTTTTCATTACTGATAAAATCTGGCTACTCATTACTGGTCTCATCAGGTTTTCTATTTCTTTATTTTTCAGTTTAGATTGATTGTATATATCCAGGTATTGATCAGTTTCTTCTAAGGTTTCCGTATTATTGGTATATATTTGTTTGTAATACGATCTCTCCTATTTCTGTGGAATCAGTAGTAATATTTCCAGTTTGTCCTATGATTTTATTTCTTCGAATCCTCTCATTTTTTTCTTTGTTAGTATAGCAAAGGTTTTGTTGAATGCATTTATCTTTTAAAAAAAGCAATATTTTAATTTTATTTCATTGACTTTTTGTGCTTTTTAGTCTCTCTTTTGTGTATTTCTGCTCTGATATTTATTCTTTCCTTCTAATTCTGGCTTTAGTCTTTTGTTGGTTGTTTTCTAGTCCTTTGAGCTGCATTGCTAAGTGGCTTACTTGAGATGTACCTACTTTCTTGATGTTTTCCTGTACTACCATAAACTTCCCTCTATTTATTTATTTTTATTTTTTTAAGATTTGTTTTGTGGCCTAACATCTTTTCTGTCCTTGAAGATGTTCCTTATGCAGTTGAGATAAGTGGGTGTTTTTTTAGCATGGTTTGCTTTATATATTTAAGTAATAGTTGGATAGTTTATTAGTATGTGTCATACTGAACTCATTGGGTTGTATTTTATTGGAGATCTCTGTGCTTTTTGTATTCAATGTGAGTTCTTTCCTTAGATTAGAGATACATTAACCGAATATTTCTTAACATATGCTTTCTGGCACTACTTCTCCTCTTTCACATTTTTAAATTCTTACAATGTGCAGTTTGGGGCTCTTGATGGTATCCCCTGATTTCCATAGGATTTTTTTCAGTGTTTTCATTTTTTTCTTTATTTCTCTGATTCCATAATTTCTAATGTTCCACCTTCAAGCTCACAGATTCTTTCTTCAGCTTGAGTGAATCAGCTCTTCAACTTTCCATTGAATTTTTTATTTCCATCATTTCATTCTTGTTTCTAGGATTTCTTTTTTCTTATTTCTATTTCATCATCAAACTTGCCATTTTACTCATGTAATCTTATCCAAACCTCACTTAATATTTTTTAATCACTATATTTCTGGAGTTCATTGAACTTGTTATAGAAAATTAATCTGAAATTTTTCCTGACATTTCATCTCACTTTCTTTGGAATCCATTGCTGGAGATTCTTTAGGATATATTGTGATTTCTGCATTTTGTAATTCTCAAATCCTAATGTTGGTGTTTATGCACCATTATAAATGGTGACTGCCTCCATAAATGGAATTTTGGATTTTGTATGTCTGTTTTGGAAGTGATAAGCTCTTAATTTTTATGCTATCTTGTGATTCTGACTGGGCATTTGGTAAAATCCTCAGAAAGACAGAAATTGCTTGCAGGTTCTATAGATGAGTGGGCTGCTACCTGTGCTTTGAAATCAAGAGTGGCAGGAAACTTAGCTCTGCTATTTGGCAAAACTACCAGTTGAAATCAACAATTCAGCTGAGATGCTGGGTGGGAACATCTGATGTGGTTCAGTCACAGGGTATATTTATCAGTGATATAGTGGACTTATTCCATCCTTGGCAGGGACTGGAAGTGGTCTTAGTGGAAATGTGGAATACTGCTGAAATACTGCTTATACTCCCAGGTGTGGCAAAACTAGTGTCTGCTTTTTGCTATAATTTGTAGCTTTGGAAAATCTATTCCTGAGTACAGTCTGAAGATGGTCTTTGAAGTTGTAGTTATCCTTTTTAAACTCCCAGGCATGGCAGATCCATTGCCTGCTCTTTACTATAATCCACAGTTGGTCATATCCCTCTCTGGAAAGGATCCGCAGGTGGTTTTTCAGGACATGGGGAGCACTGTTTAAACTCCAAGGTCTGGCAAGACTACTAGTTAATGAGATTTGCAAACTTGGAAATGTCTCACCCTGAGTGGTACCTGGGGATGGCCTTTGAAACTGTATGAAGTGTTGTTTAAACTTCAGGCATGACCTGCTAGTTGTCAGAATTCACTCTGGGGGTCTTATTTCTCCCTGGGTAGCCCCAGGTTATGGAGTGAAGCTAGTCTTGGAGGTTGGCCAATGAGGGATTAAAGCCAAGTACTATTTCCACCTCTTCTGGGAGCTACCCAAGGGGCTTTGCAGGTGGGCTATGTAGTTAGCTGGTGTCTCTGATGGAATGCCACTGCTGACAGGCACACTCTGTTTTCTCTAAAAATAATATGTTTGCCTCTGTGGACTCTGCCTTTTTTGCTTGTTTCTCTGTCTGGACACAGGTGGTGTAAGCCATTCAGTTTTCCCCTAAATTTCACACAAGTAGAGAATAGAATGGGCTTTGGAAAGTGTCTCAGAATCCTGAGGAAGCCAGATATCTGTTTCCCCCTCTTCTCTTTTTCCTTTATGGCAGCTACAAGCCCTGGGAACTTCTCTCTTCTCTCTGTGTGACATTGTAATACAGAGTATGACTGTTGAGTGGGTTCTTTGTCTGGCAAATTCAAAGAATGATATCTACAGACAAATGAAGGATAGAGTAGTTAGATTTATTTAAAGCAAAGATAGGCTCTCACATTACTGGAGGGGTTCCAATGGAGGGTACTGCTGGTTATTCTTTGCCTGGGGTTCTTAAAGGCACATCTGATAGCCCAGTGTAGGTGGTTGATAGGGAATATAATAATAATGGATACTAGCATGGGCCAGTCAAGCTCTTTAAGCTCTGAGTCTAATAAGCCAAGCAGAAGTACATGATTTCAATCTTTTATTTACATAGTTAAGAGGAAGGGTCCAGTCTTGTAATTTGTCACATCTGTTGGGGAGAGAAAGCAGTTCAGGTAAGGGTAGATTTGGTGGTCAGCTGTTGATTGGGATAGGGGTACGGGTAGCTTAGAAAAAACATTGTGTTGGAAACTGTTAGGAATAGTAACATATATTCTAGCTAAGATGCGGCAATTGTAAATGAAGCTTTCAGGGGCAGCAAGTAACAGAATGTTCTCCAAATCTGATGTCTCCTTCTAGGGTGGCATGATGTTTTCCTCCCCTTCTTCCCTTCTCTGAGACCTTTATCCTTTCTTCCTATGAGTGATTTACCGTGCTGCCTCATTCCCTCATCATTGTGCCAAGTTGGGGATGAGGAGGAGTGATACGATCTGAGAATATCTGTGTCTCCTACTGTTGCCATGTGGATTTTTATTCAGTTCTGTGGTACACACAGTCTTATTCCCACATTATGGGTATTTCACCCAGGTGTTATTGTCTGTGGATAGTTGCTGGCTGATCTATCTGAAGGGAGGAAGAAAGGTTCCTTCTCAGTCCTCTTGCCAACCTGCTCCCCAGAATTATCCATGAATACAATTAAATACTGCGTTCCATCTTCTCTCTCCCCTCCAAACACATATATATTCCTGCTAGTCTTCTGATATTTATCTTCTCTCATATATACACATGATTTATTTCATTACAAGTTTATTTCACAAACAAGTCTTTGTACAAATATCACCTTCAAGGTAAGTACTTCTTTAACTGCCCTGTTTAATATCACAGCCCCCCGCACTATTTTTCTCCCACTCTTTCCTTCAAGTGTTAGCATGCTTGCTATGTTTTTAAATAATTTTAGACTTGCAGAAATGTTGGAAAGGTAGTACAGAAACTTCATCTGTGCGTTCACCTAGCTTCCTCTAAACATAAAATAATGTATAACCATAATATATTTCTCAGAACAGAACAATTGACATTGGAATATACAACTGATTAAACTACATTGATGCAATGCTACTACATAAAGTACTATTATAATTATTATTACTATTAAAATACTACCAAATAAATGACAGCCTGTATTCAAGTGTTTCTAGTTTTTCTACCAGTATATTTTTTCTAACATTAATCAATTTCTTGTATTTAGTTGTGTTCCCTCATTTATTCTTTTCTCTCACAATTTTTCAGTTGTCCTTTTTTTGTTTTCATGACTTTGACGAGTACAAAGCAAGTACAATGTAAACTATCCCTGAAGTTTCAGAAAAAAATTTTTGGTAAGAAGTGGAAAAAATCATCTACATAAACTATTATCCATTTTTTTCTGTAAAGATTTGTTTCTTCTCCCTCATTTATCCAATCATTTTTGTCAGTATACATTTAAGGACTTTTATTTTATTATTTGTATTTTAATACAATGTTTCATCAAATTATTTTTTGTGCTGATCAAATTGTTCCAGATTTGACCATTGGGAAGTTTTTACATTGATATCTACATTCTTGGGTCTTTTCCAAAACTACTGTTTTACTTCTGGGGATACATAATACCACAGGCTGATTTTGATTTTTTTTCCTTCACAGACCAGACGGGACAATTTTTCTAAGAATTCACTGATTTTAGGCTTTCTTAGTGGACATATCTGGGAAATAGATGATGTTTACTGAGCCATGTCCAGAGACCCATACACATATATATTTATTTTTATATTTATGTCTGTATATACATTAAACATGAGATGATATTGGTACTTGTAACTTGAATCCAGTAAGCAGATTTCTTTCTTACTTTTCCCTCTTTTTTGCAAGATGAACAACCTTGTTCCCATACACTACAATTTATTTATTTATTTGTTGAATACCAGTATACATAGTTGGTTTAGAATTATTGTGAGAAAAATATGTACTAACGATAAGTCTGTTGCTTTTAGTCATATAATATCTAATCAAAACACTGTTTTCCAAAGTTGTTATGGCAGGTCTTTCTTTCCCTACACACTTCAGTAAGGTTATATACTTGTAATGTTCACTTTCCACAATCTACATTCCATCCTGCATATGCCAAAATTCTGTTGTTGTTGTTATTGTGTTTATTGTTGTTTTTTCTGTTATTTTCCATTCAGTAAGTCACTCTGTGTTTTATATAGTTATATGGGCTTTTAAGAAATTAATAAAATCATGTATGTGTCCATCATTCTAAGACTGTAGAAAGACTTGGATTATTCCACAAATTCATTTTAGGGGCCTCTTTATAATCAATTCCTGGTCCTTCATCCAAATCCTGCAGTAGTGAAATAATAGGCTCTTCATGGCCTGATGGGAAGCTTAAGATGAGGAAATTTAACACCTTCTTCCAGAGGCCTTCATCCAGTTATCACATTTTCAACCTGAATCCTTGCTTTCAGAGATACATAGGACTCCAATTATTTATCCTTGCTCAGATTTGTCTTATAAAACCAACCACCTCTTTTGGACTTTCCCCTTTTCTATTTTCCTGCAAAGTTAAGTTTTAGTTTTCTCAGATTATGAGTTAGTCACTAGCTATACATGAACTTTAACCCTACAATTTGTTCTTTTATCTATTGATCTTCTGCTGTCACCACAAATTATATTTTATTTGGTTTTCTGTGGGGTATGGGTTGTTTCTTCACTCAAATGTACTGAAGTTTAATGCAGAAAAAAAATATTTGCTTAATCTGTCACATTAAGAGATAAATAGAATTTAAAAATAAAATTTCTGGGTAAAAATGAATCAGGTTTCAAAAAGCCTACCATTTGTGTGTGTGTGTGTTTGTACATGTAGGCATGTACATATGACTGGATGAGTATAAACTTGTATTGTATGAGTATTTTGCTTTGTAGATGATTTGTTCCTGAGAAGGGAAATAAAGAGCTTTCATGTTTCAAATATTTTAAGTATATTTCATATATTTAAGATTCCACAGTTTATAAGGTAAATTTGATCATTATGAAATTTTTTAACAGTCAATAATATTTTGTTCCCTGATGATTATATATTTATTGACACAGACTTTTAGAAATATTTAGTATCAGGTAAGATGACATAATATAAAATTTCTTCCTTTTGTCCACTAGATTTCAGTTTCTAACATGGAAAATGTCACAAATTTATACATGCAGAAAATAAAATTAAAGCTAACATTTTCTTAAAGGCTAATCTGAAACATCCTTTGTTGCAACATGGAAAATAACAGTAAATATATCAAGTATGCAAACTAATAACAGAAATGGAAAAAAATCTTGCTTACTAGACAGATAATCAATATACATATACTTTCAGATTTTTTTCATTGAGGATCTTATAATAATCCAGGGTAATTTTACTTTTATATTATAATATATGGAAAGATACTTAATAGTCATATCTACTTAATCCATCTCAGATAGAAAATCAAATATTTCACAAGTTTAAAATTCACCTACAACTCTAAGAAATTTAACTGCTAAGAAATAAAATGGAAAAAATCACACAAAGCCAAGACACATTTTATATTTCTCTAGTAATTATATGCTATTGATATAAAACACATATGTCCACCATTTTTATCACTACAGCTAGTAAGTTTTCATTGTCGTTGACCAGGTGGCAGATCTGCTCACATTCCAGAAATTTACTTTTGAGGATCTCTACAAAAGAGTCCCCTTGGCATTAGTCAACAGCAAACTATGCCTGGTTTAATGTGAACACTTGGTCTCAACATCTGTCATTTCCTTTGCTGCTCATGTCTTGCATCCTGGCTTTTTCTGTTTCCAAATGTTTACTGTGTTTATTGTTACTTTGCTATTATCTTTGCCTATGTTTTAATAGATTATATATTTTGATGGAATTATCTTTAATTTTCCCACTATAAAATCAATCAATGCGGATAAACTATTCAAATAATGCAGGTTGCAGATGTTTATAAAAATTGAGCATAAATTGTTCCTGAGTAATTTTCATTGACCACAAACATGTGCTGAATTTCTAGATGCTATCTATAATAGATTAAATTTACTTTCAATAACTCAAATGGAACTTGACAGAAGAAGAGACAAAGATTTTCCATGCCAGTAACTAATAGAGAGTTGGTGTGGTTTGCTATCAGAAAAAAAAAATAGACTCTAAGACAAAAATTGCTATGAGAAGTAAAAAAGGATACTATGTAATGATAACAGGGTGAACTGATCAAGAATAAACAACAGTTACACACATATATATACCTAACAAAAGAAACTCAAAATATATTAAGCAAAAATTGACAGATTGAAAGGAGAAATAACAAATTAAACAGTAATAGTTGATGATCTAACATTTCATTTTCATTTGTGTATAAAACAAATAGAGTATCAGCAAGGATTAAGAAGATTTAAATAATACCATAAACCAAATAGAACTATCATGTCTAAAGAAAACTTTGCCCAACAATAGAAAAATATACATTTTTTAAGTACCAATGAACACCCCCAAGATAGACCACATGCTATATCATGAAACTAGTCCTGATAAATTTAAAATGATTGAAATGATTAAAGACATAGTATAAAAACAAATGGAATAATATCATAAGTTAATAAAAAGAAAAATTTTGAAATATGTGGAAATTAAACAACAAATTTTCTATTTTTAGGCTACTATAACAGAGTTATAAATTCAAAACAACAAAAATTTATTTTCTCACAGTTCTAGAAGGTATAAGTCTGAAATGAAGGTGTTAATAGGTCAATGCTTCCTCTAAAACCAGTAGGGGAATTCTTTTTTACTTGTTCCTAGCTATTGATATTTTTTCAACGATCTTTGCTATTTAGTGCATCACAACCTCATGATCTGTTTCTCCTACAATATGAATTCTTCCTGTTAATCCACTTTAATACAACCATTTTCTCATAAGGACTAAGGTTATTATGTGTTAGAAGTCCACCTTATTGCCCTATAACTGCACCTTAATTATCTCTGCAACAACTCTGTTCCTAAATGAGGTCACATTATGTAATAGTGGTCATTAAGATGTCAACATACCTTTTGGGGGGAGCATTATTAAATTTATAACACACTTTTGAGCCAGGCACAGTAATATGCACCCATAATTCCAGTTACTTTGGAAGCTGAGGCAGGAGGGACCCTTAGTCCCAGGAGTCTGAGGTCATCCTAAAAAATAGTGAAACTGTTGTGAAACTGCCAAAAATAGTTTGGCAGTTCCTCAAATAAGTCATCTCTTATATGCAATTTTGCTTTCCATAGTTTTGGTTATCCATGGTCAAATATAATCCAAAAAAATTAAATGGAGACTTCAGAAACATATAATTCACAAGTTTTTGTGCCATTCTCTACAGCATAATAAATCTCATACCATCCTACTCTATCACATCTGATGTGAGTCATCCCTCTGTCTAGTATATCCATGCTGTATTTGCTATTCATCCACTAGTCACTTAGTAGCCATTTTAGTCATCAGATTTACTGCTGTGAGACTGCAGTATTTGCATTCAGGTAAGTTCTTATTTTTTATTAATAATGGCCCAAACTACAATAACAGTGATCTTAAAAATTTGGATATGCCAAAGGGAAGCCATAAAATGAATCCTTTAAGATCAAAGGTGAAACTTTTTAATTTGAGAAATAAAAAAAAATGTACCAAATATATTATCCCTAAAGAAAAAGGAGAGAGTAAAACATCTTGCCCCTGAATGTCCCTTCTCTATTCCCCAGAACTAGCCAAGTTAGGGGAACAATGACAGCAGACAGGTCCAGATACATATGAATTGAAAGGAAAGAATGTCCAGATACATATTAATTTGAAGGACACTGGCTTTCTCTCATCATTTTTTTTATAGAAACTGCCTTCTTGCATATATGTCAGTGTAGTATGGAGCATGAGGTTGGGTTCTTTGTCTCATGAATTTGGAGAACGAAATCCACAGACAGAAGAGTGAAAGCAAAGTAACAGGATTTATTTGAGTGAAAGAAAGTAGAAGCTGGGCGCAGTGGTGCAAGTTTGTAATCCCAGCACTTAGGGACGCTGAGACAGGAGAATCGCAAGTTCAAATTCAGCCTCAGCACAGGCGAGGCGCTAAGCAACTCAATGAGACCCTCTCTACATAAAACACAAAATAGAGCTGGGGATGTGGCTCAGTGGTCGAGTGCCCCTGAGTTCAAACTCCAGTACCAAAAAAAAAAAAAAAAATCATGAAAGAGAGATCCCAAGAGAGGCATACCAAAGAGTGGTTATTGTCTCGGGATTTATTTATATCTATACAGTTTAGGGAGCTAGCCCCTTACACAATCCAGGGTAAGGCACTCAGTGTCCATGAGCTTTTCGTGTGCTTTTTGGTCCAATCAGATTACTGTGCCTTTTTTTATTGGAGGTCTCAATACCAGGCAGTAGATGTCTCATTGTCACTTAGTTCTTGCTTTTTTCCCTCTACTTATACAGGAGTTGGCCTGACCTTGATGAGGCCTGGCTTGTGTCTATAGTTGATCAGCCTTGTTACACAGAAACTTGACCTCAGAGGAGCCCAAGTATCCTGCCTGACCATTTTAACCCTTTCTTCTGCCTCACCAGGACAGTTGTATTTTGAGACTCGGGTCATACAAGCAAACTAAACCAGTGAATGCTAGTGATGTCACTGCTTCTGCAGCTTAACATATAAAACTCATCTCTCAGTGGGGACTGGTGTAGAACTGAGGGACTGTGGAAAGGAATACAAGTCACTCATCTAGCGGACTGCCATTGAACAAAATGCTGTGTGTGAGAGAAGACTCCTCTTGACAGAGCAGCTTAAGGCATGGAGATGCTATCTGTTTAGCTCACCACCACTTAATCTTCTTGGAGCAGCCCCTAATCTCTTTGTTAGCTTTCTCCACTAAGTTTTATGTCTTGTATGCAGTTTGGGCACTTTCTTTGGTCTTTCAGAACCTACTCCCCTACCTTGGCAGAACCAGGCTGGTAGCAGACAATTGGTTAACCAGGTAGAATGTTGAAAAAATGCCCCTGAACACCAAAATTATGGCACTCAAAAAGGGGAAATACCTGTGAGGAGGCGACTCTCAGAATGGCCTTCCATTTAGATATGAGGGGAAGTGACAGCTAACATGGATGCCTGGGGGTCACCATATGAGTATGGTGATGCCCTTGAAACTCGGGTCATACAAGCAAGGATTGTATGAATCTAATCCCAAGGATTAGAGAAAATTTTGTTGCTTGTGAGCAAGCAATATGATCTAAATTAAAAGATAGTTATATAAGAAGCAGCAGCTGTGGGGTGATCCCACCTAGTGACAGTGTGGGTAACAGCGGAGGCAGAGCTGTAAGCCCAAGCTTCTGTTAGGCAGTTCAAGATGGAGCATGAAGAGCACTGAATTCAAGCAGAAACTACTGAGCAATCACTTGCTCATATGAGAAGAGCCCATGAAATTTTGAAAGCTCTATCATGACACTTGGCTTAACTAAAAAGTTAATGTTTTATCATGAGCTAGAGCAGGGATCGTGGCTACTCAACAGAACTGGCTCCCCATAGATGGGAACCCTGTGAACTTAATACCTCAGAAGAACATGAGGATGGTGATGAGCTAATTAAGCTAGCAGTGCCAGGATGTAACAGTGATCCACTTCATGCTTTGAATATAGCCCTTGCTATATCTCTCAAAACCATTTTCTCAGCTGGGCGTGGTGGTGCAAGTCTGTAATCCCAGCACTTAGGGAGGCTGAGACAGGAGAATAGTGAGTTCAAAGCCATCCTCAGCAATGGTGAGGCACTAAGCAACTCAGGGAGACCCTGTCTCTAAATAAAACACTAAACAGGGCTGGGGATGTGGCTCAGTGGTCAAGTGCCCCTGAGTTCAATCTCCAGTACCAAAAAAACAAAACAAAAACAAAACCATTTTCTCATTATTGGACTGGCATAGGGGATAAGGACCGAGCTTTCAGTAACAAGGAGACAGACAGGTCAAAACTGAAATGTTTGAGATAGATCAAAGCTGATGGGAAAGGGGGATAATATTATGCTCCCTTCAGACCTGTACATGCATATCTCCATGAGAGACTATATTGCCCCTGAGTTGGTAGAACTAAGGAACTCCCACTTACAGACCTTTGAGGCAATGATGAGATGCTGGCAGTCCTCTATTTCATACTTAACACAAATGTTAAAATCATCATAGTAAAAGAAAACCCTGTGATAATGGACAACTGAACTCCTCAAGGCCTTTTCTCAAACAAAAATAGTTATAGAAAAATGAAAATCCTTGGGCATATTGGTCTGAGAACAACCCTATGAATTAAATGTTTTTAGTTGTTCTGAGATTTGAATGGGTCCTATAGCAACAGCAGGGCAATAAACAAGTTCCCTTAGGACCTTGTTCACAGCTATAGAAGGGGACATTGAAATGGAAGGACACCTGGAAACAATTGCCACATTTGGAACTGACTAACCCACATGGCAGCACAGAGTCATGCTCCTCTGCCAGGCAATCAAGAAGCAGAGAACCTAACCAAAGATAGATAGCAAAAATATATGCTCACCAAAGATGTGGTTTCTTGGCTAAGAGGAAGGCAGGCCACAAGGGAAGGAAAATTCTCTGTCCCATAACAAAGCAGAGGTTCTCACCAACATGTTCAGTCATTGTATATGTATATGCTTCTTATTCGACCTGTTCTATGAAGCATCCAGGGCTAACGCATCGTGTGATGGGGTAGATAACTCAGGAAGAGCAACTTGCACAACAGTGGCAGGTTGACTTCATGGGATCCTTGTCCCTATCAGAAGACTGAGAGTTTCCTTACATGCTTGACGTTGTGTGTAGCATCCTTATGGACATAGAGAGTAATAAGAGAACACACCCTACTGGGCACCTGGTGCAAGAATGACCTGAGAGTTTGAAGATGTATTTGCATTTCCACTTACCTCATAACCCAGCTACACCACGATTAATTTCACAAATGAATGCCCCCCTAAAACAGGAAGATGGACTCTTGGCAGTGTGGAACAAGTGACTATGGATTTCTGTCATGGAACATGACATAGCACATGCCCCAGTGCCAAGAACATGACCACACCATCTGGATTCAAATGATGATGCTTATTAATAAGTATATTTACATTCCACTAATAGGAACACAGGATCCACTGCCATAGGACCTGTCACAGGGTACTCATACTCTACTGGTCTTGGGAATGGTAAATAGGGACTTGAGAGCATGAGCTCCTAGGCTCATAGGCAATGGGACCACTAGGACAAGAAATATGATTTTGTAAACTTAGGAATGAGCTATAAGACAATGCCATTCTCATTCAGAATGATCAGGTTGCTTATGTACTGTTAAATAAGCAAAATTTTCTGGTATTAACATCTCTTAAAAATGCACCTTATATTTCACCTTTAGAGCTAATCTATTTTCAGAATGGGCAAGCAACATTGCAGAGATACAGAATGAAATAGAATGTTGGGTATGCAGTGAGATGCCTGTGTTCACCATTAGTCCCTCATAACATCTACAACCTGCCACCTTCATGCAGTAGAAGTAAATGTCATGCTGGCATGAGATTCACCACTCATGGATGCACCTAGACCACTGCCCTATGGACTCGAATGTAAACATTCCCCCCCTATTTTTTTTAAAACACCAAATAACACACCTTTTACTTGGTGTTGAAACAAATGCACATGGCTCTGTGTTTGCTGAGGTACACCATATTCAATGGCTTAAGGTGATTAAGTGCAACACAGGTGGAAATGAAAAGTTCCTCTCTTTATAGAAAGAAAAAAAATGGCAGTAACAGTTCTCTACCCTCTATAAATATGGGTTGAATCCCTGTCAATCAATATAATTTAACCACTGTACTCAGATACACTAACTACATGGGACAGCAAAGCTGAACAACATGGCACCCTCTCCTTGGGAGTGATTATGGGCATATGCCACCATACTTGCCTTATAAATGGACAGGCCAATACATTTGGAAAAGTCTTTATATACCAGCCTTCCTGTTTACCACCTTTTCTACAAACCTTACTAATTGGGAAGTGATAAAAGCTAGACATAGAATACCTTCAGTTGCTTGGTGATTTTACCCATTTGGCATACCTTATCCTCAACCAGCCAGCATTGTCATTGAGTTCCAGGTTTAAATAGTACAGACACAGAGATTTGCTTAATGAAAAAAACTACCCAAATGTTGAAGGTGGTACTTTAGAGAACGGCATTAGATAAGCTAACTGCAGCGAGAGGTACCTGTTCTCTCATTAAAATAATGCTGTGTGCGTATCACTGATTATTATCATAATATGTTTTTAGATGTACATAAGTTGCAATTCCATCTTACTGCTCTAAACTTAGTATTGATCCTGTTTCTGTTTGGTTACAATTTGCTCTTGTTACCTATGTTGTATTCATTTGGCTTGCTCTTATTGCAGGGCTTAACACATCCTGTTCTTCATATGCACTTGTGAGACTCAGTTACAATGACATCCTCATGCATTACCCAAGGGACAATGCAGAATATGGGCAAATATTGTAAGGGCATTCAGGCATATGGGAGGCGGTGAAGTGTATCATTCCTAAATATAAGGGGAAAGGAAACCTCTGTATGTCCACTTTCTGTTCCCCAAAACCTAGCCAGGTTGGGGGAACAATGAGAACAGACCTAAGACAGAGAGTCCAGATACATATTTTCTTGAAGGACACTGGCTTTCTTCCATTCGTTATCTGTAGAGAACTATCTTTTTGCATGTATGTCAGGACAGTGGCACTTTGGGATGCTGATCATACAATCAAACTAAACAAGTTATTTTGAAGGACACTGACATTCCCTCAGGCACACTGAGAACCAGGGCAAGTGAGTGTTATCTGTAGGAAACTACTTTCTTGAACGTATTGCATCTTGGGATGCTGTTCATACAAGCAAACCAAGCAAGAAAATGCTGATGATGTCACTACTTTTGCAGCACAACATATAAAACCCCTCTCTGAGTGGGAACAGGCCTGGAACGAAGAAAACTATAGAAAGGATACATATCACTCATCTAGCTGACTGCTATTAGACAACATGCCACGTAGGAAAGAAGGTGCTTCTCAGCAAAGCAACTTGAGTAGCAGAGATGCTATCTGTTCAGCTTATTACCACTGAACTCTTCTTGGAGCAGCTGTCTTGCATGCTGTGTCTGGTCACTTTCTTTGGCCATTTTGCAACTACCCCACTGCCTTGGCACAAGCGGACTGTAGGTGTGATTCCAAGGCTACAATCTCTACAGTAAGAATTACCTATTTGTATTCATGAAATTGTAATGAAGGAAGAATAAATTTGTGCTAATTCTGTTATCACAACTCAAATTGCAAAAGTTACTGCTATAGTGTATGATAATGTATCGCTAAAAGGGGAGGGGGGCTCGGGGGTTGCCACGTGGGTCCTGCTCCACGAGTTGGGGTCCAGAAAAGACAAGGGAGGAGTCTTCAGAGAGGAAGACGATATGGGGTCTTTCTGGACGGTGGCAGTCCGCGGAGCCAAATTCCCCAGGCCCTGGGGTGTAGGTAAAGAATCTGCTCTGCCATGGTGAGACGCAGAAACACCGGAGTGAGATGCAAAAAACACTGTTTATTCCAGAAACTACAGAAGCTTAAATAAACTCTTGGACCAATCAGATCCAAAAGTCACAAACAAAGGGGTGCTCTCTGGCAAGAGCATAGTCTATTAGCATAAAATGGGGAGAGATGGAAGGGAGGGGTTGAAGGTATGGAGAGTGCTCCTACAAAAATACTTGGTAGGGGTGGAAAAAGTATTGCATTTATGTATATATCTAGAGGGAAAAAAAACACAGTACATATAGTATTTGGTACTATCTATGATTTCAAGACTCCACTCAGGAACTTAGAATGTATCTTTCATGGATAAAGGGGAACTCTGTAGTAAAATATAGGGTTAACATAAATCCTAGCAATTCAATATTTAGGTATACAAACAAGAGAATTTAAAAGATATGTACAAATAATTTGTACATGAATCTTTATGACAGCATTATTTGTAATATATCTAAAGTGAAAATAATGCAAATACCTGCAAACTGAAGAAAAGATAAATGAAATGTTCCATATCTATACATTAGAATATTGTTCAACCATAGAAAGGATTAAATTCTGATACATACTATGATATGGGAAGACTGTAAAAATATTTGCTAAATAAAAGAAACCAGACACCAAAAAACTCAGATTGTATGACTCTGTTTCTCTATAGATTTCCAGAAGAGGGAAAACAATAGAGACATACAGTGGATTAAGGACTACAAGGAAGTGAAGGCAGGGGCAAAATGGGATTGACTGCTAACAGTCTTTTGGGGGTGACAAACGATTCAAAACTAGATGAGAATCTACAATATTTGAGAACACTAAAAATTGCTTAATTTGTGCATTTTAATAAATTTTTATTATGTGAATTAGATCTCAATAAAATCCTAAAGCAAACAAAAATTCTGTAATAGATACCCTTATATTTTCTTGGCTCTCTGTCACATAAACTAAATTTGCCTAAAAATCACAATTATAAAATTTGTATACATGTTACAAAATTAACTTCTCTGTTAGTCAGGCTGACCAAAATATCTGACAAGAACATATTAGAGAAGTAAAGTTTTATTTTGTCTCATGGTTTCAGAGGTTCAATCCATAGTCAGTCCACTCCATTGCTTTGGACCTGAGGCAAGGCAGATCATAGTGGAAGGGCACAGCACAGGTAAGCTGCTCACTCATGGCAGCTGGGGAACAGAAAGAGAAGGGGCTAAGGACTAGATAAATCTGTCCAGAGCATACCTCTGGTGACTTAGTTCCTCCAACCAGGTCTCACCTCCCCGTGGTCCATTCAGCTACCAATGAATTAATCCAGCAAATGGATTAACCCACTGAAAAAGACAGAGCCCTAATCATTACCTGAAAGCCCCACATCTGAAGCTTCCTGTACTAGGAATTGTACTTCCAATACATGATCTTTTGGGGGCATTCCAGATCAAACCACAAACACGTTCTTGAAGTTGAGATCCAGTTTACTCTCAACATAATAAAAACCTATTCTTTTCACCAAGATAATAATAATGCATATTTTTGTTTTTATAGGTCTTTGACAAATTAATATTGAAATGATATTTGTTTGAATAGAATTGAACTTAAGTGATTTTTAGTGAAGTTCACCCCTCTTTTACATGATTATTACCTATGTTGACTTTTGTGAATGGGCTGTTAGGTGTTAGTCACTTTTTTTAAGCTTGTTGTTTTTCAAATTTTATATTTTAATTTAAAAATTTATTATTTTCAAAATTTTTCCAAAATAGAAGGCATAATTTCTAAAGCTAATCCCTGGGTTTTTACACCCAGCTCAGCTTCCAAAAACAATCCAACATATGAATTTAAGACCATTTGCGTTGAATGAAGTACAGGTTGAATATCCCTTACTGGAAGTACTTTGAGCAGAAGTGTTTTGGATTTTAGATTTTTTGATTTATGGATATTTGCAGATACATAATGAGACTCAAATCTAAATATTAAATTCATCAGTGTTTCACATATAGCTTATATACATGGACTGAAGGTAATATTATACAATATTTTCAGTTTGCCTATATTTTGACTATTATCTATCATTTGAGGTCAGGTGTGGAATTTCCACTTGTGCTGACATGTTGACACTCAATAAGTTTTAGATTTTAGAGCATTTCAGATTTTGTATGTTCAGATTAGGGATGCTCAATCTGTAATAAGAGATATTCTCTATCAGCACTACATAAGAATAGCTATTTTCCACACCATTCCTAATGTGTTCTATTAAAAATTTGATGTTTTAAAATTTTTATCAGTGTAATTATATCTAATTTTTCTGGTTTGTATTTTCTATCATTTGTGAGACTGGATATTCTTTATATACTTACTATCATCTGAAAGTGTTGTGTGAATTGACTTTTCATCTCTTTTTATAAGTAGATAATTCTCTGATGTATTTGTTACTTCATCATTACTTACATATGTTTTCATTTCAGTTAATGATCTATTTCTTCATTTTAGAAACTCTTTATGGAGTATGGTTGTTAATCACTTTTCTATTTATATATTTTATATATGCAAATATCCTGTTCTAATTTTCCATTTTATTTTGCTATGCTTATTATTTTCTTATTAGAAATATTTTAATATTTTTAGTAAAATCTGACAGTATTTTTCTATATGGCTTCTGAGTTTCATATGTATCTGCAAATACCAACATTGCCCAAGCATGTAAAACTACATTTTTAATTAGTTTGCAGTATATATTAAATATATTCAAAATTCATTACCTTAGAACTTTTTAACTATATTTTCTAAATTAATGCCTATCCCACAGTTTTTCCAAATGGAGAAATATTGCAGTGATTCTAAAACTTTAAGATGGTGTACAGATTCACTATTTTGACATATTTGTATGTCATCAGCACAATACTTTATTTATATATACTTTACTTAAATCATCTGTAGCTTGACTCACCTTTAAATATAGCCCTTCCTTAAATTATGATGCTCTTGATTTGGGGGTTCAGGTAAGTTGAGGTATTTATTGTATAATTTTCTTATATAGGTTAAAATGACAAATGGTTTGTAAAGTTTAAAATATTCTCCTCTGAAGCACATAAAATCATCATGTTTACCTTTGCTGTTACATAAATCACACTCTGGGGAATGCCAACATTTCCCCAAGGACTCAAAATGCCATTCTTCCCACACACCAAATTTTCAAATATGCACGCTCTGGTTTTGCTCCTTCTGTTTCATTTTCGCTTGTATCCTTATACCAAAGCTTCTCTACTTTTCATATTTTATTGTGTCTTGGGTTTTTTCTTTTTCTTTTTAGCTATATCTTTCAATGATTTTCTTTATTTTGATTTTTGTAATTTGTTGAATATTCTTGATAAATCACACATAAACTTTAAATTGGTTTGTCGAGTTACACAGAAAATACTTAAATTGAATTAACCATAAGGATTAATCAACCAGTAGCTCACTTTTTTATAACATTGACTTTTGCAGTTTATTTTCTAAAATAGTAGATCCTTCTATTTATATTTCCTGTAAAAATCTTTGATAATTTTATATTTATCATGTAGTTCTATTATGTATCTTATAAAGTTTAAGTCTAACTATTTTATGAAGTTTTCATTTTTATGACATGATTTTCCTCCAGTGAAAAGTATTTTCTTCTGATATATTGGAAAGCTTTTAATCTGTATGTTGAAAAATATTGTGTTCATTTGTATTGATATTATATCATCACTTCCAATAATTTTTCAGTTGGTTCTCATTAAGAAAAATTATATTATTAAAAATAATTGAGTGTTTTGTTTTTTCTTAGAGACAATTTTTCTCTCTTTCCCATTGGAATAAACAATCTTCTCAAAAAGAAAATAAATTCTAACAATGATGATGATGATGAGAATAGGTATTTTATCTTGTTTCTAATTTTAAGAAAATAACTGCTTTCATTATCTATCACTTTAATTATATCTCAGTATATTCAATACATTTTAGACCTAAGTTTTCATTTTATCAAATAATATATATTTATAATTTTACGTATAATTCACACTTCCTCTCAACTTCTATATCCTTTATATTATAAATGTATATTTTGATATTATGAAAAAGTTTCTTGTAAGGACTTCAGAAATACTTAGCCATTTATTTTATTTTTACACTTATATTATGAAAGAACTACATACTGTTATATGTTTTAATACTTTTCTTGCTCATAAATCTTTTCAGCATACTATTCGTAGTTTTGCTAATTTCATTATTTTCTTTTATTCATTCAGCTGGAGCATCACCTCAATTTTATCTTCTTTAGAGATAGTACATATTCAGACATAATTTTCTGGATATTTTACATACTAAAAATGTATTTTCATATATCTTCAAAAAAATTAAGTGGATATATAATTTCTTACTCATAATCCATTTATCTCAAAGAGCTAATTTTAAAGTATTTGTGCTGCTGACCAACACTAGTTGCCAGTCTGCAATTTTTCTGCATAATTCTTTATCCAAGAGCTTACAATAGTTTATTGTTCTGTCTGGATTTTAAAACTTCAACTAAAGAACATAGAGTGTACAACCTTCTTGGACACCAGTGTTCTCCAAGATACAAGGACCAAATAATTTACTTAAGCCTGCAGAAATCATGAGAACTACCGAGAACAAATTCTCTAGATTATGGAGAAATGTGAAATAAGTTGGTGTCTATAAATGTTTGCTGAGAGTATTTGAAAATTCTGGATGAAAGGAAGAAGGTGAGAATCTAAGCTTTGACCAAGTAGTGGATGACTTTTGAAGGACCAAGCCTTAATTAAATATTGTCCATCCATGGAGATAAAGATAAAACTGGAGCTCTGAGTGTCTCAAATTCACAAATATTTTTTCCTCTGAAAGAATTCACTGAATTTTAAAGATATAATGAGCAAAAAGGCTGAAAACTAGATTGACATACTGTGATGTGAGGAAAAATCTGAGTTTTTGGCAATTTTATTTTAATGCAGTAAAGACAAGGATGTGAGTTTAGGACCTCCTAGAAGAAAGGACCTCTGTAAATACATCATGTTTTCACTTGGAACACCTTGCAGGGTGGAGGGAGGCTATATAGTTAGAATATGTTTAGCTCAAAATAAATTGAATCTTACAAAACTGCAAGCCACACCCAAATCTGTTTTTTCTCTAATTGGATGAAGGTAATCTGTGTCTATGTACTTTATAGAGTAAATGGTGGACGTTCTCTAGTAAAATAAAAAATCATCTGAAAATTTTGCGATTTTTTCTTGTATAGAATATCTGGCAGTCAATAAAACATTAGTGAGTATAAAAAGTGACAGGACCACCCAAAAAGAAATATAAAAAAACTAAAAGCAGACAGGTAGCTGAGCATGGTGGTACATGCCTATAATCCCAGCTCAAAAGATTGAGGGAAGAGGATATCAAGTTTGAGGCCATCCTGGGCAATGTAGTAAGAACCTGTCCTAAAAGTCTAGGGATGAAGAGATAGTTCAGTGGTAAAGTGTTCCTGCGTTCAATCCCCTGTATGAAAAACAAATCAAAACAAAACAAAAACACAAAATAATAAAAAAAACAGTCAGATAAACCCATGTATAAGACTTTCAAAATATCTGAAGCAAAAATCTGAGAAAAATAAACAAAAGAATAGAAATCCACTATCACAACAAGAGATGTTAACAATATGTTCTCAATATTTGATAAAAGATATACAAATATAAATGAGGCACATAAGATTTGAACAACACTACCCACCAACTAGACCTAACTAATATTTTAGTATGCTAAACTTTAGTGAACTAAAGGGATCATCCGCCAAATAATATTTTTTCAAGTACAAGTGAAATTTTCATCAAGATAGAACAAACATAGGACCACAAAATATATTTCCATATATTTCAAAATGTTGATATTATATACAGAATGTTCTCTTATCATAAGAAAGATAAATGAAAAGTTAATAACAAGATACTAAGAAGACTAACAGAATAACATTCTTCTAAATCGCTATGGGTTGAAAGAGGATCTCCTTGGGTAAATCGAAAATATATCAGTCTGAAAGGACAAAAGCAAACAGATGCCCCAGGAAAAGTTGTGGGCTACAGACAAAAAGGAGTTTAGAAATGAATTTATAACTTAATAAAGCGTTAGCAAAAAGATTCTCTCCCCAAATTTAGAGGCAAAGGAATGATTTGCACAAATTTGGGCTATTTTTAAAGAAACTCCAAGTTCTCCAAATGTATATGGTCATGGTTTTCTAGATTTTACACTATTCCCCTCCATGTGAACTTTCTGGGTTATAATAATATAGGTGCAAAATTTAGAGAGCAGGAGTGGAGGCTATATTTCTTTAAGTATAAGTATTTCAAATAATTTTTTTAAAAGGATTTCTTTTTTTTTTTTTTTTTTTTGGTACTGGAGATTGAACTCAGGGGCACTTGACCACTGAGCCACATCCCCAGCCCTATTTTGTGTTTTATGTAGAGACAGGGTCTCACTGAGTTGCTTAGCGCCTCACCCTTGCTGAGGCTAGCTTTGAACTCGTGATTCTCCTATCTCAGCCTCCCAAAGTGCTGGGATAACAGGCTTGCACCATCATGCCTGGCTTAAAAGGATTTCTTTAATTCAGTAATTCTTAAATCTTGATGAGTCTTAGGATCACCTGAGGAACTTGAGGAAAATACAAAAGCTCAGGCCCTATTCTGGTTCAAAAGTCTGGTTCTCTGTTTCTAAATTTTTAGCTCTTAGGTAACTCAGATACACACTAACTTTTAAGAATCTCTACTGTAGCTGTTCAGTCAAGAGAGAAATTGGGTCTTTAGAGCCTATTAAGACCTAGAAATTAGACGAGAAACCCTGCACATACTAGAAGAAATGTAGGCCCAACATATTGGCTCAGGAACTGACTTCTTTAACAAGACCCCTAAAGTGGAAGAAGTAAAATCAATAATCAATAAATGGGACAGCATCAAACTTTAAAAGGTTCTTCGCAACAAAGGAAACAATCAAGAACATGAAGAGAGAGCCTACAGAATGGGAGAAAATTTTAGCCACCTACATCTCAGATAGAACATTAATTTCCAAGATATATTAAAAACAAAAAACTTAGCACAAAAAACCCAAATAGCCCAATCAGTAAATGGGCAAAGGAACTGAACAGACCCTTCTCAGAAGAAATTAGTCAACAAATATATGAAAAAAATGTTCAACATCTCTAACAATTAGAAAAATGTAAATTAAAACTACACTGAGATTCCATCTCACTACAATTAAAATGGCAATTATTGAGAACACAAATAATAATAAATTCTGGTGAGCATATGGGGAAAAAGATACACTCATACATTGCTGGTGGGATTGCAAATTGATGCAACCATTCTAGAAAGCAATATAGAGATTCCTCAAAAATCTAGGAATGGAAATAGCATTTTGACCCAGTTATACCTTTCCTCACTATATAACCAAAGGAGTTAAAGTCAGCATACTTGCAGTGATGCAGATACATCAGTGTTTATAGCAGCTCAATTCACAACAGCTAAGCTATGGAACCAACCTAGGTGCCCTTCTACAGATCCATGGATAAATGAAATATGCTATATATGCACAATGGCATATGACTTAACCATAAAGAATGACTTTATGACATTTGCAAGTAAATGGATGGATCTGGATACTATCATGTTAGGTAAAATAAGCCAGTCCCCAGAAAACAAAGGTTGAATGTTTTTGCATATATATGGATGCTAATCCGCAATAGGGTGGGGAGAAGAGGAGAATAGATATTTAGTAGATTAGACAAAGAGGAATGAAGGGAAGGGAAGGGGCATAGGAAAAGGGAAGACAATGGAATGAATCCAAAATAATTTTCAATGTACATATATGAATAAACCATAGTGAACCCCATCATTATGTACATTCATAAGAATGAAGTCCTAACTAGAATAAGATATATTCTATGCTTGTTTAATTACATCAAAATTAATTCACTGTTATGTATAATTAAAAAGAATTAATAAAAAATTTAAAAAATATATGCTATCATATTCTCAAAAAAAGATAAAGCTGCTCTTTCCATTTACCATCACATCACAAAAATTACTATAGTTCTCCTTGTACATTAATATTATCTTTATATTGAAATTGTCAGTTAAAAGAAAATAAACTACACTGCTTTCTCCCTTATATGGTGGCACTAATTTTCTATCATGATAAAGACAAAAGTGAGCCCTAGCATACAAATTGCATTAAATCCTGTTTTAATTATGGAAATTTTAAGTCCTTCTTAGTATTCCTCCTAACTTATTGTGTTTTGCTCTCTGCTCATACAAGTTTTCTCTATCAGTCTGCTGACTGAGATTTATGGCTGAAAGAAAAATGGGTATATATAGCTCCCCATTCAATTGTCATGCACCAATTGTTTTTACCTGGTAAATCTTCACTTTTACTGCTATTTGATTTTATTACACATTGAATAAACCAAGTTCATTAAACATTTCAACTCCAAGCTTCCATTAGTATTGTGATTCTTCTGAACCCCTATTTGTGATGATTTATGTGTGGAACAAAATTTCTAGAATATATTGCACCACTGCCCTGTTCCCATTTTTTGCTGTTTTTCTATAAATGTCTCTTTTGGATTGGGCATAAAATATATCTCTGCAAAATGTAAAAAAAATACCCATAAAGCAGTAGAAAAAGGCAAATGATACAATAAAAGAATGGACAGAAGATATCAACAGGCAATAAAAAAAAAAGGAAATTCTACTGGCTATATTTTTAATTCCATTAGAAATCAACAAAAAAGAAATTCATGGCACTATTATATGCTTTTCAGGTTGACAAAATTTTAAAAAATCATTACATTCTTATTTCTCAATAATATCTTGAAAAGAGTACCCTTATCCATTTCTGATGAGATAGGAGATTGATAAAACATCTTATATGTATTTATACTACAACAACACTTGGGTTTGTGAATAAAAAGTTTTGAGTTATTTCTACAATATTGTAATTAAAAAAATTACAAACACTTTAAAGTCTTTATGTAAACAGACAAGTTGCTAAAGAAGCCATAGGACATCAGTATGAGAATTTTGCAGAAGCTCCTCTCTGTGGGCAAAAAAGATTCTCCAAAAAAAAACCAAAACATATATGCATTAAAAAAATAAAAACACATCAAAAACAAAAAAAATGTGTATATGTGTGAATATAAAACTACAAAACATGCTTGAATGTTTGTATATGCATATATATGTAAATGTAATTTATAGCAAAATCATCTGTGATGACATAGCAAATTATTAGCAAAGGTTAACGTGGGTAATAGAGTAGGATTAAGTGGAATTTAGGGAATATTTTCCCTTTATCAACACACTGAATTCATTAACTAAAATATTTTTATTTATTCACATATAATTAAAAATATTTTCCAGGGAGGAAGGACATGCCCATTGGACTACTTTAGAAATAAGCTTCTATGTAGCAGAGATGAATTTGCCCAACCTTCTGGGTAATGAAGGCACACTAAGTTTAGGTATGGAGGAAAAGGAAATTTCTGTTATCTTTCTGTCTTTTCTCAGGTGGTCTGAAAATGTTTTACTTAATCTGGTTTCATTTACCCTCAATGCATTTTATATTTCTTCTGGATTTTAGCCTTAGGTAAACTGTCAGTCTTAAGGTTGGAAATACTGATCTCTTTTCTTTTTCTATGAAGTCTAATGGAAAGCTGGGGAAGCTGGCAACGGGACCCATAAGACAGATACCACATTAAATCAGAACTTAAATAAAATATTTATAAGCTGCATTTAAATTTGCTGTAATATCCCCCTTGAGAATTCATCCTGAGATCCTTTTTTGATATGAAACCCATACAAAATTATTAAGTGAAACCCAAAATACTAAATACAAAGAGTTACTATGAACCATATTTTAAGTAAAAAGAAATGGTAATGCAGAATTGTGAGAGTTGCAAGGGTTTGGGGGACAAGTGTGACAATAATTGCTTCAGGACCAGTGCCGGCACATTGCCAATCAAGACTGAATGTGCCTGAAACTGAGGAAAACGTATCACCAGGTAAGTGAGCTTCTTCCCCTGCCTCAAAAAAATATAAGAAGATCTTTACCAAATCAATCTGCTAAATCAGGAAGAACTTGGTAGAGTCTCATTTTTTTTTATTTTAAGCAAGCTGTCCTTTCATATCTCAAAAAGAAAAAAGTTTATATGCTATATGATTTTGTTTTTCATTCTACATATGATACATTAAGAGGGCTACCAAGTATGGAAACTTGTTATTGTCCCTTAAATTTTATTGATAATTATATTTGCCTATATAAATTTTAATCTCCCTCACAGTCCCCAAAACCAACCTCCAGATGTTCTGTGACCATGAAATCTCTCAGATCAACATAATGACCAACAGAGCTCTATTATTTTCTTTGCTCCTTTACTCCACACTGTGATTAGTTTTTCTTTTCCTGGAAAATGTTGAATCAAGTCCCCTAGCAATGGGCTCAGTTCCACAAAGAGCTACAACTCATCATAAACTGGGAAACCTCTAGTTTACATCAGATTATTAGTAGTATCCAGTGGATACTACTGTGTGCATTTAAGTCAGAGAAAGGAAATGCTTAAATGTGAAGTGGTTTCATCATAACAAGCTGCTGAATTATTTGCACCAATAAAAATTTATCTGCTGGAGTCTTCTGAAAAAAAAAAATTATCCTCTTGGTATATACAATTGTTGTCCACAGTGAAATAAGGATGCACAGCACTGTCATCCTACAGGCACCATAGGAACATTCAAATTAATCTCATTTCTCTCATTGTCTTTTTGTGTTTGGGAAAGGGAATTTAAGGAAATTAACGCTTAGTCACAATGCAATATTCTTATATCTGAAAGGTTTTACATCTTGCATTGTTTTAAGAAATAATTTTAAAAAGAGAAATAGTTAAAACTCCCAAGCTTCCTAGTTTACATACCTACATATATAATTTGAAATGACCATGACAATGCATGAGGAATATTATTCCACAGAATTTTTTCATATATATGTGCACGTGCATATATATATACATATATATAATTTTCTGTATACAGAATTCAAAGAAATCAACAAAATTTCCTAGAACTAATAACAGTATAATAATATTATAGAATACCAGGTTAGTATATAAAAGTCAATTGCTTTCCTACATAGAATCAATGAATAAGTGGAATTTAAATATTGAAACACAATACTACCCTTAATATGAAATACTTAGTTATAAATCTAAATATGTGTAAGATATTTAATGAAAACTACAAAACATTGATTAAATAAATTTTAAAAGTACTAAATAGCTATTACACACTCATGGAAAGGAAGACTCAGTATTATCAATATATCAGTTCTCCCCAACTTAATTTATAATGTCAATACAATCTCAATCAAAGTTCAAGGAAATTGTTTTGTGGACATCACCAAACTCACTCTAAAGTTTATGTGAAGGAGAAAACATCTAAATGAGTTGACATAATGTTGACAAAGAACAAAGATAGAAGATTGATAATATTTGACTTCATGACTTATTTTAAAGCTTCAGTAATCAAGGCAGTGAAGTATTGGCCAAAGAATAAACAAATAGGTCAATGGAACAAAACAGGCAATCCAAAAATAGATTGACACAAATATAGTCAATTGATTTTTGCAAACTATCAAAGGTATTCCAATAGAGAATTATTATCTTTTCAATAAATGGTGCTGGTAGAACAGAATATCCAAATACAACAACAACAATAATAGTTTAGACATAAACCTTGTACCCTTCACAACAATTAACTCAAAATGGACCAGAGACCTAAAATTAAAATGCAAAACTATAATACTCCTAGAGTATATACATAAGATACAATATAGATAAACTTGAGTTTGGCAGTGACTCTTTATATATAAAACCTAAGAAATGATTCATGAAAGAAAACTGGTAAGCTAGACATTGATAAAATTAGAAACATCTGCTCTGTAAAAGAAAGTCAGTGTAAATTATACAACAAGCTATGGATGGAGAGAAAATATTTGCAAAGACATATCTAATAAAGGACTACTATCCAAAATATGCAAAGTACACCTAAAAATAAGCAATAATAAAATGAAAAATATGATTTAAACAGGAGCAAAAAACTAAATAGACACCTAAAGTATACAGATAGCAAGTAAACATGTAAAATGATATTCAACATCATATGTCATCAAGGAAATGAAAATTGAAGTAACAAGATACAAGTACATATCTATTAGAATAGCCAAAATCCAAACCACTAACAATGCCCAATGCCAGCAAAGATGGGGAATACTGGGAGCTCTCATTCATTGCTCATGGAGATTCAAAATGGTATAGCCACTTTGGAAGACGGTTTGGCAGTTTCTTACAAAACTAAATAAATTCTAACCTTTCAAACAGCAGTTACACGCCTTAATATTTTATCCTAATGAGTTGAGAACTTATGTTCTTTCAAAACCCTGTGCAGATATTTATAGCAGATTTCTTCATAATTGCCAAAATATGAAAGGAACTAAGTTAGCAGTTAGTAGGCAAATGGATAAACTGTGATAAATCTAGATAATGGAATGTTAGTGCTAACAACAAAAGAACTATCAAACTATGAACAGATATGGAGAAAACCTAAACACATTCTTTCTAAGTTTAAGAGACCAACCTGAAAAAGGCTACATACTCATGATTCCAACTATATACCATTCCAGAAATGACAAAACTACGGAGAGTAAAATTATTAGTGCTTACCAGGGATTGGAGGGGAGGTAGGGATATTTGAAGGATGCACATATGGCTTTGGGGGCCTCAAAACAATTCTGTATGACACTATAATTGTGAATACATGCAATTATACATGTGTCAAAACCCATAGAATATACAATACCAAAAGTAAATCTTAACGTAAGCTATGGACCCTGGATGATGATGAAGTCTATTAATAAATAACGATTAGTAATATTACAGATCAGAGTTAGAGAAAAAATAGCTTTACTTTGTATGTACATTATAGCATATTTAATTTAAATTGAGTTAGGTTCTGTTTATGAGGCAAATTATTCCTAAACTTGAATCCAATACAGTACTTTTTAAACAAATACCTCATGGGCAAAGATAAACATATGTATTAAGAATTAGTTTACTGGAATTGAAATTCTTCAATTGGGTTATACTTTGTTCCTGGAGAATTTTCTCTCTATTTTTCCCAATTGTCAGTGGTATGCTGATAAACTGACTCTTGGGAGAAAAGAACAGGAATTCTTGCTAAGACAATGTCAAGATCTCAAACAATGCTTTAACAATTGGCTCATAAAATTCTTCCTCCTACTCCTATTTAATGTTATATTTCACCCAGTTCTCATATTGTCTGTCTTCTTATGTTTATATACTAAAGGTTAAAGAAATGTATTATACCAAAACTGATTTTCACAACTGTAAGGAAATTTAAATACTTAGAAGTAATCAGAACAGTTTATGAATTGTTCTTTCTTGACCTAAGTATTTGAATTTTAAGTATAAATACCACTCTAAACATCAATTTCCACTTGCTTATTAAGTCTAACCCTCTCCATTCTCACAAACATACTGAAACCTTAATACTAATTTAAAATAGTTCATTCCTAATCATACTTTTCAAAAAGTGAAATAAGGCTGTAAACAGAGGAGAAAATGACAAACTTTTATGGAATGCAATCATATGGCTGAAAAGTAGTTACTATTTTGCCCCTGCTATGATGTAGTGATGGACGAAGTTTCTATGTGTCTCATTCTGCTATGTATATCAGGGTATCTAGCATTTAATTACATTCACTTTCCAAATAATGAAATATGAATAAGCAAAAATGAGATTCAATGATTATCTAGAATCTGCTCAAATCTGGAGTAAAAATAACTTGCAAATTCTAGAACACTATTATAAAGTAATGGCTTGACACAACTCGCAATAGATTGCCATCTTATACTTTTGTTTTAAAATAGATCTCTAAAGCAGGCATTACTATTATTCTTATATTACTGATAAGAAATACAGCATTAAGAAAGATAACACTAAGTGAATTGAGGTCATTTTTTTAAATGCAAGGTCATATAGCTAATGGATGCTAGAACAAAACTTCATTTATTCATTCATTCATTCACCAAAAAAAATACTGATTGACAACATATTGCTGCAGATAGCAAGATCTTTCTGTTCAGTTTACAGGGAGGGAGTCTACTGAATGACAAACATATTTCTTGATCATAACTGAATAATAAATTATGTGATGAATATGTACAATGTTTTTTTTTCAATTTATCATTTTAAAAAATTCATTTCATCATAGTATATATAGAGAGCTTAATTTTCCATCTCTCTGATTGCAAATAAGATAGAGTCACAACATACATGCAGACATACATAAAGTTAGGGCTATGATGACCAGAGGAGACCTACATGTAGACATACATAAAGTTAGGGCTATGATGACCACCACCTTTACTGTCCCCATGTTTCTTCCCCATGTTCCCCTCTGTTCCTTCCCCATGGAGGAACAGAGTTCCTTCATTGTTCCCGTGTCCTTTCCCACATTATGGATCAGCATCCACTTATCAACGAGTACATTTGGCATTTGGTTTTCTGAGATAGGCTTACTTCACTTAGCATGATATTCTCCAACTCCATCCATTTATCTGCAAATGCCATAATTTTATTCTCTTTTATTGCTGAGTAATATTCCATTGTGTATATATACCACAGTTTCTTTATCCATTCATCTATTGAAGGGCATCTAGGCTGGTTTCACAGCTATTGTGAATTGAGCTGCTATAAACATTGAAGTGGCTGCATCACTGTAGTATGCTGTTTTTAAGTCTTCTGGGTATAGACCGAGGAGTGGGATAGCGGCTCAAATGATGGTTCTGTTCCAAGTTTTCTAAGGAATCTCCATACTGCTTTCCAGATTGGTTGTACCAATTTGCAGTTCCACCAGCAATGTATGAGCATGCCTTTTCCCCCACAACCTCGCCAACACTTATTGTTGTTTGTATTCTTGATAATTGTCATTCTGACTGGCGTGATTGCTAAAGATGTTGAGCATTTTTTCATATGTCTGTTATCATGTAAGCCTAAATAGAACAAATAAATAAATTACATTTGAAAAAAAAAATTAGAGTCACACCATTTGTGTCTTCATACATGTATCTAGGGTAGTGATCTCCATCTCATTCCACCATTTTTGCTACTCCCATTCCTCTTCCCCTTCCCCACCTCCCCTCTGTCCCATCCAAAGTTCCTCCATTTCTCCCATGCTCCCCACCCCGACCCCCCTTATGTATCAGCATCCACTAATCAGAGAGAACATTCAGCATTTGGTTTTAGGGATTAGCTTATTTCACATAGCATGATATTCTCCAATTCCATCCATTTAACTACAAATGCCATAATTTTATTCTCTTTTATTGCTGAGTAATGTTCCATTGTGTATATATAACACAGTTTCTTTATACATTCATCTATTGAAGGGCATCTAGGTTGGTTCCACAGTTTAGCAATTCTGAATTGTACTGGTAGAAACATTGAAGTGGCTACATTACTGTAGTATGCTGTTTTTAAGTCTTTAGGGAATAGGCTGAGGAGTGGGATAGCTGGAACAAATGGTGGTTCCAATCCAAGTTTTCTAAGGAATCTCCATACTGCTTACCAGATTAGTTACACCAATTTGCAGTTCCACCAGCAATGTTTGAGTGTACCTTTTTCACCACATCCTCGTTAGCACTTTCTGTTGCTTGTATTTTGGATAGTTGCCATTCTGACCAGGGTGAGATGAAATCTTAGTTTTGATTTGCATTTCTCTAATTGCTAGAGATGTTGAACATTTTTTCATACATGTGTTTATGGTTTGTATATCTTCTTCTGAGAAGTTTATATTCAGCTCCTTAGCCCATGTATTTATTGGGTTGTTTGTTTTTTTACTGTTAATTTTTTGAGTTCTTTATATATCCTGGAGATCAGTGCTCTATCTGATGTGTGTGTGGCAAAAATTTGCTCCCAGAATGTAGGCTGTCTGTTCACCTTATTGATTGTTTCTTTTGCTTTTTAGTTTAAATCCATCCCATTTATTGATTCTTGCTTTTATTTCTTGTGCTTTAGGAGTCTTGTTAAGGAAGTCAGGGCCTAATCCAACATGATGAAGATTTGGGCCTACTTTCTACTCAGTTAGGTCCAGGGTCTCTGGACTAATTCCTAGGTCTTTATCCACATTGAGTTGAGTTTTGTTCATGATGAGAGATAGAGATTTAGTTTCATTTTGCTGCATAAGGATTTCCAGTTTTCCCAGCACCATTTGTTGAAGAGGCTATCTTTTCTTCAATGTATGTTTTTGGCACCTTTGTGTAGCGTGAGATAACTGTATTTATGTGGGTTGGTCTCCGTGTCTTCTATTCTGTACCATTGATCTACCTGTCTAATTTGGTGCCAATACCATGCTGTTTTTGTTACTATAGCTTTGTAGTATAGTTTAGGGTCTGGTATTGTGATACCTCCTGCTTCACTCTTCTTACTGAGGATTGCTTTGGCTATTCTGGGTCTCTTATTTTTCCAAATAAATTTCATAATTGCCTTTTCTATTTCTATAAAAAATGACTTTGGGATTTTAATTGGGATTGCATTGAATCTGTATAGTGCTTTGGGTAATATGGCCATTTTAATAATATTGATTCTGCCTATCCAAGAACATGGGAGGTCTTTCCATCTTCTAATATCTACTTCAATTTCTTTCTTTAGTGTCTTGTAGTTTTCATTGTAGAGGGAGTAGTTTTCCTGATTTCTCTTCAAGGGTATTCATTGCTGATGTATAAAAATGCATTTGATTTGTGGGTGTTGATTTTATATCCTGCTGCATTGCTGAATTCATTTATTAATTCTAGAAGTTTTCTGGTGGGATTTTTTGGATCCTCCAAGTATAATATCATGTCGTCAGCAAATAATGATAGTTTGAGCTCTTCTTTTCCTATTCATATCCTTTTAATTTCTTTCATCTGTCTAATTGCTCTGGCTAGAGTTTCAAGGAATTGTTGAATAAGAGTTGTGAAAGAGTGTATCCCTTGCTTGTTCCTGTTTTTAGATGGAATGCTTCCAATTTTTCTCCATTTGGGATGATGTTGGCCTTGGGGTTTAGCATAGATAGCTTTTACAAAGTTGAGGTAAGTTCCTACTATCTGTAGTTTTAGTATTTTTTTAAAATATTTTTTTAGTTGTAGATGAACACAATATCTTTATTTTATTTATTTATTTTTGTGTGGTGCTGAGGATCAAATCCAGTGACTCACACACGCGAGGCAAGCACTCTACCACTGAGCTATAGCCCCAGCCCCTGGTATTTTATACATGAAAGGGTGCTGTGATTTGTCAAATGCTTTCTCTGCATCAGTGGACAAAATCATTTGATTCTTATCTTTAAGTCTATTGATGTGTTGGATTATGTGTATTGATTTCCATATGTTGAATGAACCTTGCATCCCTGGAACGAACCCCACTTGATCATCGTGCACTATTTTTTTAACATGCTTTTGTATGTAATTTGCCAAAAATTTATTGAGAATTTTTGCAACTACATTAATCAGGGATATTGGTCTGTAATTTTCCTTTTTATGATGTGTCTCTGTCTGGTTTTGGTAACAGGGTGATACTAGCCTCATAGAATAAGTTTGGAAGGGTGCCCTCCTTTTCTATTTTATGGAATAATTTGAGGCGTATTGGAGTTACTTCTTCTTTGTAGGTCTTGTACAACTCGGCTGAAAATCCATCTGGTCCAGGGCTTTTCTTGGTTGGAAGGCTCTTGATGGCATCTTCTATTCCTTGCTTGTAATTGATCTGTTTAAATCATGAATGTTACCCTGGTTCAGTTTGGGTAGGTCATATGTCTCTAGAAATTTGTTGGTGTCTTCAGGGTTTTCTATTTTACTGGACTATAGTAAACAGTTTCCAATTATTCTCTGTATTTCAGCAGAGTCTATTGTGACATTTCCATTTTCATCACAAATTTTAGTAATTTGTGTTTTCTCTTCTTTTCATTAGCGTGGCTAAGGGTTTGCCAATTTTGTTTATTTTTTCAAAGAACCAGCTTTTTGTTTTGTCAATTTTTAAAAAGGTTTTGCTTCAATTTCATTGATTTCAGCCCTGATTTTAATTATTTCTTGTCTTCTACTTCTTTTGGTGTTGGTTTATCGCACCCCCCCCCATGTCTTGGAGATGTAGAGTCAAGTCATTTATTTCTTGACTCTTACTTCTTTTAATAAATGAGCTTAATGCAATGAACTTTCCTCCTAGCACTACCTTCATAGTGTTCCAGAGATTCTGATATCTTGTACCAGAGTTCTCATTTACTCTAAGAATTTTTTTTTTATCTCTTCCCTGATGTCTTCTGTTATCCATGCATCATTCAATACTGTTTTATTTAGTTTCCTGGTGTTGGAGTAGTTTCTTTTTTAGTCTGTCATTGATTTCTAATTTTATTCCATTGTGGTCAGACAGGATGCAGGGTAGTATCTCTATTTTTTTTGTATTTGCTAAGACTTGCTTTGTGACATAGCATATGATATATTTTGGAGAAGGACCCATGTGCTGCTGAGAAAAAAGTGTATTCACTCGTTGATGGATGGAGTACTCTGTATATATCTGTTAAGTCTAAATTATTGATTGTTACATTGAGTTCTATGGTTTCTTTGTTTAGTTTTTGTTTGAAAGATCTATCCAGTGGTGAAAGAGCTGTGTTCAAGTCACACAATAATACTTGGTGAAGTATTATTGTTGCGGTCTATTTGATTCTTATATTTGAGGGGAGTTATTTGATATATGTAGATGCCCCATTGTTTGGGGCATAGATATTTATGATTGTTATGTCTTGTTGATGTATGATTCCCTTAAGAAGTATGTTCTTCTTTATCCCTTTTCACTAACTTTGGTCTGAAGTCCACTTTTTCTGATATGAGGATGGAAACGCCTACTTGTTTTTGTGGTTCATGTGAGTGATACATTTGTTTCCCACTCTTTCACTTTCAGTCTATGTATGTCTATTCCTGTGAGATTAGCCTCTTGAAGGTAGCATAGTGTTGAGTCTTTTTTGTTTTATCCAATCTGTGAGTCTATGTCTTTTTATTGATGTGGTTAGGCCATTCACATTCAGGGTTATTATTGAAATATGATTTATAATCTCAGTCATTTTGGTTTATTTTTGGTTTTTACTTTGACCTGGTTTCTCCTTTGATTGGCCTTTTTTTAGTGTAGTTCCTCTCTTTTTATATTTTCATTGTTGGTTATCATTTCATCCTCATGGAATATTTTGCCAAGAATGCTGTGTAGTGCAGGCTTTCTTGCTGTAAATTCTTTTAACTTCTGTTTATCATAGAAAGTTTTTATTTCATCATCAAATCTGAAGCTCAGTTTTGCTGGATATAGGATTCTTGGTTAGCAACCATTTTCTTTCAGAGATTGGTATATGTTGTTCCATGATCTCCTGGCTTTGAGGGTCTGGGCTGAAAATTCTGCTGAGATCTGAATTGGTCTCCCCTTACATGTAATCTGATTCCTCTCTCTTGTGGCCTTTAAAATTCTATCTTTGTTCTGTATGCTGAGCATTTTCAGTATAATGTGTGTAGATCTGGTGTAGTTTTGTACATCTGGTGTAGTAATGTGTGTAGATCTGGTTGTAGATTTGGTGTAGATCTGTTGTAGTTTTGTACATTTGATGTCCTATAAGCCTCTTGTATTTCATTTTCATTTTCATTTTCATTTTCAGATCTTGTAGATCTAGTGTAGTAATGTGTGTAGATCTGGTTGTAGATTTGGTGTAGATCTGTTGTAGTTTTGTACATTTGATGTCCTATAAGCCTCTTGTATTTCATTTTCCAATTCATTCTTCATGTTTAGGAAATTTTCTGATATTATTTCATTGAAGAGATTGTGCATTCCTTTGGTTTGAAATTCTGTAGCTTCTTCTATCCCAATAAATCTTAGATTTGGTCTTTTGATGCTGTCCCATAATTCTTGTATGTTCTGTTCATAATTTCTTACCATCTTCACTGTATATTCAACTTTATTTTTAAGATTGTATATTTTGTCTTCATTATCCAAGATTCTGTCTTCCAAGTGATCTAGTCTGCTGGTGATGCTTTCTATTGAGTTTTTTATTTGGTTTATTGTTTCCTTCATTTCAAGAATTTCTGATTTTTTTTTCACAGTGTCTAGCTCTCTCTTGAAGTAATCTTTTGCTACCTGTATTTACTCCCTTATCTCTTTGTTGGTGTGATCAGTGGTTGCCTTTATTTGCTCCCTTATTTCTTTGTTGGAATGATCAATTTTTGCCTGTATTTGTTCACTTAAGTCAATCTTTAATTCACAGATCATTTTAATTACATACATTCTGAATTCTTTCTCTCAAATTTCACTAACTGTGCTGTCAATGGATTCTATTATTGTACTATCTAGGTTTATTTGGGACACTTTCTTCCCTTGTTTTTCATGTTGATTATGTATCTTCCTTTCTTGCAATGCTGATCTGAGATATTGTGGTTTCTATCCTATAATCTTGTAGTGACACTACAGATTACCTGTATCTCACCTTGGAGTTCACTTCCAGGTCCCAGCAAGTGACCCCAGATGGACACTACTGCCACTAATGATGGTGGCGGCGGTAGTGGAGGTAACTCAAGATGGCAGTGGGAGGGGCCTTGGGTGGTCCCTGAAGGTGGTTCTGGGTCCTGGCCTGTGCTCCTGCCAGTCAGTAGGAACTCTGGCACAGAACTGGGGGTTGTCCTGGGCCTCACTTAGGCCAGGTCTCCCGCAGGGGTCCCTGTAGACAGTCCTTCCCCTCGGTCTTGGTTCCCCTGTGGCTGGTAGCTAGCAGTCTTGGGTCTGACCTTGGCTGGGCTCCCGTGGTTGTCTGTGAAGGTGGTCTTGGGCCCTGGCTTGTGCTTCCAATGGTTGGCAGGAACTCTGGAGCCCACCCTTTACTTTAAAAAAGCACTTTATGTATTCTCCTTGGCATATCCAACTGTTAGCCTCAATATTCTCTTGCAATTTGGGGCCATTACTAAGTGAAACAAGGGTTATTTGAACACAAGTACTGCTATACCATTTCAACCAATCTGATAACCATAAGGCTCTGTGACTAACAGGCAATGTAAATAAAACATATATATACTCGAGGGAGCAAGGATTCATGACTTCAGTCAGACAGTGCAAGGCAACATAAGATTTCAATTTAAAACTTATGGATTGTTCATTTCTTGAATATTTCATTCAATATTTTCAGATCACCATTGACTACAGCTAACTAAAACTATGGAAATCAAAACATGAATAAGTGGGAACTACCAATAGTTGATGTAATATAGAGATTTAAGCAAACTGGACCAAAATAGAATACATTCATTTTTCTGATATATTTCTATAATACAACTGTTCTTAAGATTCTTGTGGTCATTGACTTTATCAACAGTCTAATTAACTTATAGTAAAGTCTTATAAAAGAGATTCATACTACTTCATGAGTTTCTGGGGTCTTTCCAAGGACTCTGGGCTAAAAACCATAGTATTAGAATAGTCTATGATGGAGTGAATACAAAGAAAAATAAAGTTTGGGGAGGATGATAGCACATTAATTCTAGACATAATAATGTGCTTATGGAACACCTTAAAACATATATTAAGAATTTTGGTCACACCGTTTTCAAGGCCAATAGAGATGTCATTGGTGAAAATATAGCTTTTAATAACTAACTGTTGCTTTAAGTCATGCCTTGTGGGTCTGCTAGATGAGTTGGGGTCCTGAGAGATGAAAAGGGGGTCCTCAGGGAAGGACAAAGTGGAGTCTCAGGGGACGAGGTTTGGGGGTGACGGTCCGCAGAGTCACTCCACCCAGACTCCGGGGGTAAGCAAAACAGTTCTGCCGGAGTGAGATGCAGAAAACCCTTTATTACAGAAAGTACAAAAGCTTATACATGATCCTAGGACCAATCATGGCCCAAGCTTACAAACAATGGGGTACACTCTGCCAGGTGTGCAGTCCATCAGCATAGAATGGAGAAAGAGGGAAGGGAGTGGTTGAAGGTTGGAGAGTGCTCCTACAACTCACTTAGAGTGAACAAAGCAGAAAAAGAAGGTTTGAGACTAGAAAAAAACATTCACTTCAGGAATGATCAAGACCCATAAGTACACATGAAAAGGGAAGCCAAAAATGAAGAATTACAGAAATCTGGGCCTCAAAATAATCTAAACATATATTTCTCAAAAAAAAAAATTACAAATGGCCAACACATATGTAAAAAAGCAAATGTTCAATATCCTTAGCATTCCAGGAAATGCAAATCACAGTACATTGAGATTTTATTCCACTCCAGTTAGAATGACACTGATCAGGAGTATAAATAATAATAATTAATGGCAAGGATGTAAGGAAAAATGTGCACTTAAATGTTGTTGATGGGACCGTGAATTATTATAACTGCTGTGGAAACCAGTATGGAGATTGCTCAAAAGAACAGGAATGGAACCACCATATGACCCGGACATGCCACTCCTTGTCAATTACCCAAAGGAATTGAAATCAGCATAATACAGTGATTCAAGGATATTAATATTTACAGCAGCATAATTCACAATAGTCAACGTATGGAACCAGCCTAGGTGCCCATCGACAAACAAATGGATAAAGAAAATGTAGTATATATACTCAACAGAGTTTTACTTAGACATAAGGAAGAATGAAATTATGCCATCTGTTGGTATATGGATGGAATTAGAGAGCATCATGCTAAGAAAACTATCAGACTCAAGACAGTCAACAGTCAGATGTTTTTTCCCATATGTGAACATAGAAAAACAAAGGGTAGCCTATTAATATAACATGTGCTGTACTTAATATGTGAAGATAATGAGGCATGATCAAAGCTGGATATGGTTCTAGCCTAAAGAACCTTCCTGATGTATCATGAGAAAGAAAGATATATATAATCAGATTCAGAGTTTATTTAACATTGATAATTATTACAGTGTAATGCTAGATGAACTGATTTTTTTCAAACACATATTACACAGTTAACAAAAACAATTGAGAAGCAAAGTCTATCAATTTTGTATTTCTAAACCATATTCTTCCTACATCAGTAAATAGAAAACTAATATTATGAAAATAAAATGGCTGATAACAGAATGTAGATAATGAATTTGTGATATAAAAGATTTGCAGGATTTAGATTTTCATAACTTCTCTTGACAGATTCAAGATTTATCAAAACCTTTTCTCAAGATCTGTGTTAAAGATTCTTGGTAAAAATATGGATGATAGCAATGCATATTTCTATATTTTATACTCTTCAAATTAACATATAATATGTTATTTGATATTTAGAATTCCTTGAGTTATGCAGGTATTACTCTTGATAAAAGTAGAAGACTAAGAGAATTGTTTAGTAATATAAATATAGTAAAAGCTAGAACCCAATCCTGCCTCTAATCAACCATACTTGTTTTTATGGTTTGGATCTAGAACCCAAAGTCTTAGGTGTTGAAGAGTTGTCCCCAAATGAGGCGATGTTCAAAGGTGGGGCTTTTGAAAAGTGATTGGGTCATGAGGGCTCTGACCTCATCAGTGGATTAATCCATTGCTAGCCGAATGGATTAGTTGGATATGGTAGAAACTGCAAGCAATGGGGCATGGTTGGAGGAAGTTTTTCTTTTCCCTAGGCCCCCATCTGTGCTTTCCTGCCACCATGAACTGAGCAGCTATCCTTTATCATGCATGTTTGCGGTGATGCTGTGCCTCACGTCAGCCCCAAAGCAATGGAGCTGGCTGGCCAATGGAGCTGAAACCTCTGAAACCATGAGCCAAAACAAATTTTTCTTCCTCTAAGTTGTTTTTCTCAGGTATTTATCACAGTAATGAAACCCTAACTAACTCCCATGTCAATCTCACTTTCTAATACTGTAGGTGAAGTCATTTTTTTATGTTAGTTTCTATTTAGAGAATTTTCCTTTGATGTCCCCAAATGAGGGACATCAAAGTACATGTAGTACAAAACTACATGCTATTTTGAGTCTTATTTTATTGTGGTCATATAAAAGAATTTCAGTAAAATATATAAAATAATAGCTTCCTGGTGCAACAAATAACACACAATTATATACAGTACAACTAGGTAAACTCCTTTCTGGAGGTAAAAGAGGATCTCAGGAAGTGACCTTAGGAGTAGTGGTACATCTATAAAAGTACTATGATGGTATTTTTAAAATTGCTTTTAATTTTGTAAATAGTAGCAGTAATGGTTGAGTACTATTATTTAAAAAACTGAATAACTCCAAGCTACTCAGAGGGAAAACAAATATCAGACTTAAATTTTAATGTTCCTTCAGGTCAAGTCTACATGATTCCACCAAGCTTAAAACAAGTCCTTCACTTGGCTCATTCCTCAGGCCAGACTACCCAATAGAACTGCCACTTCAAAATAGCTCCAGGGGAACCATGAATGTGTACACAAATATCTGGTCAGATTAAAATCCAAAGTGTCTAACAGAAACAGGACTCATTTTTGAGTTTTGCTGGTTGATGACATATTTCCCTGAAGTTTCTAAAGAAAAGTTCTGTTTCTTCACATCTCTCAAATTCACAAAACCAAGGCTGGACTGTCAATGAAAAGGCTATACCTATTGAAAAGAATTTGACTACAGCACTGATATACTCTGTCTTTGCCTTATGTAAGAACTTGTTCTGTGACAATACTATAGCAGAGAACTTTCTGTGAAAACATACTAACATGGAAATGGAATTGTGTTGAAGACCTGTAGAATAATTGGTCTAAGAATTTTAGGTCTAGCAGGGACTTTGAGTACCTAAATATGGCTGAATATTACCATTATAACAACCACAATTGTTTTCAATTTTCCTGTTTATTATAGGGTGCTTGTCAGAAAGATCTTTGACAATTAATCTGCCGATGTTTGGTTAGGTTGTTTCCACCTCTTAGCTATTGTGAATAATATTGCAATGAACCTAAGAGTACAGATATATATTTCTTTGAGACTACGATTTCCTTGTTTTGGATAAATACCCAAAAGTGGGATTTCTAGTTCTTATGGCAGTTCTCTTATAATTTTTTAAAGAACCTCTATAGTGTTTTCCATAACAGTTTCCATAACAGTTCTGTACATTTAGACATTTATGAAAAACAGATTTCATGAATATTTTTAAATATATTTTTACAAAACTATACTTACATCAGTTATCTATGACATGAAAGTACATTAGATGATTTTTCAAAACCTTTCCTTTATTTAAGTAAACAATTACATATAGTACGTACTTAGTACATGTTTTTTGTATGATATTTTTCAAAAATGTTTCATACTTTTTCTCCTGTTTTCCTTAACCATACTTTCTGGAACTCAATTGTAAATTATTTAATAGTTTCCTTCTTTTTTGTGTGTTTAGATGGTAGTATCAAAAATCATAGAATGATATTTTTATACATCTTGTTTACACCTCCCAAAGTATCTAACTGTAAATATGATATTATTAAATGTATATTAAATTAAATGATTTATGAATATTATTCATATCCATCAACCATAGCTTTTAAAAATCATTGGAAGATTCATAATAGGGAAAATTATGTGTAAAGAACAGGCAGAGAGCAGGATTGAGGTAATATGGGAATTCACTATACTTTCTGCTTAATTCTTTCCTAAAACAACTCAAAAGAGTTTATTTACTTTATAATGTGAAAAGTTATGGAAAAGACATTTCAGTGTTTCCTGAAACTATATTCCAATATCTCAAACTTTATAATGCTTCTTTTTCTTATTAGCATATTAGCAATATACTTCATGAAGTATTCTCAGTGAAATTAAAACGTCTGTACATGTTTTTCTCTAGGTGCTTCGTATTTAACCCCCTTCTCACTAAGCCCTTCTTTCCAACTGTATAATTATTTCTACTGGCACAGCTGATTTAGCTCCATATTTAAATTTCTTTTTCAAAGTGTAGAGGTCTTTGATAGATTGCTGAATACATTTTGTAAATATAGGGCCAGATCCTATTTATTTTTAGGTTCTTGGTAATATTTATCCCTTTCCTTGAAATATTTTTAGTGGAGCTCAGAATATTTTACACATGAGTGATTCATCTCTTCATAATGTTAAATCTAATGACTAATATTGTAAATAGTATAAGAAATGAGTTTGCTCCACTTCAGTGTTATGATGACAAATGACTGCAAAAATATAAAATCTAGATATTTATATTTTTCAAGATGGAGACATGTTTAGTCTTCTAATTTTTCTGTTATTTTCAGGGACTTGTTAAAATTTTAAAAAATCTTAAAATCTAACAAAAAATAATAAATTTCATAAACTTACACTTTGACTCCCAATGTGTTCAGTCACTTCATGTTTTAAAATATCAGATTTTTGAAGACAAAAAGAGGAGAGGGAAAGAGAAAGGAAGAGAAATTAAATGAGGCCCAAATGAACATAAGACTGAATTGTCTCAATTAAAATGTAAGCTATTGGTAAGGTAAGAATTTATTTTATAGATGTATAACACAGTGTTCCACACAACTTAAGCTCTTGTAAATTAACTAAATAATTCTGAGGAAAACAAGATTGCTATATTGTGAACCAAAAGCTAGTTTTCCATAATTCTGTGCATAATAAGGAAGAACTCATTTCAAAATGAATTATAAAGATCTTCAACATTGCAGGATAAACTAAACTCATTTTGACATTTAACTCAATTAGAAATAATATATTGTTGATTATGTATGTACAGTTCATTCATTTAAATGTCTAGCACTCACAACTGATTAAATCAAGTTATGCATTATGAATATTAAGCATAATATTCTAAATTTTACTTCTTCTAAATTAAGGAACTAAATTTTATTCAAAAGCAGATTACAATTAAAATGAAGTTTTAAGATACTGCGTTTCAGTACACTCAAAGTGTTTTTTTATAGGGTGTATTCCAATAATTTTTTAGGTCTCAATTCTACAGTAAAATCTGTTATAATATGCATTAGAAAAAATTCCAGGAGGCAAATAAAAATGCAATGGAGATGATAAAATATAATAATCTTGGCTCAATAAAAAGATTAAATTTGGTGAGATTATATATGCTTTCCCTCCATTTTTAAATCTCTTTCAACAGAGCTACTTTGAGATTGACAGCTGAAAATAATAAAAGTCCAATTATTTTGATGAGTCCTATATACTATGTTTGGTGTCTGAAGCCAAACTCCAGAGAAGAAATATTGATCCATTCTCCATATTGCCTAATATCCCAAAATTTAGATGATTCGTATCATATGATACTGTGAGGTGAGATAATGAAAGGGAATTGAAATATTATAATGTATCAGAAAGTACAAATTCAATTGTGTCTGAGGATTTGAGTTAAGGCCTCAAGGCATACTAGTTTTATGAATAAAATTTCATTTTTTAGAAGCTCTGGGTTTCTGATGCATTCGGCACAAAATGTCAATAATAATACTCTCCTTCACAAAGTTGTTAAACAGCTTTCAAAAATATTAGACTTCAGTAATATTAGACATCAATAGTATTGGTAATAGAAATGGTAATAAAAAACAAGATAATAATAACAATAAAGAAGAAATAGAAGGAAATTTTGAGTTTTCTGGAATTCAGTCAAGCAAATACTTCAGCCTCAATTTAAGAAAGCAATGTTCTCCATAACAATTATGTAACCAGCATTCTTGCAATATAAACTCAGCAGAAATCCTATTCTCTCTTATTCTCATGGATGGCTGAATTGCTTTTGAGTTCCATGCATCTTTAACAATTGATGTTTAATTTGTCCTGTTACATTCACCAACTACCTGGACCAAAAATTATCTTCCCTAACTTTCCCACTTTTGGTCAGGTTCTCCCTTATATGCTTCATAGAGTAATATAATATGACTTTTCACAAACTTTATTACAGGTGGTATCATCTTGGATTTCTCAGGCTACTCGGGGTCAAGAACTAGGATTTCCTGTATTGGGGAAATAGATTACCCATAGGAAGAACTTATTTTCCATCTGTGTACAATGAATCAAAATGCATTATCATGTATACCCAAGTAGATAAATAAAATAAATTAAATAAATAAATAAGTAGCCCAAGGATGCTGGCCAAATATGATGGTTTAATGAAAGTAGGTTCTCTTATGTAGGAAATAAAAAAAAAAAGCAAAAAACAGAATGCTGATTGAAATTTAAATTTCAAATAAGAAACACAATATAAGACATACTTCTACTAGAAATGTAGTCATTGTGTATCTGAAATTCAAATTGAACTGAGTGTTCTATATTTTATCTGGCAATGTTAAATGAGAGGGAAAAATGTTAGATGTCTTAGAGGCAATTGAATTCAGACAACTACATCAAGAACTCATTTAAATTCAACGCTGTTAGAAATAATATATGTAAGGACTAACTAAAACATTGAATTTACTGAACAAGGAAACACGTAACTTTCTAATATACTATTAACCTACCAAAAAAAAACCCAAATAAATGAGGATATCTCTCTTTACATTAGAAAATCAATTTTGTCAATATTATAGATTATTGTTTATCAAGTATTCACATCTACATTTCTTTGTAGTTGGACTTGAATAAATCACATTTTTGGACAATGCTATGTATGTGCAAGTGAAAGTGTGCCAATATCAAGCCTACGTCTCAAGAGATAGAACAAGTTTTCCATATTTTTCTGCAAGATTTCAATCTCTGGTATGAGAAAAACATGACCAAGGTTCCTGTGTCCTCTTTAGCCTGTACTCCACAGTGAAGGAGGTAGAGTCAAAACCAGCATCCCAGAGTTTGGCACAAAGTCACTCTAGCTGATCACAAACCCATGATTAAGGAACAAGTTTTATCAATGTTTGTTAACAGAATCACTACAATAGCCTGCTAATCCAGCTGCCATTTTCACTAAAAATTCTTGTGTATTTTCTCTAGATTTTGTAACTTTTCACAGTATATTCCTCTACTGTTTCTGTAAATCCCAAGAAAACTAGAGAGTTGATCATTCTTAAAACAGTTAACATTTAAAGGATCTTTTACTTTTTCCTGAAACAGAAAATAAAACCTCATTTATTCACCCATTTCTTACACTGAATAGTAAATAGGCTTGCCTTCCATTGTATTTTGGGGACTTATTTGTAAAACTGCAACTGTTCAGATCCTGAATCTAATGTAAGTTAGCTTCTTTTTAACTGAACATATTCTTGGCAGTTTTATTTTTAATTTCTTTTGAGGAAACTCCATGTTGTTCTCTATAATGGCTACACTAACATTCCTGGCAATAGTGCATAATTTCCCTTTCCTCTGTCTCCTCTCCAGCAAGTGTTGTCTTGTTGTCTTTGGGATTTTTCATAATAACTATTCTATCAGAGATGACATTTCATTGTGATTTTAACTTGCATTTCTCTAATGTTACTAATTTTTAGAATATTTTCATATACCCATTGGTATGTCTTCTTTTCATAAACATCTATTCAAATCCTTTGGGTTATTTTACTATTGGGTTATTTTACTACTGAGTTGCTCAAGTTCCTTCTGCATTTTAAATACTAACTCAATAGATGTGTGGTTTACAAATATTTTCTCTCATATCTGCAGATTGTCTCTTTATTCTATTAATTGTTTCCTTGACTATACAAAAGCTTTTGGTTTGATGTATATTTTGCTTTTGTTTATCTATTTTTTGCTTTTGTTTCCCATGCTTTTGGGTGCATTAAAAATGTGTAAATTGAAGAATTAGACAATCAAAGAAGTGAGAGCATTATCTTGTACTACAAAAAAATCCTATAGACAGAAAAGACATCATTAGTCCAATTTTTATTATTTTTCTAAACAAAATCATAAACTAGCCATGACTAAGATAAAGATGCATCTATATTTCCAAAAGAGAAACTATATTTTTCTTTAGATGAACTTATAGAGAATTTTCTTTGATTTTCTTTCTATTTCAAGTTAGATAAATGCTATAAATTAAGCAAGAACTATTATGCACATAAATGTGTATTTTTCTAGGAAATCAATGGATATAAAAGCTACATTTAGACAACCAGCAAGCAAAACAACCTTTTAGGTACCCTGTCAAGTTATTTAAATGTAGAAACCATCTCCCCACAATACTGAGCTGACAGATTAAATTCAGAGAACTCCTGCTTTTAAAAACATTATAGTGAGAATTAGCAAAAGGAGATTTTTTTTAAAAATCTGTGCATTGAGTTGAGTCTTTCATACTCTCTGTGACATGCACAAAGCCTTTGTCTGTCTAATACATGGGTTTCCAGTAATTACTAGGACCACAAAAAATGATAGTTGCACATAATATTATTTTATTTCCTTACATTTTATTATGTATTGGCAGTCCATTCAGAGTAGCAACCAGGTTATTTCATCTCTGCTTCTTCATTACCAAGTATATTGCAAAGCTGATAGCAATTGCAAGGTGAAAATATGTGGAGTGAAAGTTCTAAGACAATGTCTTGATTATTAACCTGACCTGAAAGTACAGATAGTTGAGATACTTTAGTTAGGTATTTTAAGAATTAGGTCAAATGAGAACCTAATCCAAATCTCCATTTTCTGTTTGATTTAATTAAATAACAATGTAAGACCATAGATATGTTCATTTGCCTCGCTCCAGTAAGCATTTTAGTACATATATTACCTCATAATCTTGTGTTGTAAACCTCAAATATGTATAAGAAATTTTATTTTAAAACAGTAAATCAAGAATTTAATAAAAAATAAATAAGCATCATGATCACTACCACTTTCAGCCCCCACCACAGCACATAGTGCACTGTGCAATTACATCTACTTAAGGTCAGTTTGCTAGGCAAATTCCTATTGCTGAGGGCCAAATGTTCAGACACAAACCCCTGAGATTTTCTTTCCAGTTTCTCAATAAGGAATGGAAATCTTGTCTCTGGACCCTGATCTGGGACTGGCATCCCCATCACCTATATATAGCTCTATATCTTCACAAGAATTGCTGACTTAACCCAATTTTTAATTTGAGTGAGCCATATAGTAATTGTTGTGTTCTTGTCTCCTCTTGGGATCACCCATGGTCTCATTATGTACTTGTATTATTAAGTACATGCCTGACTAATCCTGCTACTGGCATTTCAATTTGGATAACAATCTCTGACTGTCAAAGAGAATCATTTTGCATCTGCTAAATATGGGGATTTTCATATGCAGACCCCTTCCAGTTTGCTTGAATAACTTAAAATATTCTCCCTCTTCATTTTTTATTATTGTTTATATTTAAACAACCAATCATAAATAATTCATTGATCAATCTACCTAGATTTTTTAAACAAACTAATAAATTAGAACTATTGCTTACCTTCTCAGAGCAAGAAACTATTTCAAACTCCTTATAGTTAGTTGCACATAGACATTGTCAGTGTTACTACATACCCAAACATGTTAGTCATCTTACAAACTTCCTGAGAGAACTCTTCATGACTGTCCAGATAGCTAACAAACTCCTATCTCTTTATTTCCTTACTTAAGCTCCTGTTTGTTTACATTTGGCAACTGTCCTCTCCGCAAAAAGATAAATTTTGTAAATGTAAATTATTGTCTTGTTCTCATTTGCATCTAAGTTAAGTTACTGGTATAGAAGATGTTTAGTAAATATCTTAGGGGATGGGTCAGTGAATGTCACCAGTAATGAGGTAACATTATGCCTCTTCTAATATATTGTATCCAGTGGTTATACCATAGATTTCACATGACAAATTTCTAAAAGACAAATTATCAGTCATTTGCCATGTGTGTGGAATTCCTCTGGGGATAGAATTTTGGTGTAGTTGTTGCGGATGAAAGACACACTCTTCTAAAAGTATATTCTTGACTTTGACTTTATGTTAGTAAAATACCAATGCTTTTCACATAGTAGGTACTAAAGACTCAGTTTCATGACAGATGATAAATAAATTGGAGAATGCCAATACTATTCCATTAACTGATTCTTACTGACTCTTGTGACAGATCATGTTTGGGAGAATGTACAGTTATCTACTACAAAGCCAGTAAACCACAGAGAAAAAGAATCAAAAGAAAATGAGCCAGGCGCAGTGGCTCAAGCCTGTAATACCAGCATTTAGGGAGGCTGAGACAGGAGAATCGCGAGTTCAAAGCCAACCTCAGCAACGGTAAGGTGCTAAGCAACTCAGCGAGACCGTCTCTACATAAAACACAAAATAGGGCTGGAGATGTGGCTCAGAGGTTGAGTGCCCCTGAGTTCAATCCCCAGTACCAAAAAAAAAAAAAAAAGAAAATGTTCTACTTTTCCTTAATGCTATACCTTAAACATTTGCAATAAGGAATAGGCACTAACATACAGATAGTTTTGACCTTCATATTTGTATGGTAGTGAAAATCTTCAAAAGTCTAATATTTAAGTAAGGGGGCATAGTTAAAACATAAATGTCCTCATGGAAGGAAGACTACAGGTCATGATAGTCAGTTTCCAGGAAAGAACACATAAATTCATATTATGTGTTCCTGTCAGAAAGACTAACGGTTCATGTATAATTGCAACAATAGACAGCTGGAAGTTTCCAGCTGCTGGTATAATTGCATGAGAAAACTATGATTGAATTACTGTTTTGGACTTAATTGAGATGCTTTACAACAGCAGTGAAAATTTTTACATTGTGCCTTAAACAGAATATTAGATGTGAAGGATTCCCCATTACTAAACTCTCTACTGAAAAAAGGCTTGGCATCTGGTTACATGGCATTATTTAGTTACTTGTAATCAAAATAAAACAAAAAAGCTTAAATTCAGTTATTTTATGCTTAATTCCAACTATATTAAATTAGACATTATTGGCAGTACTATGGCTATTTCAAAACATGTTTTAAGTACTTTGGGAGAAATCCATGAGTTTTTCAAAAGTTCTATGTTTACTAGCTTGTTTTTGTTTTTCAAATGTTTCAGATGACAATCCCATGACTATATACCCCAAGAATTTAATCAATTTCAATCAGTAAAGAACAGAGTAAAACTTTTTGTCTATACATAAATTATGAGATATCTATAAAAGCCTACATTTCAATAAGATTATTAAGAAACAAACATTATTTTTCAGAACACTCTGTTCCTTTTTAAGTTTTTAATCAGTGCATTATAGTTATATATGGTATTAGAGCTCATTCTATTTTTTAGTACCAGGGATTGAACTCAGGGGTACTCGAACACTGAGCCACATCCCTGAGCTCATTTTGACAAAATTACACAAGTATGGAATATAATTTGCTCCATTTCAGTCCCTAGTAATTTCTCTTTCCTTCTCCTTCTCTATCCCACTACGTGCCTTTCTCTACCCTGCTGGTCCTCCTTCTACATATTTGTAGTTTTGTGTAATTAGTGCTGTATAGATGATATACATAAAGGTGAAATTCACTATAGTATATTCATATATGTACATAGAATAATTCATTTAATTTTATTCCACCATTCCTCTCTTTTCTTGACCCTCCTCTTTCCCATTCAATTCACTTCCACTGTTTGAATGAGCTTTCTGTTTTCATGAGATGCCCCACCACTTCCTTTCCTTATTTTGGTCTTCTACATATGAGAGAAAACATCTTACCCTTGATTTTTTGAGTCTGGATTATTTCAATTAGCATGGTTATCTCCAGTTCTATTCATTTACCAAGAAATGATATAAATTTTATTCTTATTTATGACTGAGGAAACTCCATTGTGTATTTACATCACATAAGTGTTCTTCATCCATTCATCTGTTGACAGGTACCTGGACAAGTTCCATAACTTGTGGAATTGTCTATTGTAAATTGTGCTGCTATAAACACTGATGTGCTTGTTTCACCATAGTATGCTGATTTTAGTTCTTCTGGATAAATATCAAAGAGTGGTACTGCTGAGTCATATAGTGGTTCTAGTCCTAGTCTTTTGAGGAATTTCCCATGCTGCTTGTCAGAGTAGTTGCACTAATTTGCAGTCCCACCAACAAAGTATGAGTGTAACTTTCCCCTGCATCCTCACTAGCATTTAGTATTATTGGTATTCTTGATGATTGCCATTCTAATTGGTATAAAAAGACATCTCAATGTAGTTTTGATTTTCATTTTCCTGATTGCTAGGGATGTTGAACATTTTTTCATATATTTATTATCCTTTGATATTTCTTCTTCTGATAAGTTTCTATTTAGTTCTTTTGCTTGCTTATTGATAGGTTATTTTGTTGTTGTTAAGTTTTTTATGTATTCTGGATGTTAGTCTCCTGTTGGAGGACTAGCTAGTAAAGACCTTCTCTCATTCTATAGGCTCTCTCTTCATGTTCTTTTTCCTTTGCTGTTCAGAAGCATTTAAATTTGATGCCATCCCACATATTGATTTTTGGTTTTATTTATTGTGCTTTAGGAGTCTTGTTAAGGAAGTCAGTTCCCATGCCAACATATTGAAGTGTTGAGTCTACATTTTCTTCTAGCATTTGCAGAATTTCTAATCTAATTCCTAAGTCTTTGTTTCACTTTGAATTGACTTTGTGCAGGTGAAAGATAGAGATCTAGCTTCATTCTTCTGCATATGGATACTCAGTTTTCCCAGCATCATCTGTTAAAGCCATTTTTCTCCAGCATGTTTTTGGCACCTTTTGTGTATTAGATGACTATATACATACATATGGATTTGTCTCTTTGTCTTCTATTTTATTCCTTTGATCTTCATGTCTATTTCGATGCAAATACCATGCTGTTTTTGTTACTACAACTCTGTAGTATAATGTGAGATCTGGTATTAAATCACCCCATTCTTTGATAGGGCATTTTGAACTTGCAGTTCCTAATGATGACTAAAAATCAGAAATGTCATTCAAAATGTTTCTGCTAATAGTCTTAAAAGAAATATAATCATAAATGAAAAGAAAACTCTACCAATATCTCAAAAAATAAATTCAGCACTAGGAAGATTTCTCTAAACAAAACATGAAAAGACCTGGAAGAAAATTCTATAGTCTTAATAACTTAGCTATCTCCCTGCTATGGTCTTTTTTGTATCTCAAACCCTTTCTTACACACCTCAAATTCTATGACATACCTGGGAATCTCTGAGGAAGATGTTATTTTTTTTCCTCAGGATACATATTAATGTAGAATATTAAAATAATTTTTTTGAAAAATGAAAAGAAGACGGGTAAAAAAGGAGAGGTGGGAGGAAAAGGGGAAGGAAAGAAACAAGAAGAGAGAAAAGTGATTATTGGTTCTATGGCACATGAGCCACTTACCATATATGGAATCAAGTAATTTTGAGGTTTTATGTACTTCTTCAGTATAACGGATTGTTCTCACTGAAGTCAGGTGTCTTACTGAAGAATAACCTGGAGTTTTTGTAAAATAGCTATGTGATGGATAGAAGAACATGTGTGATAGTATGTTATAAATGGCTACCATGTCCAGTTGATGGAATATATTCCACAGGGACTGGAACATTTCATGAATAAAATGTAAGCCTCATATTTCTTTAATTATTTTACATGTTCAAAACAAACAAGTTTGGGTAGTTTTTATGTGTCAAAGAGATGTTTGTTATATGAAATAAATGTTTGTTCCTTTGTAAAAGAATTTTTTCCTCAGATAAAGTTCTAAGATTCAAATCTGCTGTTATGGTAAATTAAGACTTGAGCTATTACAATTAAAGATTTCACAATAAGTCAATTCACATAAAGCAATAATTATCCATAGAGTCTTACTGACTGAGGCATTTTGATCTACTGACTACCTCTCCTAACAAAGTTCAGTGGGATTAAAAACTATGGAATTATTTCCCAGGCAACCAAAATATAAGCAAGTTACTCTATTCTCCAGAATCTACTTATATAAATTTTATCCTTTGCAGTTGAAATGCTCAACCAAACCATCTGTCAGGATAAGTAGGATAAGGTTTTAATTACTTACAGCAATGCAATTATACCATTAATGTTCAGCTAAAATTGATCCCATTCAATTTAATTAGCAATGCAGCTGTGAGTGAAAAGAGACTGGTGCTTTTAGTTAGCCAACACAAGAAGTTATAATGGCTTTTCTTTTTCTCTCTTTCTTTTTTTTCTTTTTGGAGCTACCTGGGCTCTATTCTGGCATACTTCCTACTTTGTTTTCTATACTGGGTCTCTGTGTGTGTCTGTTTGTGTATATGTGTAGGTAGGTAATTTATATTTACCTTTACCATATGTTCATATATGTACACATAAAGAAGTACACTCCCACCCTTTGGTAAAGCTAATCTCTCCCTATTTGTCACTATATCTGCCCCACATTTGGATAGCATGAAAATGGAATTAATTCAATTCATTAAGAATCCATCTTCCTTTCAATTAAAATAATGTTTTAGTGAATGCATCCTCATTACAGTAAAGATACCAGTCATGGGGTAAAGGGAAGATCAAAGAAAAGCCTAGAATGTATCTAATTATCTGAAGATGCCTAGTGTCTATTTGGAGAGATAATACAGTCATGTAAAGAGAAGTTAAACTAAAAAAGCAAGAGGCACATTTGTGAGATATAAAGTAATTGAAAAAATAAATACTATGTATCATAATATTTTGATGGGGGAAATTAATGTAGGCTTGATGATAAGTATTATCACTGGAGGCTGGGGTTTTTCTAAACTTCAAACAAATGGTTTTGGAGATTCCCAAGCATATAAATGAGGGAAAAGAGATTTCAGGTCAAAATGGTTTGGGGGACTGGCAAGAAGACCTGCTGAGCCAGGTGAGTTCAAAGGGCCTTCAGGAGGCAGGCCTTCCTGGGTGGGAGGCAGACATTGGGAATTGATGGAGAGTGCCCTGGACTGGAGAGTCTGAGGGCATTCGGAGAGGAACCATCATAAAATTTGCTCCTCCTGTGAAGCTTTTCTGTAATGAATACAACTCCTGATAAGTGCAGCTTCTAATTATTTTTCTTTGATCCTGCTAACACTTTTGTTTTCTAAATGGAAATATTTTTAAATGTTAATGCTGTGAACATAAGGAAAGGATTAACAGTGTCAGATCTGTGAGGCTTCTACTATCAACTACCTCACAGTTGCTATAGCAATGTTTTCACAAGCAGAACCACAAAGAGAAGCCTGGCATGTTTGGAGAATCGACCAAGATTGTTCCACCTTGAGAATATAAAGTAAAATGAAAGGGCAGCTTAATGGTGTTCTAAAAGCACAGACTCTGGATAAAGATCAGTAGCATTCAAAATTCTAAGCACATGTATCAACCAGAAGCTAGTTACTTATGTTCTCTATACATTATTTCCTTCACCTTTCAAATAAGGAGTGCAATAGTACTTCAAAGAATTGTTTTTAAAAAATTAAATGAATATTTAAGTGAAGCTCTTAATGGTTGACAGTGAAATTTTTAAGCAAGTGCCAGCTGACATAAATATCAAATATACAACTAGCATTGAACTAAAAGGATTGAAATCTATCAATAAGATTACATCTATGAGTTTAGTTATACTTTGAAATATTTATGAGTCAATTTATTATTATAAAGTTGATCAACATGATAAAAATTCTCTCTGCTTCTGAACATTTTCATATAAAAGAAAATCTTGTTAGAAAACCATAACAGTTCACCCTTCAAACTATTTTCCTCAAAAGTTACAGTATCTGATTTTGACACCTTTCTTGATAATGGATATTCATAGAATGAGAGATACAGACAGATGAGACAGATGTAGAAAACTTGATGGAAAATACCTAGTAATCTGTTAATCCTCCCCATACTATTTTATTGGAGGAACAGAGGAAAACTGTTCAAGGGTCAATTTTGTGAAGTTTAAAAAAAACTGATTATTTAGACCTAAATAGCATGTTTACAAATTTGAATTAAAACCTAGTTGATCTAATGTTTTATTTCTGAAAATCATGATGCAATTTTTATCATAAGCCTCGTTTTTTAGCTTAAGAGAAAATATGTCAGTATTGCCCTGTGTTTCTCATTCTTATGAGGAAATGATGATCTAGTCCAATGTGTGAATGATCTTGAAAGTGAATCCAGTCCTCCCTACTTTCTGGCACAGAATGCAGTTTAACTTAGATATGCTTTTCTTTACTCTTGCTATAAAGTGAGTTCGGTGATTCCTACTTTAGAGCGAGTTGTTTATAATCATGTATGTTTACACTTTATTTCAGTGATAGGCACACAGAAGATGATCTGTGATTTCTCTTCCCCAATTCAAGATCCATCATCATTGCTCACAAAAAGAAAGGTTTGAAGAGTGACAGAAGCATCTTTGCAGAGGATGCTTAGCTTTGAATGAATCAGAAGAATTCAATTATCTAATGTTAACTGTATTTTAAACCTGCTGCATTCTGAACCAACATGTCTTAGAAAATAGAAATAGAGGGTAGAGTACACATGATAGCCCTGTTTTTGTTTGAGAGTATGCTGGCTTTCCTTTGCTGCCTTTTCATTTGTTATTTGCACATCTGGTGCCATTGACATTTATAAAGTGACCTCTTTTTCCCTTTCTTCCACATATACACACCCAGTGCAGGGAGTTGAACAATCATACATGCAATGAACACAGTATTTTATGGTTAATGTACCATCCTTTATGAGAATATGCTAGCATAATGACAGAGGGCTGAAGCATGTAATCTATAATTAATACAAAGTGACTGTCATGTAGGGGAAAATGGTCCTTTCTGCAGAAGTATAAGTGCAGTCATGGAAACGGCTATAGCTCCTTGATTGTAATTATTCAACCTCACTAGGGGTCTGTAGCTAGCTATTAAAGTGCTAGTGGTCCCTCATGCAGTGGTCTCCTATCCAATTAAACTTTCACAAGTCTATTCAGGAGGCACACTTCAGGTTGTCAGAGACATTGTGGGACACCACTGTGTTCCATTAAATGGTGTCAAGCACCTGCATTTCTAATAGTACATAATGTGTTTTTGGTTACCTTTGCATATAGAATTTGATCAGAGAATTTTCTTTGTCTGATTTGAAGAATTTGAATCTCCAGACAGATACAACATTTGTAAATCGAAGAGATAAAATGCTTCAGTTTCGAACACTTTTTAGGTTTTTAACAATTTTGTACCAAAAAATAATATACATATGCAGATGTTGGTGAGAAACAAAGAAGTGTTAAATGTTTGGAATATTTGACAAAATAAATAAATGGAAATTAAAATCAATAAACACGTATTTCACCGCATATTTTAATGTTTGTACAAATTTTGAAATCTAGGAAACATACACACTGACAGTGCCCAGGGGAAATGTGACTTCATGCATTAGGGACTGCCATTTAAAATATTGTAATCTTTTTCTAAAAATGAAAATGTGCTGAATTGTCCATGTATGAAATAATAATGGTTCTGTGGTAACCAGTAATGCAGCACAATGAACTATCAAAAAGGTTGTTTTATTATAATGATGATCAGATGCTTCTTGTATACCTTTTTTGAGGGGATACTGGGGATTGAACTCAGGGTCACTCAAACACTGAACCACATCTCCAGCCCTATTTTGTATTTTATTTAGAGACAGGGTCTCACTGAATTGCTTAGTGCTCGCTGTTGCTGAAGCTGGCTTTCAACTCCCGATCCTCCTGTCTCAATCTCCCAAGCTGCTGGGATTACAGGCATGTGCCACCATGCCTGGCTTTTGTATACCATTTAAAATTGTGTCATCCTTACATCTTACCCCAAACCTTGTCACCATTAGCACAGGTTTTAACCAGCTTCTGACATGTAAATTAATTCTTTGCTTTTCTTTTACCTGAGCCTCCTACTTTTTCTGTTCTTGGGAGTCCGACTCACTGGCATGAGATACTGGAGGGAAAGTACATGGCTTTCACACAGATATGAGAGAGTTCAACTTTTGAGACCATATTTGACTACCAGGGTATTTTAGGCTCCAAGAAAGTGTTTTTGGCTCAGGAATCAGTCATTTCTAGAAGTAGTCAATTGGAAGTTACATATGGTATGACTTTCCTTCCTTTTAATCTTTTGCTCCCCAACCTTCATACTTCCTCCCTGAGATGATCTGCCAAATAAACTACATTCACACCAGACTTTTTCTCTGGCCCTTCTTCTAAGGAAACCAGGCTGAAACAACTTCACTCTCAGGGGTGCCACTTACTAATTCTATAACCAAATATAAATATCTTAACAGTTCTACCCCTCATTTTCTTAACCTATAAGCCAAAGTATTTGGATAAGAAGTTTAAAACCCCAAATCCATGATTCTAGGAAAAGATAACCAAATTTTAGAATATGTAATTTCTGTAAGGATGAACAGATTTAAGTGAAGAAAGTTCATATCTTCATACCCTTGGCAGATTTTTGTTTTAGTTTGTTTCATTTCATATTGCTTTTACATTAGGAAGTTAATAATTAGTTGGTCATTAATATGGTTTGTTCAGAGGTATATGCAGATCATGTTCAATTATACAAGACCTTTTTATACAGGTACCAGATCTATCCTTGGAATCCCAAACAATAAACAGAATAACCAAATGAAACTACACAGCCCTTCCTCCATGAAGTGGACAGAGGGTTCCACAGTATCATTAATATGTCAATCAGGAGACCAGTGCTCCCAAAACACTAGGAAAGGATGTAGGGAAAGTATTAGGAGTGAGTACTAGAGGCAGAAAGAAGCCTGAGAGAGCAAATAGAAATGAATGGTGTGGGTTTCTTTTGAAAATGCATTTCATTGTTTCCACATCAGAAAACATAGACAGACAGATAGATAGACAGACAGATATACATATAACAGAAAGGTCCCAAATACTTACTTAACCTCTCTAAGTTTTAGTTTTCTTGTGTGTGAAATATGATGGTGATACCCACTTCAAAATGTCATTTGGAGTTTTCATAAGAGCAAAAAATTGTTATTTAATCCATGGCACACAGATATTTATATACTCCCATCATATACAGAAACACGTTTAATGTTACACAGAGAATATCATAGTAATCTTGGAGTGACCAATTCATCTCATTTTGCCCAAAATTTTCCCAGTTATACAACTGAAAGTTCCTACCTTACAGAAACTTGCTTGGTGCTGGGTTATTCAGGACTATTCCTCACTTAAAATCCTTCATAAAATGGAAATCATTATTAACTTCTTCCCAATTAACATGGCTTAAAAACATAACCAAGATTACTATAATACAATGCAGCTTCTTTACCCAAAGCATCCCCACAACTAAAAGAACACAACCCCCAGAATTCATTCAGACAGAATTCATCTTAGAGAAAGTGTTACTCCATTATGCACTCTATTTGTCAAATAAAAACACTCTTTGTAACAAGAAAAAAAAAGTCCTAATACAAAGAGGCTATTTAGAAGTTGAGACTTGACTATTCTACAGCCATAAGAACTAAGAGATACAGAAGAGAACCCAGTTTGAACATTCATACACCATTTCCTAACAGACCAGGGAAGATGAAATAATCCCTTATGAGTATACACAGGAACTGAGGACAAACCTCCATATTTAGATATGCATTTTATGTATGCATGCATGATCTGCAATACTACATACATGAGATAAACGGCCTGCATATTTCTTATCCTCAAAAAATTGTTGCCATGTTTTCTCATCATATCCCCAATATCTAACAATAGGTGCAGGGTAAATGTATTGGTTGAAATAAAGAAAGAGCAATTTAATTGCTAAAATAATTCCCTACCTAACAAATTCTTTCATATATATTTTGTACTTGTATCAAGTCAAGATCTGTTAACCCAGAGGAAGCAAAAAGTTTTATTTACATAATATAGTTTTTTCTCTATATAATATTCATGTTTATGTTTATAAACACATATATATAAACACATATATATAAAATGTTTATAAACACATTATATGTTGTATTGGTAACCTGGAGAAATAATGGATTACTGGCACTATCCTAAAAGTAACAATGAAAAAAAATGATAACTTTGTTGTGTTAGATGCCTTCCCTGACATCAAAGGAATTAGTGCTTGTTATATTTCCAAGATCTCTCTCAATCAATGCAGCTTGTCTACTCTACTAAACATATTTATCATAACCAAGGGTCATTTTTCATGGCAATAATAACTAATGTTTACTGAGTACTTATACATGCTATGTTATTTAATATATATTATTTTAATTAATTTACTTTATGTAATCAGAAAACAAACTTATAAGATAGTACTTCAATCAATATTCTATATTCTACCAATATTCAACCTATATTCTAAAGAGAAAAAAAAATTAGTCCTAGGAAGATTAAGTGATGTACTTGAAGCTACAAAGACAAAGTGAGATTCAAAATAAATCTATCTGATTGTGATACTATTTCATGAATAGTTAGAAAAAATATTTTTAAAAAGTATTCAACAATATTCAATTGTGAATACAGTGGCATTTTTCTACTCTCTCAGAATGGAATACAATAACTTGAAGATCTCCAGTTAAATGTCTTCTGAGTATTTTCCAAGGAAGTACATTTACAAGGGAAACAGTGTGCATATTTAACAAGTGCAGGCAAATGAGAATATTTCTATGAAGTTACTAAGCCTATATCTTGCTATAGTTTTCAGATTTGCTCAAATTGACTAAGAAGTGCTGGCTCTGAATAAATTAAGAGACTACATCCAAAGGACTTTCATCTTGAGGAATTTCTAATGCAGGCCTGATTAGAATAGACTCTCGAGACTTTTCCAATAAGGTGCACTAGTCATTTCTCAAGATGTTTCCTTTGATTTCTTGTATAAATATCTGGCATTTGAGGACAGAAATATAGTAAAGAATAAATAAATTGATAAACAGACACTTTTGCTATTTCAAATTATTTTGTGCAAATAATTTGAAAATTCCACTGTCAGAGTTGTTATTTTACTTTCTATCTAGTTCTTTGAAATGTCTATGCCCTTGAAAACCAGAATAAGAATCTCTTAACAGCCCATAGATTATCCTTGAAAGTACCATTGCCACTTTTTAAAGAAACAGTCTTATCTAATTCCAGCTGACCTTGTGTTGTGTCGATTGGCTCAAATCAAGGATTGGCAAATGCTACTGCACTATTGACACCTGCCTCAGAGTGCACTGCCAGAATGTAGATTTCAGAATATTGTGCTCAAGAATTGCTCTTGGCAGTTGCTGAATTGAAGAACACAAAAACATTTTTAAAAACAGGATATTAACAAGATTTTGAAAAGAAAGATTGGCGTTTATTATTTCTATTCATTTTAAGTGGTTGTCATGGGTGTAGTCCACCTCCTTACAAGCCATTCTGGACTCTTTTACCTAGTCCTTGAAAGTTCCACAGTGCAAAACATCAAGAATAAAACATGCCACATTGAAAGGATCGTACATGCTGCCAACATAGTTGTCAATACATTTTCACAAGTAAGGAGACGTAGTTTACTCAAGGTGTGTCTATGCTCTATCACTGGATTTAGAAATATAAAACTATACTGTATCATTACTGATAAACCTGATGTGCATAAGTGGGTCCAAATTAAGCAAGCATTGTTATGATTTCCATCAGTAAAAATGTCAACACAAATTGTGCTCTAAAAGTTGCTTTTGATACTCTGATTCTTGCCAGGTTAACTAACTGAAAGGATCACATTATCAAATAAGACACAAGTCAGAGAATTTACCATAATTGATTAATAATTTAAAGGATCTCCACATTCAAGAGGCCTGAGTGAAGCATGGAATGACATGGAACTTTCTATATAGGTCCTATATCCTTTCTTGCAGCCTTGACCTTTTTATTCCCTGGCACAGAATATTAGACAGGTTTCCTAAGTTCCCTGAATACCCACAAACAACAGGGAACACTTACATTGTAAAACATGGTCATTTTATATCTCAGAGAATTGCATGAGAATTATGCCTCACAAGCCCATGGATTGTGGTTCCTTAACAACCCTAAACCTAGGAAATTCTGCTTAAAGCATTACATAGTTAAGGATTCTTTCCTCCAAAATGGCATTACTCTGTTTGTTCAGAGTCCCACTTATCAGATCCCAAAGGAGACTAGACCTAGCTACCTACTTTCTTTTCTTTTCCCTGAAAATGCACCCCCCACCAAAACCTCACCCTAGGAATTAGGGACAAAGTGAATGATAGAAAATTATTTAATTTCTTCTAGAAATTAAATGTAAGAGAAACATACTGACAACTTACCAAAACCATAAGGATTACTGAACCAGCGTCTAAGTAGAACTTTCATGTCACAGGCTCCTGTATCATAAAAAGAAAAGCTTCTCCCCTCTGTGAAATTCTCACTCACTCTTGACATTGTGAATAAAGATATGTGACTGGCCATATTCTGTTCAATGGATTTTCTAGTGAATATATCCTGTTGGCCTATTACCAAGAGCTCGTTCTGGTGAATTATGAGAAGCTATATCAGAATTGAATTCCTGGAATGCAATCTCACAGACTATATTTAGCTTCTTTTATAATACGAGTTAAGTGGTATAAATCAGGATACATATATTTGTTAAATATATTAAAATTTCCTGACAGTGCTGTTAAGAATCAGGCTCAATCAGTTTATCAAATGTTCTAATCCTAGGAAAAATCATCAAGTTTTAGCTGGATTAAACCATTCCCCATACCCAAATTCTTACATTTTAAGATCTGCTCAGTCTCCAATGTAGAGTTTACAATGATTTCATTGATGCTTGACAGTATGTCAGTAATGTCTATTGCTATTTATCCTTTTTAACATATTAAAAATGGCCTTAATAAATGCCCAATATGTGCTAAGACTTTGTTCCAGATGCTTTGAATCAATCATTGTATTTAATCAGTGTTATCCTTGTGCACAGCAAAACAGAACTGATTTTAGAAAGAGGACACAGAGTTCAATGAAAGGAGTCTTCATTGCTGTAGTTCTATCAAGCTCCCTTTCTTAAAATCCTAGCAGCATTCAAAAGGAATAATAATGACCAAAATGCAATTTCATTGATTCTTTGGTCCTTTGGAAAAGGCAAAGGGAAATTTTAAATTACATGTTAACTTCTGCATTCATTGACTTTTTAAAAGTTATCTTTATTTCAATGAAAGTTGTATATTTAATACTTTATCATTTATGATTTGTTCTTGGCTTCCCTTCCCTCCTTTCCCTTTTCTACTTCCTCAGCACCTTCTCCCTATGTCTTAAGGGTTTTAGAGAAGATAATGTATTTTTTCACACGAACAGGTTAACTTAACCTATGGACTTACTGCCAATATGAAGCAGAAGCTGGCATCAGTAAATACATTGCTGCCCATGATAGCTGAATTTCTTTAGTAGCCAAAGGACTACTAAAGAAAAATTTTGAAAATTTACCTACTTGGGAGAATTAGCTTTCCAATACACCCCTTGATGGCAAAAATAAAAAGTTTCCAAAACAGTATGTCTTGACCTAGTGCTGAGAAGAACCATAGTTCACATTCCATTCCCAGTTACTTGGCTACACATTTCTTCCTAGCATTTTTTATTCAGATTGGTAAATTTCAGCTTTTTTTTTGCTTCCTCAGGAAGAACCTAAAAGAAATATTTCTTAAATTTTCACTAACTCATTAAAAAACTTCTGCTTTTGATAATATGAAAATGTGTAAAACAGTGTGGGCAGGAAAAATATCGCAGAAAACGTGTCTTCTCAGAAAACATTGATCTTTCTCCAACTCCTGCCATGCTGACCAAAATGAAAATTAAAAAATCACCATCTAAGGTTTTTGCTTTTTTTGTTGGTTTGTTTTTGTACTGTGGATTGAAAACAGCTACACTGAAGCCCATTTTTATTATTTATTTTGAGGTAGGGTCTTACTAAGTTGCTTAGGGCCTTGCTAAATTGTGGAGGCTGGCTTTGAATTTGCAATTCTCCTGTCTCAGCCTCCTGAGTTGCTGGGATTACAAGTGTGCACCACTACAACTAGCAACCATTTAAATTTTTAATGTTTAACATTCTTGGCATTTGTTTTCTTTAAAGTACATCATTTTAGTGATCTATATAATGTCTTACATTTGAAAATCATAGATAAAACACAATATAAAGTAAAATTTGCACCAATAGTCATTCCTTTCAAATATATGTTACTTGCCTTAGAAATACAGTCTAGAATAACAGGTAGTGAAATGATTCACAATTCACAGATTTAAGGATTGATTCACAAGACACAGCATGATTGATTTCCTGTTGACATTGTATGTAAAATTGAAAGGTTAGAAATACTGAATTGTGTGCCTCTTAGTTTTCTCACTGCTAAAATATTCCTATTTCCATGTGAACTCCTATAGAATGTTCAGTGACATCTACTTTTAATAAATACTGTCCTAGTTTATCGATACTGAATTTTAGATGCTATTTCATATTGATTTTAAATATTGATTGGTTTTCATTTTTCACAGTGAATTTTTTTATACAGCTTGCTGTAAATATTTGCTAATACATGCTGCAAGTTCATCTTATTTTTGAAGAGCTCTCTTACATACTCCCCAGAAATATTCAAGTACTCAGGTTATACATATGTAATTACTTCATTTAAATACACAAAGTTGAAAATGTAGATAAAACACTATAGTTCAAATTAGTTATCTTTCATCTTTTTTTTCAATACATATGCTTCCATTTCATAAAATATTTAAATATAAGTATCTGTTTCTTCAGACTTAGGCTTCCTCCATCTATATTTAGGGGAGGCCTGAGAAGGGAACAGACATCCAATACTCTTTTTTTCAATAGGCAGATGGCAAATTATACAATAATAGTGACAATCATAATCACAGGCAGAAGAAATAATTACAGTGATAATAAGAGGCAATGTCTTAAATCAAAAAGGGTTTACTCTTCTTATGTGGCTGGAGATTGATATATGAAATTGATAATTATCTAAAACAGAAACTCTGAGGCACTTTTAAATATATAAATCCCCTAGGGTCTATCATTAAAATTCTGATTTATTAAGTTGTGTGAGATAGAAGTTTATAGACTAAAATTTTTCCTCGGGTAATCTCATTGACCCAACAGATTCCTGAACCAGTGATTCATTTCAATGTTTGATATATTAGCCAAGATTTCTTTTTAATGAATAATAAGTACCATTGGAGTGACTTCCTCAAAACAATTCTACTCTGTTTACGTCCTCCAAGCAATGGCACAATTCTTCTAGTTGGTAGGCAAATGGCAAGTAGTCCATGGTTCTCTAGTAAATAGAATGAATCTCACCCAAATCCAGCATGAGAAGATTTTGTTTTTCTCTTCTATCTTTCACCAGATTGGTCAGTAGACAACAGCAACCTAGCTGAAATCTCTGCTTTGTAGACACTTCCAAGTTTATAGCTGGAAGTTTTTGCAGGTATTCTTGAAATGGTAAAGGGACAGTAAGCTGATTTCCACACTATTATGTTCTCCAAACTTGCTGTTTTTCAATTTTTTAAAATTTTTACTTTTCCAGCTTTATTAAAGGGTAATTGACAAATAAAATGTGTATATATTTAAGATAACAATGTGGTGATTTGATATAATCACAGTTTACAAGGATTCCCTTTCTTCCACATGCTCAACAACACTTGGTATCTCCATGTTTTGTAATAACAATCCTGACAGGTGTAAAGTGACATATAATCTTTGTTTTGATATACATTTCCCTGATTAGTGGTGATATTAAGTATAGTTTATATGCCTATTTCAACTTAAATGTCTTTGTAAAAAATGTCTATTAAAGTTCTTTGTACAATTTACATCTCCTTTCTTCCTCCTTTCTGACTTTCAGCATTCCTCTTTTTTTTTTTTTATTGAGTTGTATGAATTTCTTATATATTTTGGAATATTAACCCTTTATCAGACATATGATCTGTAACTTTTCCCCCCATATCATAGGATGGCTTGAATTTTTTGGTTTTTCTTACTATGAAGGAACGTTTCAGTTTGACATAGTCTCACTTGTTTATTTTTCCTCTCATTGTTTGTACTTTGGGGGGTCATATCCAAAAAAATTTAAAACTTTAAAAAAATTTAAAAATCATTGCCAATATCAATGTCAAGAGGTTGTTCTCCTAGGACGTTTGTGGCTTTAGGTGCTACAGAATTCTAACACATTTTTAGTTGTTTTGGTGTATTGTATAAGGTAAGGGTTCCAGTTCATTCTTTTGTTTGCAGGTATCCAGTTTTCCAATCAACATTCATTACAAATACTATGCTTTCCCCTTTCTGTATTCTTGGTCCCCTTATCAAAGAGTAGTTTATCATACATGTGTGGGCTTATTTCTGGGCTCTCTACTATTTTCCATTGATCCATGTCTTTTTCATACTAGTGTCATGTTATTTTGATTACTGTAGTTTTATAATATGGCTTAAAATAAGGAACTGTGATGCCTTCATCAGATGCATATATTTTCAAGATTGTTTTGGGTCTTCAGGGTCCTTTTGTGATTCTGTGTGAATTTTAGAATTTTTTTTCTTTCCCATTTCTGTAAAAAATGGCATTGGAATTTTGATAGGGAATCTGTCAATCACTTTGGGTGGTATGGAGTTTGTACGGAATCTGTAGATCATTTGTGGTACTATGAACATTTTAATAATAGTAATTCTTCACATTTATGCACCATAATATCTTTACATTTATTTAAGTTTTCTTCAATTTCTAATTTTATCAGGCATTGAAATAATTAATATCAATCTTTCTCAAGTTTTTCCAAGAATTTGAAGAGCATGGAACATTTCCAAACACATTTTATGAGGTGAGCATTAGTTGTAATATATAAGCCAGACAAAGGCATCATAAGAAAAACTTTATAGGCCAAGATCCCTAGTGAACAAAGATGCAGAGGTCCTCAAAAAAGAATACTAGCAAAACTAAATTTAACCATACACTAAAAGTATCATACATCAATGATCAAGTGGGATTTATCTCAGGGATGCCAGCACAGCTCAACATATGCAAACCAAAAATGTGATATGCCAAACTTACAGAATAAAGAATAAAATCATGATTATGTAAATAGAAAAATAATTTGGTAAAATTTATTATAATTTCATGAGAAAAACTCTTCAAAGATTAGGTATAGCAGGAATGTACCTCAACACAATACAGGGCATATATGATAAGGCCACAGCTAACAACCTACTTAATGATGAAGATGAAAGCTTTTCTTCTAACAGGAACACAACTGGGTGTTCATTTTCTCCATTTATATTCAACAATACACTGGAGTCCAAGCCAGTGCAAGTAGGCAAGAAAAAGTATTAAAACACATCTAAATCAGACTTAAAATTGTCCCTGCTTATGGATGACATAATCTTAGATGAAGAAAGATCGTAAAGACTCTGTCAAAATTTATTAGACACAATAGACAAATTCAGAAGAGTTACAAGATACAAAATCAATGAACAAAAATCAACCATGTTTTCATATATTAGCAAGAAAGTCTGTCACAAAGAAACAAAGCAATCTCCAAATTTACTTTTGTGTGTACAGAAGTGATTCAAGGGTAGTTCAGATTCTTCATTTTCTTTAACCATTTTATCACTACTCATATAAACCTTACCTTGAAAATTTCTCTCTGAAATTTTGCTTTTTATCTGATTTTTAAATTTCTTATTCTATCCATATTCTATCAACTTTGCACTGTAAGCAGACTCATTTTTATAAAATTAAAATTTCATCACATCCCTCTCCATCTCTCATTTTTGACAAATTTCAACAACTTCATATTTTTGTAGTAAAAATTTAAATATTTCAAAATGGGAGTCAAAATGTCATTCCACTTATTTTGTAGTTCTGCCTCACTATTCTGTTTCTCCAGAGATAGTGTTTTATTTACATAACTGTATATAAGGATTACATAAGAATATTGCACAAAAATCACTGTTGATTTCTAAAGGAAACATTACACTTCTCTCTGTCTTTAATGTTAATTTTTTGGTATTCAGTACAAAGCCATGTTAACCACAACTTTTCCTAATTTTATAGTCTTTATAAGCAATATATTAGTTCAGAATGATGTGTTAAATTTTAAAGGCAAAATTTGCATAAGTGTACAATATTTCACCAAAGAATCTACACAAAGTATTTACAAACAAAAGTAAATCATATTACAAAATTAAACCAGAAAGTTCAAAATTCTTATATCACCACAGGACTTACAATGCATAAATAATCACTATCAATATAAAATGAGCATAAATCTAAGTATTTTTCTATGTAATTTTAAATATAGAAAATACACTAGAAAGTCAAAGCACACAGATAGCTAGTTATATGATTAGGTAAATAAATCTATATTATAGTTTAGTAGATGTTATATAATATATATGTGTGTATATATGATATAATATGTATGTATAAAGTATGTGTGTATAATGCATATCCATAGTTATTCATCTATTTATATATCATAGATGTACATAAACTGACATACATATATTTGGTTGATAGAAATCTATTTTTGGTAATATACATAAAATTAAACAAGTTTTAAAGAACTCAAATTGTATAATGCTAAGTGTAATCTAACAAGTCAATAGAGGAGACAGAACTAGAAATGAAGATATAATACATGTGAGCTGACCCAATGATCATCCTAGGAGGCTTTTTTGGTTAAGGCCAATATTCTTCAATGATATACTACTGGTATTTAGAGCATATCAATTATTTATTTTAGCATCTATGTCACAGATACCTATGGCTCCCACCTGTGAAATCACCGTATGTCTTCAGTCATTGTGACAAACTGACCTTCTTTAGAAAGTGGCAACAAACCTCCTCGAGAATTACTAACCAAAGCATGATAAACAATTGTTTTAAGGCCAAGATATGGACAGGAGTTGAAGTTTTGGGGCAGTTAAGATAAGGATTATAACTGAGGTACCCCAATAAAGCTAGGACCTTCAAGGGAGTGGAAATTTAATGAAAGACTGGAATAAAAAACAATCTGGCCAGGGGCGACAGGAGAATCACGAGTTCAAAGCCAGCCTCAGCAACCGGAAAGCGCTAAGCAACTCACTGAGACCCCGTCTCTACATAAAACACAAAATAGGGCTGGGGATGTGGCTCAGTGGTCGGGTACCCCTGAGTTCAATCCTCAGTACAAAAGAAAAACAAAATCTGCATTCTCTTAAAATGTGATGACAGGGAAGATGGTTTCCTTTGCTCCTAGATTTTAGAACTACTTGACCATAACAGATCTGTGCTTAAATTTTCTGCACTACATGATTTGTAAATATTAACACAAATATCAGAATTTCAGAATATTAACACAAATATCACACCCAAGTTATTGACAACACTGAGTAATTTGGGGGGGAGGGCAAATACATAACCACAGTGCAAGGAAAGTGCCCCAACCAAAGTAACCCCGTATACTCCTTCAAAAGTGAGGATTGAAAATGATGTCATCCATAATCTCAAAACAAAATATAACCATCCACCTTGAGTGAAAGTTGTAAGATGGAAACTTTCTTAAAAATAAACCACCACAAATATCAGATAAGAACTTACTATGCATGAAATAATTAAATATATAATAGAATTTAAAACATAAAGAGGCTATATAGAAAAAATAAATATTTCCAACTTCTAAAAAGAAAGTATAAAATCACAGATGTTAAAAATTGAATTAATAGAATAAATGGTAAATTGGAGAGTGAGTAAGAAACAGTATGCTGAAGGAAGAGAGGAGAAAGCATTTTCAAATGCAGTACAGCTGTATAAATAGGGTCACACTAAGAAAAGAAGGGGAAAGAGCATGAAGAATAGATGGGGTGGTCAACATAGTATAAAGTCCATTCCAAAGGAGGAAATGAAAAATGGAGAAAACACAATAATTAAAGAGAAAATATCATGAGCTTTCATATTTAGGACTTACAATGAGTCTTAAATAGAATACACACAACAAATCTATAATTAGATCACCATAGTGAAACTTTAGAACATAAACCACAAAGAAAATCTCTTTAAGGGAACTAGAGCTAAAGTACTGTACCTTTAAAAAGAAAACAACTTAAACAACAAATTCGTCAACAGCAAAAGCAGAATCCAGAAGACAATTGAATCATTTCAACAATTGATTGAAACATGATTTTAAATCTGAGTTTTAAGTACAGCTAAACAATACCTATTGTGATCTGATATAAGATGTCCCCCAAAGCTCATGAGTTGAGGATTTGATCCCCAAGGCAACAATATTCAGAGGTATAGCTTTGGGGAGTGTTGGATCATCAGGGCTCTGACTGCATCAGTGAATTATTCTATTGCTGAATTCCTACTATAATGGGTTTGGGGGAAGAGGATTTGCTGTAAAATCTCCCCCCCCCCATCTCTTTCCCCACCTCCCCTACTCCTTCGCAGCTGCCATGAGGTGAGCAGCTTTTCTCCACCATGTACTTCTGCCATGATGTTCTGCTTCATGTATTACAGGAACAGAAACATCAGGAGTCAAGCAACAATGAACTGAAACCCCTGAAACAGTGAATCAAAATAATATTTTTAATCCTCTGATTTTCTCAGGTATTTTATCAAAAATCAAAACCTGACTAAAAATACTTGAGACATATTAAAGCATATTTAGACATCTAAGAGGCAATACTAAGTCTTTTAATACCACGTTAGTGGGGTGATGGGAAAATAGGAACTCAAACACTATTACTGGGTTGGTGATAATTTGGTACCTGTATTTTGGGGACATAAAAGGGTTCAAAAGTGCACAAATATTTTGTCCTACAAGTTCTACTAAATCCTCTCCATTGTGCTGAGAAAACTTTTAATAACAATTCTGAATTTGCTAGTTCTTTCCCAGTCTATCAAACTGATTCACAATCTCATAGTGCCAATCACTTTCCAGAATCCATTAAAACTCTTTTCTCTGAAATAGATCAAGCATAAAAAAGGGAGGAGTACATAGAAGCAAAATAATTTTGGATTATGCAAATCCATTTTTCAGTTTCTGAGAAGTGATTACAGAGTTTTGCACTTGTGTTTAAAGATCCAGAGAGCACATTCTTCATACATAATTTTTTATAACTTTATTTATTTCCTCTGTATATTCTTAGACTATTGCCAATTTTTTGGACCAGTTCTATCTTACTGAATCTTTCTTAAGATATATTATCCTGAATCAAAATCTGGATGCAGCATGTGTAGGAACAATATTTTTATTTTCTTTATGACAATTTGTTTAATGTAGTTAACAAATTAGAACAAATTGCAGAGTCATGTTGAATGTTTCCAGTCCTAGTAACATAGGATTCTGATCTTTTTTAAAGAAATGACAACTCCTCCTCAGGACCCTTGTAAACTGAGTAATTGGAAACCATCAACATAGAAATACAGTTTAGCACTTTTTTCATACAAGGCATTACATTCTAATATCTAATGTTGCAACTGATTTGCCACCTGATTTGACCAGTCTCACAGAATCCTCAAAATATCCTGTATTTATCCTCATCAACTTAGCATTTCAATCAAAGTTGGGAAGCTTACTTTGCATTTCCTTGAACAGATAGTGCATATAAATACTAAATGAAACTGGCCAAATACTTATCTCTGGTGAATTTCCCTGTTGATACTTATGCTGCTTTTGCCAGAGAAGTGTCTATTTATCCTTTCTATTTGATTATTCTTTGTGAGGTATTCCCTCCTGCCTTCTGACAGCTATCTTTATTTAAATAGCCTTTGCTGTGGATATTTTTCAAAGATTTCTTGAAAGTCTGTATTAATCACAGGCAATAGTTGCCTCTTCATGTGTAATTTTACATCAATCTAAAAATAAGAGCCAGTTAGGTCTACCATTATCATTTGCCTATACTTCATCTGTGTGTCCTCTATGAAGTTGGAATCCATATTTACCAATATAGCTTAACACAGAATCTTCTAACAAGAAAGTATCTAAAACTGATTATCTAAATATTGTACTATAATTTCTTATTTTTACCAATTCCAAAATGAAAATGAGACTACATGTTTAAATTATAAACTCTCAATGTTTGCAAATATATAACATTGGTGAACTATTGAGTTCTTAAATTTAACAAATGAAAATATATGCATTTAAATTTGACATTAAATAAATGATAAATAATTTAAACATATATACCAAATATTCCATGAAACATATTTATACTATAAAAATGTTTATCTGAAATTGAAACCTAACTAGGCATCCTGTATTTCATCTGGCAGCCCTAAAATTGGTATACTATATAGCTCAGTGTGCATCTTGTTACATTAATAATTTCATAACAATAACCAAGATAGTTCCTTTAAAACTTTAAGAAAAGTATGATATATCACAGGTAATCTATATTTATTTACTTTTCTAATTAGGTCTACAGCAACCTGTCTGTATGTTAATTTATAATCTAACACTGCAACTACATAGATTTTGAAGGCTAATTTTGAACCAGCATCTTTCTTTACAATATTACTCAATAAAAATTAAGGCAAAACTTTCGTTCAGCATTATAGTATTTTATTTCCCCAAATATGAATTTTCTCCTCTTTGTAGTCTAGTTTTTATACAACTATCATAGTTTAAAATCATAGTTTATATTATTAGATTTGGTGTCTAATTTAAATTGTAACTCAGTTGCTTCTGGCAGTAGGCGCCTCCTTCCCTGTGCTTCCCTATGTCCAACAATAATAATAAATGCATGAATTTTTCTCATTCCAGTCCCACTGAACTTTTATCTTAAAAATGTAATAAGAGTCTTGGCAATAGACTCATGTCAATACTCATTTTCAACATTTTAAACATTGATGTTTTCGTAAGTTAAAAAGGAATATTTTAATGTGAATTTAAGAGGAAAGTTTAGGCACTGCTCACCAGAAATGACTTCAAACTGATTTTATTTTACATAATAAGATAACTTCAAACTTCTCTTATTGACTTTAAAAAACTCCTGTTCCATTTTTCTTTAATGTTAATCTTAGTTTTTTAAGCAATAAATTTTAATTTTTAACCAGTTTTAAGTTTATAGAAACATTGATTAAAAATACAGAGGGTTCCTATATACTCTCTGATGCCCACATGCAGGGGCTCTTTTATTAATAGCACCTTGTAGTGGTGTGATACATGTGTTAGAATTGATGAACTATTTTCAATAATCTATTCTTTTTTTGTTTTTATTTAGTTGTAGATGGACACATTTATTTATTTTTATGTGGTGCTGAGGATTGAACCCAGTGCCTCACACTTGCAAGGCAAGTGCTCTACCACTCAGCTACAACTGCTGCAACCCTTCAATAATCTATTTTTAATTAAAATCCATGACTTACTTACGGTTCACTCTGTGTAGCACATTCTGTGGAGTTCTGACAAATTTAGAGAAACACCTGATTTTTATAGTATCATACAGAATAAATAGACTACCCTAAAAATATGCTGCATTTCTACTCATCACAACCTCTCCTTGAATTCCTGGGAACTGCTGCTGATCTTTGTACCCAGAGTTTTGCCTTTTCCAAAATGTCTTATGGTTGGAATCAAACAGTATATAGGTTTTTAGATTGGCTTCTTTCACTTAGCAATATTCACTTAAGTCTTCTCCACAGCTTTCCATAGCCACATTCTTCATTTCTTTTTTACTGTAGAATAATATTCCATTGTAAAGATGTACCACAGTATCTTTTTCCTTTTACCTATTGAAAAACATCTTGGTTGCTTTCAAGTTTGGGCAATTATGAATAAAATTTCTATAAGCATTTGTTTGTAGATTTTAAAGCTGCTATAAGCATTTGTTCATAGATTTTTATGTGGACATTCATAGGCTTCTTAAAAATCTTGGATTCATTTGTTTCCTTCTTTTGTCAGAATTTTGAATTCAGGTAAGTAATGAGTACTACAATATGACACTCATTATATTACAATTTTCTGTATTAACTCTTATTCAACTCTTCTGACAGAAGCTAATTCAGAGGATTGTAGAATCATTTTATGCTATTTCAGTTACTATGAATGTTTATTGTTTCCCTTTCACTTTTGTAATATAATGTGATTAGCTCAATGCTGCTGTTATCATAGCCAAATAAAAAGTATTGGTGTCTTTGTCAGGGGTGAATATGATAGAGATGGTTTTTGTGTAGTCCAATTTGAAATGAATGACACCACCTCTCAGTGGCCTTTTTTTTTGTACCAGAGACTGATTTCAGGGGTACTCAACCACTGAGCCACATCCTCAGCCCTATTTTGTATTTTATACAGAGAAGGGTCTCACTGAGTTGCTTAGCGCCTCACCATTGCTGAGGTTGGCTTTGAACTCGTGATTCTACTGTCTCAGCCTCCTAAAGTGTTGTCAATGGCCTTTTAATACCATTCTTACCTCAGTTTGTAAAGACTAGACCACCAGAAGGAGATGAATTAAGCCACTGGGCAAGACTTTATTGGAATACACGCTCTCCAGCCGAATCCTCCTGTGCCCGGGAGGATGGCGCTGGGGCTCCGGTGCACAAAGAATTTCAAGAAAGCCCGGTCAGGAAGGGGAGGGCTTGGGGGCAGGAAGAGAAGGCCAGAGTCCTTCCTTGATAGGCCAGGAAAACACACTGATTGACAGGAGGCATGTCTACTGGTGCCCTCAGCATCTGGCTGGTAGCTCCGCTCCGCAGCCACTGACGGGTTTCCCTGATTGGACATCTTGGACCCTGACCCGACCTAACACAGTTCATACACCATTACTAAAACAAGGTATAAATGATCAAGTGACTTTCAAGTACCTTATCTAATAGATGAGGATTTACTCATTGAAGCTATATTGTCTTGTATTCATGTGTTACATAAAGTAGCATATCAGAAAAGTTAAGTCAGTCTCAGACAACTGTTCAAATGTAGAATATTCAAATTTTAGAATTATTCCTAATAAAGAGCTTAAAATATGAGATAATCTCCATTTTTTTCATATTAAGATAATTATATACTGCATTTGTGGCTTTTGCAAACATAGCTGTAATTACCCCTGGCATTGTGTTGCTTACTGTCTTTTTTCCCACTTATTAAAGCTATTTATTTACAACAAATGCTTGGTATGCAAACATCAGTCTGATGTTAACAAAAGTGAAGCCCAAATTTGTAATTAGCTACAGCTGTACATGCTGCTTCCTTTATTTGAAAGTCTTCTATCATTGTGAAGCTGGTTAGCTCATTTTATTCTTTGTGGAAAAAATCTTACATACCAGATAAAGGCCCCAGTCTCCATATGCTGATTTTAAATCAACTATTACATGTTCTAATTATAATGAAAAATACATTTTACAGTAATAGTTGGATTGAAAGGTGGGAAAAAAAGGTGAAAACACTAAGGAAAGTTGTGTGCATTTTGCATTAAATAAATATGAATATTATAACCAGTTGATAATCCAATCATAAATTCAAAGTCCTATGTCCGAGTTTAATAGCACTAAATACCAATAATCAAAATCAAGTATATCTCTTATATCACAGACCAAAATATAACCTGTTTTACTTTTTAGTATAAGTAAATCCTATTCAATATGTAGCCCAATGGTGAATAGATTAAATAGAAAATACCCTAGGCCCTGTGATCATGGAAAAGTTGTTTAATATTTCTTGTCTTCAGTTTATGCTTCTGCAAAATGAGGTAACAGTAGTGTATACTTCATTATTCTCTTGTGAAAATTAAATGAGTTAACATTCATCAAATACTTACAACTGCTTAATATAGAGTACTCTTCTCTTCCTAAGTACTACTCCAAATATACTCAGAAATGAAAATTTAAAAACCTAGTGAAGTTGGGCTAGCCCCAAAGACAACTCTAATTTTCTTGAGATAATTCCATTTGACATATAAAAGATGAAATGTCAAAGAAAGGAGTCAACTTTTAGAAGAATGAGGGAAAAAGACATGTTTAAAAAGAAACTCACTCTAAAATATTAAGCTGTAAGATCAACAGTTAGAACTTCAATTTATTGATGGATTTTTTAAAAATATTTATTTTTTAGTTGTAGGTGGACAGAATATCTTTATTTTATTTTATGTAGTGCTGAGGATCGAACCCAGTGCCTCGTGCATGCTAGGCGAGCACGCTACCACGGCACCATAACCCCAGCCTCTATTGATGGATTTTGCTTAGATTAAAACATTCATTTCAGAACTTAGGCTTATTTTAGAATACTATTTTAATGTAAATATTTCTAAAGTACACACACACACACACACACACACATATAAATATCAGTAAATTTATGTGGTTTTCAGATGGAATCCTAAAGGGTAATAATTAAGATAAATTACTTGAGAATATTATGTCATTTTATTCTTTAAGATGGACTCCTAAGTTAACATCAAGTTTTTAAGGCTGAAAGTACTTTTTTATAAAACAGTGTACTCTTACTGATAAGTATTAAAAATGAATCCAGTATTTATTTTTGAAAAAAAAAAATATATTGATTGAATGTATTGTGATAACTGAGTAACCAGAGTATATGTTTTCATTAGTTTCAAGGTGAGATGGCTGAGCACGTGTGGGTGCCTGCTTGTAAGGTGGAGTGGTAAGGAGGAAAGAAAGGGGAAGACAGGATTAGAGGGGAGTAGGTCTTTGATTCTTGAGGAGAACAATCTTACATAATACAAAGCCCCATACAGTATTGAAATTTATGATTTTGAACTCTGTTTAAAGTTATTACTAATGTGCAGATAAAGCCCAAACTCAAAGTAACAATCATGTAAAATAGTTAAATGTCGAAGTAGCTTGTGTCAGGCATCCATAATTAAGGTTTTTTTTGGGGGGGGGGCAGGAAGTAAATTTTTAATACTCATTCAGAAGAGATTTTTGAAAGTTGCTTTGGCTTCTGCAGTCATCTTGAAAATTCTGACTTCAGATCAACAGTAGGCAGTGGAATTCAATTTGACATCTTATGACTTGAAGGCCACTATCAATACTGACAGCATTAACAAAGGAGGTATGTATGGCTACTTTTGTAATTATCTCACAATATCACTCTCTAGCTCCTGAGAATTGCTTGAGGTCCTCACTATTCTCATTTGAATGCAGATTTATGGAAGTGATAAGCATTTGAGGCACAAAAGGTGAAAAAACAATAGTTGTCTAGAGTTCTTGTAAACTCTACAAGATTCTAGATTTTTCTTTCTTCTAAACTATTGTTGCCTGTCCATTGATGTGGAAATTGACAGATTTTTGTGACAAAACTGCTAAAGGTTTTTCTTCCCACTGTTTTCTGAATTAAATTTTGACTATACTTCTTTTTACTTTTCTTTGATTGTTGCATTCAATTTCTTACTTGAATCTTGTGTGAGCTTGCTATGCTCTGTAGACTCTTTATCATAGGCTAACTAATGGCTTTGGTTATACTTTAATTGATTGGACAGCATCTATTCTGGATACTGTGTTTTTCTGTTTCTCCATATTTTCTACTCTCAAGGGTCCAGCTAATTTGGTGCTCTTGTCCTTTTGCATTAAGGTAACCACAACTATGTGTGGTGTAGCGGCACCATCAATGTCTACAAGAACCGCACTGGGGCTTTACTATTGCCATCCATGATTTTCCTCATATTCTTGAATCCTGAATTTAAAAAGTATTTTAGTATCTATCATGATACATTATTTTTCCTTTATATGAGATTATTCACTTTCTATTCCTATCTGTCTTAATTTTCATATATTCACCAAGTTTTAACAATTTTAAATAGCAGTTTAAGTGTGTTTTTGCCTTTACTATAAATGAGTTATTTCTTTGTTGCTACAATAGACTATTATATTTTTATAGCACAGTTACAAACAATAAAAAATTAGTTAAAAGTGCCGGTAGGGTGGCTATAATTACACTTGAAATTTCCTTTTCCTGTTATCAATATAAGACTATGACCCAGAACTTGACTAAAAGATTTACTTACTACCTAAGAAAGTAAAAATTGTTTTTGAGGTAACAAGTTTATCTTTAAAGGAGTAAATTTAAGATTTTTTAAATTTATTGTTTAGCTGAATTGTAATTAGAGCTTCCTGAGGATAGTTTCCTCAAAATAGCCCACTTATGCAGCTTACTTAGCAGAAAGGATTTAGGTAGTAAATTCCTAATCATAATGAAAATAAGAGAAGGATGAACTTAAGTTAAAAAAAAAAAAAAAAAACAGAATCAAGACTAGTCACAACTACAAAAGGATCAAGGTAAGAAGATTTACATGTAAGTCTATGCTTGTAGCATATCTCCAATGTTTTATACATGGCAGGCCCCTGAGTACAGCATATTTGAAATATCATAGCATTTACCTATTTTCATCTGTTAATCTACTACAGAGTGAAGTCATTCAAAGCTGCTAAAGACATCCTAAGGCTCACAATACAATTCCTGCCACAATGTCTGAGAATCTACCCTTCCTTAGGCAAAGCCATTTAGAAGATGTCCACCAGTCTTTGATACTGCACATTTTCACACAATATGACCCTTTCTGTGTTCACTTTTCTCTGACTCTTAACCCCCATAATCCAACTTCGCCTTTAATGTTTTTAAACCATTTATCATGTTAGCCTAGAAATAAACCTAATCTCTCTACAGGATGTCAACATATAAACTAACCTACTTCTTCACAGGGAAATGGAAGATATTAGGTGGGATATCCCTCAACTTCTGAATCTTCTCATCCTGAAAACAAATTGGAATGTGCTTCTGATAGCTTCCAGAGAAAAATTTCTCCTCCTGTCTTATGAATTTAATTTTTTCTCCTCATTTCATTTATCTCTTTCTCTACTGAATTCTCAACAAGCTGCTCTCTCCTACAATGAATCTCAAATTTAGCTTTACATTGTAATTTCTTGGAAATTACATGATTTTCCATCTAAAAGTATTTATTGCTGTGTTTTACTTCTCAAGATTTATGTAATTGATGTGGCCTGGGCATTAGGGGATTTAAAATTTACACAAGGTGATAAAGATGTAAATCCAACCTTGAAAAACCATTATTTTCTAGTTAATTTTCCCCAAACATAAAGTCCTTAAAATTATCTCCATATGGATAATTTAAAGAAATTCGCTGTCTAAATCTATGACAATTTATCAAATTAAATAATGATGAGATTTAAAAAATAAATGTGATAGAACTTCATGAGTTTTCATATTTATTTATATTTTTAAATATTTTTTAGTTGTATATGAACACAATATCTTTATTTTATTCATTTATTTATATGTGGTGCTGAGAATCGAACCCAGTGCCTCACGCATGTTAGGCAAGTGCTCTACCACTGAGCTACAGCCCCAAGCCAAGAGTTTTCATATGTATTGAGAAAGAGAAGAATGGAAGGGAGAGAGAATAGAAGGAAAAGGGAGAGAAACAGATGAAGGCAAGAGTTAGCTTTTCTTTGCAGAAGAATAATAACAAACGAGGAAAGAAAATTGGAACTAGAAAATCTACCTTTGGCAATCACACAACAGTAGTTTAATCCAATAACAAATTTTAATGGATGTTAAAACTAGTAGGTGAAGAGTATGATGAGACACAGAATTTTACATACACTATCAAAGTTCCTCCTCACAAAACATCTAATTAATTGAACACAAGAAATAAGGGAGTAAAAAGTGATTGTACATTTACAAAATCAAATGATCAAATTTATAATAACCAATAAGAGATCAAATATCTTGCATCACACTGTAACAGGAAAATGCTGGATCATTGTGTCAACTATCCAGAACAGCAGTGCCAGGTCTAGACATGTGGAAATCTGGGGCAACTGTGTTTGATAGGCACTGTACAAGTTTCAGAAACCTCAAAGTGGTAAAATTCAAGGAAAGACTGAAGAACTGTTTCATATTGAAGAAGTCTGGCTTTATTAGACAACTAAGTATAATGTGAAATCTGGCATTGGTTTGCATTCACCTGTGGGAAAGCAGACAACAGAGAATAGATAAACAAGATAGTATCAGGAACTGTCAAATAATATGATGACACAAGGTAGTTTGAGAGACAGCGACTGGGAAAGGGACTGTGAGGAAGAGATTGCATTAGCTTGATAGGTCAAAGTAAGCCTTCTTGAGATGGTTCTATTTGAGGTGAGAAAAGTCATATAGAAGCCCAGTTGATGGCATTCCTGGCAAAAGGAAAAACCAATTCAAATACTCTGAGTATTGAGAGAAAGAGAGAGAGAGAGAGAAGAATGATGTGTCTGGAGCAGAGTGATCAAAAAGAGTAGCATGGTAGAAGTGAGATCACATAAGGAATTTGGATTTTATGCCAGTTACAGTAGAAAGCTATTTAGGTGAACAGAGTCCGAGGGGATTTCTGAATCACACAAAGAAGGTGACACTGGTGCATTCTTTGTTCACATTCATTTGAAAAATGTGTCTAACAGTATATATATTTTAGTTTTTATTTGTCTTTATCATAATTAGTGGTATTTCCTAAGAATTTCCTTTTAGATCCTCTACTTTTCTTGCAGTACAAGTAGTTCTTCTTTGACAATCCATTTCTATGATTTTATCTAACCCTATATACACTGATGACTCTCCAGAATGAATCTTTTCTGAGCTCCAGAACCACTGTTCATCAGCTCACCATCTTCTTCTCAGACCAGCTCTCCCTTTTGCATTCCTTGACTTAGGGAAAGATATCATCATCCACTCAGAAAACTTGTAGATAGCCTTGGCTACTCGAGATACTTAATAAGCAACTCAAATCAAATTTCCTCATTAAAATCACTTTTATTTATCTCGTTCTTTTATCCTACTGTAATACTACTGGTATTGGTTCTCTCTTCATTATCTCTCTCAAACCATATACTGCAAATGCCTCTGACTTTCCTGTTTCAAGTGTCAGCTGAGCCAAATCCAATTCATATACTTACTATTGCCAAAATGAACTTTCAAAAAATACTTTTGACCAAGAGACACTCATGCTTAAGACAGTTTGTTCAGGGAAGGCTGCTCAATGTGTCTCCATTGCCAAGTGATTAATATAGCCATAGTAATAATTGCTAGGATGCTGTTGACAGTCATGATAATGATGATATTTTAGCCATGATTCCTATAGGATAGACCCTGACTTCAAATTTACACATATGTATAACCATTTTATACTCATATTGATTATGAAGAAGTAGGTTCTATTATTATTTCTTCTTTACAGATGAGTTAACTGACGCATTCGGTTGAGTAACTCAACTAAAGATATATAGTCAGTAAATGGTAGAGTAGGGATATAAACAATTTAAATTCAGGGTCAATGCTGACTAAAAAACGTAGTACTATATATATATATATGCATATGTGTATATATATATTTTTTCTACCATTTGAAAATATAAACTAATCTCATTTCTCATACATATGTCTCTTTTGTGTCATACTCTTTGGATAGTATGAACATGTTTCATACCCCAGACCAACATCATTCTCTCATCTTCCATTACTTTTTCATGAAGTTGCTCTGGAATTAATATCTCTTTCCCCTTTGTTACCCAGTGAGAACATATCCATCCTTCAGTGCTGTCCAAGTTTATTTTGTCTACATCTAAAAAACCTCTAATTGATGTTGGGTATCTATTAGTGCCATAGCAATCTGTGTCTTTCTCTGTTATAGTAGCTAACAGTCTCTACATCCTGGCATCTTTCCTGTTTATATTTCTCTTAACATAAATATATCCTTGAAGGTGATATCATCTTTCATTTCTATATCCCAGTGCCACATACAGTGATTGGCAAGTAATATCTCACTTTTTAATAAAAGATTGAATATATGCCACCACCATCCATTGCTGTCTCTTTCCAACTCAGTTTCATGGTTTTCCAGTAGAGCAGGTGATTTTTAAAAATAAGTAGATAATAAAGGGATTTTGAAAAAAATGTGGGGAATGGTGGGGTGGGGAGGAGAGAATATAAAAATGAGAGGATGAGAAAGTCCCTGAGTAGAGGGAATCTACCAAGTTGTTCATACATAGGTAAAGACAATACTTAGCTAGCTAGAGGGTAGTGTTAGTATGTAAGGATACTGGGGAGAGGGATGAATGTTAGGATGCTATGAGGGAGAAAGGGATACATGAAAAATTGAAGCCTGAAAGATGATGATGCGAGTTTCAGTTTTGTCTGATAGGATGAAAGGAACTCAACTTTCTAAAAATTTAATAACTATCTTGTTTCATTATAAAAATAACTACATTTCATGGAGATAAAAACATCTAAGCAAAGCCATCTTGTACTAAACTGTCCTTTTTATTCCACTAGCCTGTAGATATTCAATTACAACTACAAAAAAAAAGTCCATCATTTTTGTCAAATTGAAATTTTGGAATTAAACTAATGATTTTTACATTTAAATGTATTGACTAGGGAGATAGAAAGCCATGTAAAGAGCACCAGTGAGTCCCTTTGGAATGAAGCATTTTAAAAAGAATATAGGTGCTAGGAAACAAGGCTGAATAACCTGAAATATCTAACCAAAATAGAAGTTTAAACATTTAGAGAAGGTGGATACTTGGAAAGCTGTTCACTAGTCCAAGTGTTCCAGCCTAGAAAGGTGGAAAATAAAATGCTATTTACAAGTTTCCACTGGTTTGTTATATAAAATGTGTCGTGCATGTGATATCTAAATTTAAAGTAACATGATTTAAACTGCAGTATGTGATGAAGAGTCCTCTGAGGTCACTAAAGCTTTGATTTTCCAGTTAGCTTATTTTATAGCTAGTGCTTTGGAAGCCATCAAGTCCATAACGAGATAGATCAATCAGATTGTTTTTATTGGTCTACTGCGTACCATACACTATACACTGCAGTATTCATTGAATCAGACTGTTTGGGAACAGCAGCTTTAACCTTGAGACTTGAGCAGAGAAAATAACGGCTTCAAAATTAAATCTCCATGAATTATATATATTCTTATGTAAAATTGAATTTTTAAACAGTGTCAATTGGTATCCGTTGGTAATGAACCAAGTGCAGTTATTTCAAAGAGGAATCATGATCAATCCATCACGTTTACTGATTTAAAGTAGCTTACTAAACTCTAGCATCAGATTTTGCAATGATTCAGAGAAACAATATTTTAAAAGGACTTCAGTAATACTTCAGTAATAATCTAAAGATAAAACAAAAGGTGTACATGACCTTCAAAAGTTGCTTCGAGTGCCTATAGTGATTTTGTTGTTCTGCATTTGTTTTTATGCCTTGTAAGAAAAAAAATCTGAGGTAAGTATAAAAGATAATGCAAGCCAATCATGAAGTACAGAAATGGAACACTCCTGGTGCTCAATAAATGTTAATTATTTCTCTCAGTCTTTTGAGATTTCTCAAAGGTTGGTATAAAATCCATAAATTGCCTGACCTACTAGTCTCCTAAGTCCAGGTACTGAGTTTTACAGTGCTCAGATTTCTCCACGAAAAGTCAAGGTCATGCTGAGACTGTATTTCTAATCAAAAGAAAGCTGGTAGAATTGGTGCTAGGAATAACTAAGAAAGAATAGTGTTTCCTCAAGGACACAGACAGGCATTCACATTTCAAATCCAAATAAGTAAAACATATAACCAGAAGTAAAGTCCATATCCAGAATGTCTAACCTGTGAGACAGGAGCATGGAAAGAGAATCTTTATGAAGTAAAAATGAAATTCATAGGTGGCAGGAATTTTTTTTCAGTTTTTTAGAGTTCTTCTAAGTTAAAGTTTTTACACACAACAAAATGGTCATTTATAAAAAATTAAATACCATGAGTCAGATGGGAAAAACAAGGCTAGTGGTCAGTGTCTTATTGAAATGATTAAATTTCATGATGTAGCTCCCATCTTAGCAAGGAACTGGATGAAAACTCAGATCCCTGGAGCCAGGTGCAGCAGCACACGCCTGTAATCCCAGCTACCAGGGAAGCTGAGGCAGGAGGCTCACAAGTTCAAAGCCAGCCTCAGCTACTTAATGACTTAGTAAAGTCCTAAGCAACTCAGCAAGACCCTATTTCTAAATAAAATATTAAAAATGCCTAGGGTTGTGGCTCAGTGGTTAAGCACCACTGGGTTAAATCCTTGGTACCAAAAAAAAAAAGGAAAAGAAAAGAAACCCACTTGGAATTTATTAGTAAGTTTAAGAAATCAAATAAACAAATAAATATTATGCATATAAATGATGTATGAAATTCCAAATATTGTATAAATTTGATTTATATTGATCCAGGTACTAGGTGGTCTGAGGTTTCATGATGAAAGTTTTTAGTACCAACAAATGAACAAAACCAAAGTGAGCAGGGGGCTCTTACTGAACTCCCCAGAGCACTCTGAACACTTGGTATGCTATCATCCCATGTGACACCAGACAGCAGGCACCACCTCCAGAATTCACCTTTAGACTCCCACAGAGCTAATCCTTCCACATCTATTAGGAAGCATTTAACTAAGAAATACAATATTTCAGAGTCTTAAAATTAAAACATTAATTCTAAATTTTTGATGAATATACTTTAAAAGGAGTCAAAATTTTATTCAACTTATAGATGAAATAAAATGTCTATGCTTTATCTTACCTTTTTTGTTTTCCTTCTCTGACACTGTATTATAAGTGACATAAATACACAGTCAGATCTATTGGACCCATCACCATATATACTCATCACCTACTAGGTGCTCATACAATATTGATGGAATGGTACATACATGAAGAGCTAGATAAATGTTTCTACTGCTGAATTAAAAATCAAAGAATCTTCTCTTATCTCTTGACTTTTCTAAGATAACCTTGACTCTTTTTCTATGTCAATTTCTTCAAATGGTCCTAAATAACTTGGCACCAACTTGTCTTTCTGGTATTATTTTTTGCATCAATATTTTATTTTACTTCTTGGCATTCACTAAAAATATCCCATGCTTTCCTCAAGTTTTTCTTCTATTAAACCTAGAAATACATAAATACTTGTTGAGAAAATTTTATGCATGCTATTTATGATACAAAGTAAAGTATCAATCAACTTTCTTATTCTCTCTCCCTACTGTGATTTTGTTAAAACAGGAATAGCATGATAAATTAACTTCTTCCTTTCTCTCAGTCTAACTCAGTATCTTCAACATGATGGTTTTTCAAAAAATAATTGTGGGTTAAAGAAGAGATAAAGAGAATTGGTATCACTAGATGTTAGTGCTAAATAACCATAGTAACTAATAATTTGACAAAATGTAATTATTAGTTTTGTCTACTAGGACAGAACTATTGACTTGGAGCAACAGGAACATTCAGATCTGGAAGAGCTGGGGGCAGAACGTCTCATCAAAGTCACAGTCACAGTGTCCAAGGACCAGTACCTAGGCAGAAGTCATCTCTTTGACATTTTCTTTTTCTCTCTTTTTTATTCCTTTGGTACTGAGGATTGAACTCAGGGGTACTCGACCACTGAGCCACATCCTCAATCCTATTTTGTGTTTTATGTAGAGACAAGGTCTCCCTGAGTTGCTTAGCACCTCATCCATTGCTGAAGCTGGGTTTGAACTCACGATTCTCCTGTCTCAGCCTCCCGACATTTTCTTAAAAATTTTCTAAACCTGTGGCAGCATATCACCAAGACTTAGACATCTTAAAATAGCTGCAACATTTAAGAACATAAATGTGACAATTTCAATTCAAATCATCTATGGGTCAAAATTTAGGGATAAAAGGGAGGAAGTCCTAACAAAGTTTTATATTTAAGAAAAACTTCCAAGGATTGCACAAAATGCACCATTGGATATAACTAAGTTTTATAACAGACACTTCACAAAAGCTGATATAGAGTTCATGATGGAAGAAAACATTTCATAATTTACTGCAAGTCAAAATTATTCCTCTCTGCCCTCTTTGCCCTCAAACATTCATTTTGTAACAGACAAGGAAATTCAAAAAGAGCTACTGTTCATCAGAGCAAGATACCCTAATGGGAAGAGTGTCCTCCATTATGTTCACACTGTATGGAAAGATACTGGGATGGAATGACTCATTCAACTGATGTTTCAATGACTCCTACGTTTGATTCAGTTCAAGAAACATTTCTTGGTCATCAGCCATGTCGCACATGCTGAAGTCACTTTGTATAACAGTAATATGGGCATTAGAAGTTTTTCAGATTCACATTGCCTTCTGTCCTCGCCCTAACACTTACTTGTTACCTGGGCTTTGCTAATAATAATAATAAAACATTTGTTGAGGGTTTACCAATTGCCAGACACCATGCTAAGCTGTATGTCATTTCATCTTTATAACAAACTAATGAGATATACACCATGATTATAATTATTTTCAATAGGTGAGGAAACTTTAGCTTAAGCAATTAGTTTGCCCAAAGTGACACAATTATTACATAACAGACGTAGGATGTCAAGCAGCCAAGTTATAATGATCACTTCATATTCTCTTCCAATTCATTCAAAATTTCTGATATTGTTTCCTTATCTGAAAAATACAGAAAGAAGAACTTCCCTTCTGCATTACTATGGCAATTAAAAATACTGTGGTACAAATGACAGAAATAAGGTATCACATCTATCATAGTAGGCATGCATTAAATCATCTCCATTATAATTCAGTATTACATTTGTCATTGAATTTCCCTCCTTTGATATTTCATGGTTACAGCTATACAATTTAAAATTCTCATATACTACTTGTCTTATTTCCTAATTGTTTTCTGCACACTCTGCTTTTTCCCTAAATAAATAATTTATATATTTAAGAGTGAAAATTATAACTCATATAGTCCATATTCCACTTAATTCAGCCACTCAAAATTGAACTTACCTTCAATTCATTTCTATACTGATTTATTGGTGAGATATTTGAGTTACTCTTTTTTTGAATCCATACGTATTTTTAGAATTTGTTCTAATTAGCTATACATTACAGTAGAATTCATTTTGACACATTGTACACAAATGGAGCACAACTTCTCATTCCTCTGGCTGTACATGATGCAGAGTCACATGGGTAGTGTAATCATACAAGTATGTAGGGTATTAATGCCTATCCCATTCCACCATCCTTCCCATCTCCATACCTCTCCCATCTTCTCACTCTCCTCTGCACAATCCAAAGTTCCTTTGTCCCCCCTGCCATTATGGATCAGCATCTGCTTATCAGAGAAAACATTTGGCCTTTGGTTTTTTGGGTTTGGCTTGTTTTGCTTAGCATGGTATTCTACAGCTTCATTCATTTACCTGCAAATGCCATAATTTCATTCTTCTTTAAGGCTGAGTAATATTGCATCATGTGCATGTACCACATTTTCTTTATTCTTTCATCTGTTGAAGGGCATCTAGGTTGATTCCGTAGTTTAGCTATTGTGAATTGTGCTGCTATAAACATTGATGTGGCTGCGTCACTGTAGTATGATGCAATGATAAGTCCTTTTTTAAGTCCTTTGGGTATAAACCGAGGAGTGGGATAGCTTGGTCAAATGGTGGTTCCATTCTAAGTTTTCTGAAGAATTTGAGTTTCTCTTTATTTGCAAAGAATCCATTTCTTTCACTGTGATGATAAACTATTACACTGGAATCCTCTTCTTCTCTTCACAGGCATCTTTTACATCTACAATAGTAAAATGAGAAATTAAAATGTGCCAAGTTTGCATACATTTCTAAGGACATATTTCTAATCTATATGGAAGCCTGCTCGTTGGCTGTCACCTAATCTGGTAGTTTTAGAAATGTGTATTGCCTAATCAAAGATTTAAAAACAACTATTACTGAATTCATCTTTAGAATTGCTGAATAAAGGTCTGATCCCCAGAAGGATAGGGCTGAAGAAAGGACTTAGAATTTAATTTTTCAGAAGATAACTGAAAATTGAGAACAAAGGGTAACTGCTCTAGGTAAATTATATATGTTTATAACATTCTTAATATTTTCTTATATATCTTACATCATAAATGCAACTCTCTGGGATATGCTATTTCTTTAATGCCTTCTAGAATCTATGTTGACTTTAATTGTTGATTATACTATACACTGAAAAACCCACTTGTTTCTAGAGTGAAAACTTGTCTCCTACTGCAGGAATAGGAATTTTTAATTGAGAGTTCCCCAGAATGCATGCCAGCTTCCTTTATTCCACAAGTGACTGCATCCAGAGGAGGTATGAGGTCTTATTTGAAGACTGATGTGATTCCATTAGGATAATGGCTGTTAACATTGGCAGTTCCATCTCTTTCCTTCCACACAAGGAGAGCTCAAATTCAGGTTAAGTATGACTATTCTGCAGATTGAAATTTTCCATTTTGGTAGCAGTTTAAAGGTTTAGATTTGTAGGACAGGAAGGTGGAAAAAACAGATTTGGCCCTTATACTTAAATTCACTAGGAACAATTTGAATAATGAAGGGGCATTTGTTCTCCATCTGATTGACTTCTTTTCATGTCAGTTGATTTGAAGTTTCAGATGAGTAAAAAGGTTTATTAGGTACTGAAGGCCTAGACATTCACCCCCAAATCCACATTGAGCAAGAAAACTTGTTCTCATTATTTTGGCTTTAAAAAAAAAAGAAACTACTTTAAAAGCTTGTATTTTTCTTTTAACAATTGCCATATTATAGATGTAACTGAGTCTCTCTTTTGGTTAGTTGGAAATCTTATGTCTCAGTATACTAAAAATAACTTAAGCAAAAGTATTTCCCGCAGTTCATGATATATAGCCAATGTTAAGTAAATCTAATTTACTTTTTTCCACTCTAGATGTAAACACATAGTTTTTAGTTCAGAAAAATAAAAGTTTTGTTTAAAATAATTGATTAATCAAACTCTGCCTTACTTTTTTTTTTTTAATTTTTATTCTTGTTTTATTTAGGCTTACATGTTGACAGTGTAAATTGACTCATTGTACATAGATAGAATATGCCTTACATTTTTGTTTTGTTCTTACAGTGTTGATCTAACATGGAAAGACTCTTTAATCTATGGCATGGTTTTTAACCAGGAGTCCTTTTGCTTGGGTCATGGTTAAAGTATAGTTGTAAACAGACAGTATCAATTGGCTCAACAGCAACATTCTCTGAAAAACTGTAATTTGCCTTATTTGAGCCTTAGATACACATTATCCTTTGGCAAGATTTCATCCTAGGTTTGAATTTCTGTAGTTTCAAAATTAACAGGCTTAGAACTATAATTCTGAGACCCCCTGCAGCTAGGCTTCTGGATCCTAATTAATTCTCACCAATTAGATAGCTAAGTACAAGAGTTGAAAGGAAGAAATAAGTTAAAAGTTAATTTTCTGGCACTTTGTTTATTGCTGCTCTCAAAACATTTCCTGTAACCAGTGAAAGATGCTGATAGAAAATAAATGTATTAATATTCATTCACTATGATTAATATTTAACACACAAATTGGAAATGCATATTTCTTTTACCATACTCCTGTCTGTGGCTTCATTAAATAAAGACGCTTATAGCAGTGGTAATGCAGGATTCAGTCTCCTCACAGAACACTCTGGTTACATGGAGTCAGATAGCTGCACAAGGCCAGAACTAGCTGCCTAATATTGGGACTGTAGCTGCAACTGTATGTTATTAAACTGATGGGCACTGGTACTAGCCTTAGATCCACCTCACTATGGTAGATAGAGCATGCATCTCTGAGTGTTCTCAGAGGACCTATCTAGAATCTCATCTCCCTCTTCAGTGTTTTTATCATCATACAACTCTTTATATTAAATCTTTTTGCATTCAATGGCAGCAACGCTGTCCATTTCCTGAAATGATCCCTGACAGCTACCAAGATTCTCATGTTTAATTCTTGTGTCTGTGCTAATTTTGCAGAAACAAAGATGAATTTTCTAAAGTACTTCCATTTTTAATATATTTTAGTTCTATGCGTTAAGGCCTGAAAGGACTTTTTCATTCAGTCTTTACACTTGAAAGTAGAGTGCCATAGAAAGATCATTATAGCAAGACATTAAATTATATTCTTTTATCTTTACTATCACAGATGACATATAATTTTAAGTCAGACATTATTGATGTATAAGCTGTGAATAATTTAACAGAAATTAAATACAAAATAGGCAAACACGGGCAAAATTTTTACGATTTATAGTATTAAAAGTGTTGATAACATGTATGTTCTATCAATGTTTATCAAGGGTTACAGGAACTTGACTCATTCCATTTTCATCAATAAAAGAACTTTATTAAAAGGAGACTAGTGGAAAGGTTAGTTAGCTTTGGAAAGGATCAGTATCTAACCTTTACAAAAGAGAGAATGTTCCTATTTTTTTCCTAGCAGCTATGTTTTCTGGGCCATTTCCAGCTATGCAGACAGCACCAGATGTCAGCTGCAAGAAAATCAAGGCAAAAGAATGGAAATTTTTTAAAGTTATAGCAAAAAGCAAAACAAGGCAATAGATAATGACAAGAGTATCTGTTCAACCAGACAACAGTCATTACATGCATGTGTGGGGGGGTTAAAATCCAATTAAAATAAGACAAGTTTTTCTAATTAAGAAATTCAGGTTGAATTTTCACAATTTTGATCAAATCTAAACTATATAAAAACAGTGGAAGGAATGCATGGTAGGTTAAAATTTATGTATAAACCAATAGCCCACAAAGCAAAAGGCAGATACAATGTACACTAGACATATTTGTGATTAGCAGTATTAAGGCAGTTTGTACATGGAGAGTTTTATAATTGTTACTGAATTTGTTTGTTATAGAATAGTTAAAATGTGTTCAATTTGTTTTATATTGATTGGTTCCTTTTTATATTTCATTACAATAATATGTTAGGAGATAGATTCCCATTGTTTTATATTGCTGGGTAAACTACAAGCTGCCACAAATAGAGTCTAGGCAGGCTAAAATGGGGTTCTAATGGATAAAAAATTTGGATCTGAGAGAGCCAATCACCTTGTCATTCTTCCAAGACTTTTCCACTTAATGGCTTTTAGTGCCCAAGATAGTTATTTAATTTTCAAGTATGGACTTCAGTGAAGAATTAGAGTCGATGAGAACTTTATGGTAGTAGAAAAAAACAAGATAATGGATTATTTGTACTTCAGACTTAAACCACTGATTAGACTGTGTTTTATATAAAATGAAGACTTTTTTGGCCTCAGGTCTGTGTCATTTATTTCCCTAAAATACTTAAAATGTATAATAAACTTTGAATTGAACTTTGTCACTCTGAAATACTGTCATTAAAGTAAGATGAATAAAACAAGCATGCTCGGTCACAAGTTGCATGTTTAATTTTAGAGTTCTCTTATGTGATTCCTATCCACTGGATAAATGGCATCTGAATAACAGCCCAACATAGTAATAGTAGACCACAGCAGGATTTGTCTAAGTTTTACTTCCATTCCACCATGAAGTGTCCTTCTGCTTTTTCTGCAAAGGACATATTACCTATATATATTTATATTTTTGGTCAAATGGAAGATGTTTTCTTTAAGCAAGGATTCTGAATACTATAAAAGAACCAATCATGCATAAGTCAGACAATTCTCATTCATTACGAAAGAAAAATAAACATATATCACCTTACCTTGTTAGCAAAACCATGGCAGGGGTATCCTATTCCAGAATAAAGGTAATAAGAATAAACATGTCAGAATACTTGAAGACAGTTGTAAAGTCAAGGTATGCCATAATATATGTAATTTTAGTGAGAATTATATTCAGCTTTAAAGTTAAATTTGTACTTTCCTATGTTAAAATGCAATTCTTTACATATTTTATTTTCAAATGATTAAATCAAACTTACATATCTTGATTAGTCAGTACAAAGAAAGAAATATCATAAAACAAGTTTTCTGGCTTCGATAGCCAACAAGTTATATGAAAATGTCATGATGAATATTTGCTTGACAGGCTGCTTATTGCCCTGCTTCAAAAGGCTTTTTTCCACCAGGAAGGGTGATAAGAAATAATTAGAAATTATTTTCAATTATTAAGCCTTGCTAAAATAATCTTGTATCTTTGAACTATCTCTGCCTTAGGTATGGTTGAATAAACTAATAAATCCTCATAGTTAAATTTAACTGACTTGTGATATTTAAATATTATTTGATATTCTTTCCCTTCAGACCAGCTCAGCATAATTTAGCTGTTTTGTTTCCATGTAGTTAGTGAATAGAAATAATCAGCAACATTTTCTATGATATAAACAAGTCATTCTACAAATGTAAGTAAAAGTTTAAAACATCTTTTCATATTTCATTTTTTCTGACTTAAATATGATCTGTATTTTAATTTTGAAGAAATCTTTTTTCCTAATTTTTCAATTAGGAAATTTTTCAATTCATTATCAACTCATATTTGATTTTTGTACTGTAGTGTTTTTGTTTCCTTTCACTTTTCTGCACATTCCTTATTTTCTTACTTATAATCACTCTCTTAAACCTATAATCATCTATTCCAATAGTTAGCTAGAATCATATTAGTTTTAATGTTTTACAAAACTATCCACTCTAGAGATGTATCTCTTCTCCTTTATGTAGTTAAAACAAATTTTATCTATAAACATTTGTGTCCTTTAACATGGATTCATAATTATTGTTTTATATATTTGTCTCAACTCATATAGGAAATAAAAGAGATGTCAATGATATTAAAAATACTGTAATAAATACTGGGTTCTAATTCACTTAGATGGTTACCTTTACCAGGATTCCTTATTTCATCATACAGTTCAAGTAACTCTAAATGTCCTTTCATGTCCACCTGCAGGATGCCCTTTAGCATTTATTGTAAAGGATGAATTACCTTAGATTTGCTTTGTCAGAAACTGACAGTTTCTTCCTTGTTTTGAAGGACAGTTTGTTAGATACATAATTCTTGGTGAATAGTGACCTTTGCCCCAATTAACACTTAAAACATGTGATCCCAAAGCTATTTGGTCTTCGTGGCTTCTGATGAGAAATTGGAGGTGAATCATACTGAGGAGTCCTTGTGTTGAATGAATGTCTTCTCTACTGCTGCATTCAAGATTCTCCTTAGATTATGTCTTTTGGCAATTTGATGATATGTCTTGGTATAACTTTTTTGTTTGCTTGTTTTAATCCTTCTTGAGATCTATTGAGCTTTTTTGACAAGTAGATTGCTGTGTTTTATCAAATATGAGAACTTTCTGAACTTTATGTCTTTGAATATTATTTTACCCCATTCTCTCTTCAGTTCCCTGGGATTCCAATTAAGCATTTATTTTGCTTAATTGTGTCCCACAGTCTCTCAGGCTCTGTTCATTTTTCTTCATTCATTTCCCTTTCTGTACTTCAGACTGGCTAATTTCAGTGGACCTGTAATAAAGTTTGCTATTTTTTTTTAAATTCGACCTGATCAAATCTACTATCAAAACCCCATCATTTCACTTTAGCTATTAGAATACTTAGTTCTAGAAACCGTTAATTCCTTTTTGTAATTTTTATATCTTTGTTCATATTCTAAGACCTCATTTCTCCTGATTTCCATTAGCTCTTTGCTTTTGGTTTCATTTATGTTTTTCACTGCCTTTTGGATAAATTGATGCAAAGTCTCCATCAGTTACATAAATTATCTGGACTTCCTCAGAACAATTTCTGTTATTCTCTTCTGAGTTGGTCATACTTTCTTGTTTCTTGGCCTGCTTCAAAAATTTTTACTGAAAATTGGACTCTGGACATCATGTTCTTCCTCCTTATCAGGGTTCATTTTTGTTCCTTGCCATGGATAATAGTAGTTTGTTGAAAGGATAGAAGTTGGTGGATTAGAGGGAGGGTGCACATCCCAGCAGCTCCTCAACATTAGATTTACAAAGCAAGAATATGGCTTCTCAGGAAGGTGGACATGTAAGGGAAGTTACTGAAACTTAATACTGAACTGTAAAAACAAAACAAAACCTACAGAGTCACAAGTCAGAAATGAGAACATGAAAAATATAATAAGAGAGAGAAGCAGGGCCAGCCTGGGCACCAATGTGACAGCCAGTGATGGTAGCAAAGAGGAGAGGCAGCTCAGACAAAGGAGATGGCATGGCTGGCAGATAAGGAAATTACAAAATAAAGGATAATTGACTTGAGGTAACCTGTGAATTAGAGAGGAAAGCTGATTTTAATAGACACAGTCAGTAGGGAAAGTGAATCAGTGAAAGTAAATCCAAAAATGACTCCCAGTGGGAGGAAAAGCATTCTGGGCACTGAAAATGGCTGCCAGGCTCCCAGGGAAAGCTGCTACTGTGGCACTACTCACTGCTGGGGAAAAACCACTCACCTTACCAGAGAAAGCACTTGTCCACTGCAATGTGTTCCTAGAAGGTGGCTGAAATAGGCACAATGGAATAGGCACAAATAAAAGTGTGGACCATTCAGGCTCTGGATCCCAAGGGAGAAATCTCCCACTGTTTCTGGCACTACAGAGGACCCACAGGAGTGTCTGTACTCCAGGGAAGATACCTGTTATTTCATATTCACAGTGGTGAAAATGAAACCAGTGGGGAATTTCAGGTCCTCCCTCTCAATATCTACACTTATATCAAAAACAGAGAAAAATCCTAGAATAAAAAAGAATTACACACATAAGCACACATGTATAATAGAAGAAAGCAAATCCATCTCAATTGCGTTGCAAGTCCAGGACCTCTGAAAACATGAAGCAGCAGATTTCTCCCCCAAAATCACAACCCCCCAACAAAGGATCCTAAATATTCAGAAGTGCATGAAATTCCAGAGAAAGATTATTAAAAATTATTATTAAAATGTTCAGTGAGGGCTGGGTGCAGTGACACACACCTATAATTCCAGCAGCTCAGAAGGTTGAGGCAGGAGGATCACAAGTTAAAATCCAGCTTCAGTAACTTAGTGAGGCCCTAAGCAAACTCAGTGAGACTCTGGCTCTAAATAAAATAAAAAAGGGCTGTGGATATGGCTCAATGCTTGAGTGCCCTGGGTTCAAACCCCAGTACAAAAAAAAGAAAAAAAAGTCACTGAACTAAAAGAGCTTGGGAATGAATTAAAAGAATAAATACAGAAGATAAAAAACCATTTCAATAAAGAAATAGAAATACTGAGAAGAAAGCAATGAAAGTTCCTGGAAATGAAATACACAACAAATATACAATGAAATATACAGATTCAATGTAATCTCTATCAAAATACCAATGACATTCTTCACAGAATTAGAAAATACAGTTCTTAAATTCATTTGGAAGAGTAAGAGACCAAGAATAGTCAAAGCAAGTCTGAATAACAAAAGTGATGCTGTAGGAAGCATCATAACACCTAATCTCAAATTATACTACAGAGCTATAGTAGCAAAAACAGCATGGTATTGGAATCAGAGTAAAAAAGATCAATATAATAGAAGATACAGAAACAAACCCACATACTCACTGCCATCTGATACTTGACAGAGGTTCCAAAAATATATGCTGGAGAAAAGACAGCCATTTAACAAATGGTGCTAGGAAAGCTGGATATTTATATGTAGAACGATGAAATGAGAACCCTATCTTTCACCCTGCATAAAAGTCAAATCAAAATGGAACAGAGACTTAGGAAATAGAACAGAAACCTTGCATATGCTAGAAGAGAACACAAGGTCAGTACTCCATCACACAGGTGTAGGCATCAACTTCCTCAACAAGACTCCTAATGCTCAAGAAATAAAATGAAGAATCAATAAGTGGGAAGGGAAATCATCAAATTAAAAATCTGCACAGCAAAGAAATGATTAAGAAAGTGAAGAGAATGAGAAAAAATCTTTGCCAGGTACTTCTCTGACAGGATTAATATTCAAAATAAATAAGAACTCAAAACACTCAATGCCAAGAAATAAATATATTATCCAATCCATAAATAGGCAAAAAATTCTAAAGAAATTTCTCAAAACAAGAAATACAAATGGTCACTAAAAATATGAAAAAAAAATCCAATATCTCCAGCAATCAGGGAAATACAAATTAAAACTATACTAAGATTTTATTTCACTCCAGTTAGAAAGGCAATTATCAAAAATATGAATAGTAGTAAATGCTGGTGAGGATATGTGGAAAAGATATACTGATACATTGTTGGTGGGACCGCAAATTAGTACAACCACTTTGGAACGCAGTGTAGAGATTCTTCAAAAAACTAGAACTGGAACCTCCATATGACCCAGCTATCCCACTCCTTGATATTTATCCAAAGGAACAAAAATAAACACATTATGCTTTATAAAGAGAATTTCTTCTTTATGCATATGTAGAAACTACCAATCAAAAATAAAGGAGTAAAGGGAAGATCAGTAAAGTAAAGGAGGGAAACAGTGGGGGTGGGGATTAAAATCAAATTCTTTATATGTATAATTTTGTCAAAAAGAACTCAAATACTATGTATAATTATAATGTTCTAATAAAAAAAGACAAACAACAAAATCTTTTAGCGACTTTTCTAACCATTTCTGTAACACCTTTATTCATTATTGTGTGTGATCACTGAAGTCTCTGTTCCTTTAGACTATGGTCAGCTAGAGTTTTGATGAAGATTTTTTTGACTATCAGGAACCAACGATAAAATTTAAGAAAAAAATAGAATTATCTGGAAACTAAGAGAAACAAAATAAAGAAAACCATTTTTTAATCTTTGTAGATTTGTTCTATACTTGGCACCTTTCAATACTTAAAAAGGCCATTTGTCAATTTGCTTTTGTCTTCATGTTCTACTTATGCTGAGTCTATAGAGTTGGTAGCGTGGAAATCTGAATTACATACATTTGGTACTTCTATAATTATTATTTTTCTTCCTCAGTGTTGGGAATTGAACTCAGGAATACATTTGGCTACATCACCAGCCCTTTTTATTTTGGGACAGGTCCTGATAAGTTGCTAAGTGTCTCATTAAATTGCCAGGCTGGCCTTTAATGTGCGATCCTCCTGTCTCAGCCCCCTGAGTAGCTGAGATTACAGACATGGGCTAATGTACCCAGTTGCAATTGCTTTTTTGATTTTATTCTTCTTTTCTCATGTTCTTCATCTCTTTCTCTAATAGGTCTCCTTTATATTTGAAATCTTCATTTTAAAAAAATTACCTATCATTTGTAAGTTCCTAAGAGATCTCTCTTGTTCTATATACTTTTTTCTTTCTCTGTATTACTTTTTTCTTTATGATTTTCTCTTACTTTTCTAATGATTTTGTTTACAGTTTAAGATGTAACTCTGCTCCTGACTCTTCTCTTCTCTCACAGTCTACTTTCCTGTTGGCTTGTAATTTTATGCCTATTTTCATGTTGTAGCCTTTTTTAAAAAGTCTGAATATCCATCTTTTCTGTTGTGAGTATTTTACAGCCTCAAAGGTTATTTGTATTCATAAATGACTGCTAAGGACAATATTTCATCAGTTTAGAATTAATCCTCAATTTATCAATGCTATAATTTTAATTTCTTTAAGATTTTAATGCAAGTTATAAAACAATTGTAAGTTTAGAAGGAGTCTTTTCATAACATATGTTTGATTTCAAATACAATTAGTTGTAAACTTTAAATTTAATTTGCACATGTAATATTTTAAATTACCTTCTAAATTACTTCAATTGTCTGATTCAAATAAAACCTTTCTGCGTACTTAAATGATTCATAAATCTAATAAAGTAAACTTATGAATATGATTAATCTAAAGTTTTCTGAGTCTGATATTGAATATAAGCTTAATTAGATTGCATGTTTGAATCAAAAAACTAAATCATTCATGGAATAGTATTTAGAAAACTGCCAAACTTTCCTAAAGATTGCAAGTTCGTGAACTATCAAAAAAGTAAGAACAAATGACATCCCAGGAGGCTCATTCCTTTCCCCCTTTCTGCATTTTGGCAAAAATAAATCTCTGTGGGATTAAGGCAGCACAAGAGAAGAGGGTGAGCCTCCCAGAAGTATCACCTTCCACAAAAGAGAGCTTTTCCTCTATCAAAAAGCCCTCATGAGTCCACATCTATTAGATGTTGCCTGTCTCTTCTATCTCCCTTAAGATTATACACAGGGACATAGGAACTGGGTCTCAGCGCTTCTCAAACCATGCTGTGTATTTCTGACAGACCTTGAAAATTTTTCTCTGGGTTGAAAGCTGTAAGAATCATGTTACCAGGATCTGAATGTATCCACCAAAGCTTATACTTTGGAGACTTAATCCCCAGTGTAGCAGTGTTGGGGATATGACATCTAATAAAATGAAATTATGTCTTGAGGACTCAGAATAAATTGGTGTAGCTATTATGAAACTGGCTTTGTTGTCATTCCAGTGGAATGTTCTAGATTTCAGTGCTTTCTTTCTTCTCTTCCATGTGTACTTTCTTGCCTTTCCATTTATTGTGATGAGACGATGTGGCAAGAAGACCCTCACTAGACTTTGGGCTGGGGGATCCCCCTACCTTGGACTTCCCAGCTTCCAAAACTGTACGAAACAAATCTCTGTTCTTTATACACTACCTGATCTTTGCTATAGAGTCCTTTGCCTCTGAACTTCCCTCAATAAACTTTATAAAGGAATTATACAAATTTTTTAAATAAATTATAAAATTCTTTTAATTATAAATATAATTATTTATAATGTATAGTTATAATTATATATTAATTATATAATTCTTTTAAAGAAGTATAAAACTATTATTATTTTATATTTATTTGTTTAGGGCTTCAAAATTCAAAAAGGGATTGATCTTCTAAGTTATCAAACCAACATCCTTGGATTTTTTAGATTTTCATATTTATATTTACCCATTTATTCTGTCTACTTACAGAAGTCAGAGGTTCTCATCCATGTTGATGATTATTAAATTTTTACATTTATTGAGTTATTTAGATATGTAAACTCTTTTCAAAATGATGCAAAAACATCAGAATGCTATAATGCCTTAAAATATAAATTAATTTTCTATTTGACTAGATGAAATCTTATGTTCATATATACCATTTGGTTCATATAAATGTATAGCAGTATGAAATGATATCCAATTGGGTTTTGAATATTTCGTAATAGCTTTGTATGTCTGTTGAAATTTTGTGGTAATTCTACCCATGCAGCTGGAAAATAAAATGATGATTGAGAAAGCCTGGGAAATATGATATCATTTGATCATCCTGGAATTCATTGTAGAAAAATCAAGTACTAAATGGGATATGTACATCTTTGTTTGAGACCATCACATCTTTCCAGGACAGAATTATCCAATATTTCATTTGGAGGTAGGAAAAAATGAGCAATGGGATCAGGGAGGGTAGGTGAGTTGCAGCTTCAGATAGGATACTTTGTGGACTTTCACTTAATGCTCCTATGCTTGGTTCACATGCTACTCTTTTATTGCAATGTGTCTGGTGCATCAATGTGGCAAACCTCTCATGAATAAACAGTATCTTCCATTCTTATATGAGATGAAAAGTTTAAATATAAAAACTAGGAGTAGGAACCCACTCTGTGTAGTAAGATTTTATCCGTTTACCTGTTTTATGCACTATATATCATCCTGGCCTTTGGCACACCTGCCAGTAGCTTTTCCAGGTGATTTTTTCAAGATGTTTTAGTCAGCTTTTTCATAGTTGTGACTAAAGGATCTGACCAGAACAACTACAGAGGAGGAAAAGTTTGAAGGTTCACAGTTTCATAGGTCTTAGTCCATTGAAGTCTGGCTCCATTCCTTGAGGCTCTAGGGGAGGCAGAACATCATGGTTTGAGAGAGTGGCAGAGGGAAGCAGTTCACATCATGGTGATCAGAAAGTAGAGAGAGAGACTTGACTCTTCAGATACAAAATAGATACCCAAGAGCCATGCCCGCAATGACCCACTTCCTCCAGCCACACTCCACCTGCAGTTACCACTCAGTTAATCCCATCATGGATTAATTAACTGATTAGGTTAAGGCTATAACCCAATCATTTCTCCTCCAAACCTTCATGCATTGTCTCACATGTGAGCTTTTGGGGAATACCACATCTAAATCATAACACAAGCTTAGTTTTCTTGTTTTTCCTGAAAGTTCTTTTTTTTTTTTTTTTTGGTACTGGAGATTGAACTCAGGGACACTCGACCACTGAGCCACATCCCCAGCCCTGTTATTTTATGTTTTATGTAGAGACAGGGTCTCACTGAGTTGCTTAGCACCTCGCCATTGCTGAGGCTGGCTTTGAACTCGCGATTCTCCTGTCTCAGCCTCCCTAAGTGCTGGGATTACAGGCTTGTGCCACCGCACCCGGCTTCTCTTGAAAGTTCTAAATATAATTTTAGCATTCATCACTTTTCACTTTTCTCTGCTTTGACATGCCAATCACCACTCAATTACATTCTTTCTCTGTTCTAAAATTTTGTTGAATTCTTGTATCCACTTATGTCTTGTAATACAGTTCTTTTCCTTTGTTGATAAAAGTTCTATTTCTTTGTTATTATCCAAGTGAAATTTCTAGAAGGAGTTGACTTTAAATATGCATGCTCTTCTATTCTTTGGAGATAGAAGAAATGATTTAGATTAAGAAAATAGTGTGACATATACATACATATAATTTTGTATAGACATATACATGTAAATAAAATTATAATTATATTTAATATTTTTTAGAAAATTATACAATTATAACTTATACTGATAAAATTAGAATAATTGTGTCATATTCTAGAATAATATTAAAATGTTTTAATAAAATTTTAATTCTAAAATATTCTAATAAAATATTATCATATTCTAAAATAAACATTTTTGCAAATCTCAGCAAAGGAAATAAAAATGGCTTGTTTTAACATCAGAAAATGATGAAGGAAAGATCAGGGTAATCTAACAAATAGAACATGAATTACAATTTGTTCCAATGTCAATATAAGTATGGTTTTATTCAATATTTCTAGAAAATATAACAGCAGAAAGATATTTGAATATGGGGATAAAAGATAAACTTTTCTTTTGAAAACTTGAATAGCAGCTCACTTTATGATTTTTTTAGAAAATAAGGTATAACATATCTTTAGACATTTTGATTTCCCTGGGTCATACTTTGATTATCTTAAATTGACTTTTTTGTAACAGCAGTAAGCTATTTAAAGTGGGATTGACCCCAAAATTAAACAAAATGTTTGTTTTCTCCTATGTTGCACATGTTTATTGTTAATCAGTAGACCAATAAACATATTTATTATACTCAACCAGGTCTTTAGATTCAGAAATCTCACATCCTTATTCATTCACAAAATAAACAGAAATAATATTAATATCTTATATAGTGTTTGAAAGCATGGGACTTGAGCAACGGCTTTTGCAAGGTTTCTACAAAAGGGTAGACAATCTTTGCACATCATGGACATCATTTAAAAGATTTTGTATGCTTTTGGACTGGGCTAAGCCCCTGGAGAGCATAGTCTACAATTATATTGTGCATTATTGTTCTGACACTTAACATGAAATATATCAGGCACATGATCTGTACCTATTAAAATTTTGTACAAGTAGTGAAAAGCCTCCTTGTCATTGGGGAAATCCCAATCAGTCACAAAATGCTTAAGGTAGTGATGCCTTCTAAGGAGAAGGATATAATTTAAGAAACTATGGGAAATAACATTAAATTGTTTTGTATCATCTTTAATGGGAAGGAGGCAGTATAAGGATATTCAAAATGGTGGAAATATCAGAAGACAAAATTAGTTGGTAGAAATATGTAAATATTTTTAGAACACTTCAAAGCATTATGACTTTGGCAATATGGAGAGAAGTTTATAAAATTTAAAATAATAGGTTTATTATAGCAAACACTTCTGTATTAATAGTAATTAACCATCTGCAATTTTCACATCAGAGGCAGAAACTCATGATAATTCTCCATTCACTGAGGCATGCAAAAGCTATTATTTACTCATTAGGACATTAGTTTAGTATTGTTCCTTTAATTACCAAATTCCAAGATATAAATTAGCAGAAACTCTCTTTAAAACTATAAAATATATAGTTGCTTTTGGATTGATTATTTGAAGATTTCATTTTCTAGAGATAATTAAATATTTGGAGATCCCAGACCATTCAAGTTTTCCTGCTAGGAGAAAATAGATTTACTACAAATGATGGGTGACATCACACACTCAAGAAGACAATAAAAAAATATTTTTTTCATATCTGAGGTGTCTGGCACAGATCTTTCTGAAAGGCAGAAAGCATGTGAAATCTCAAACTCCAGGAAAAGTGCTAAATGCTGTAATTCAACCTGTCATAACTGTATTGCTGTTTAAAGATATTGCCTGAAAAGAACATTTAGAAAACTCTTGGGTAGGTGAATCAAAATGCTTCACTTTTCTCCGTGGGCAATCAAAATGAGGCAATTTCAATCTTAAGTATAGCACTGTGCATATGGCAATGGAGCTATGAGAGCTGAATGTTTCTGATTTTCATGATCTTCACTTCTTCCCTTGGAAAATTTGCTTTTCTTTATGATAAAGAATACAGGGCTCACTGGGTGAGCACATGCCTGTACCTTGGGAGGCTGCGACAGGAGAATCTAAAGTTCAAAGCCAGCCTCAGCAAAAAGCAAGGCATTAAGCAATTCAATGATACCCTGTCTCTAAATAAAAAATACAAAATAGGGCTGGGGATGTGGCCCAGTGGTCAAGTGCCTCTGAGTTCAATCTTCAGTACCAAAAAAAAAAAGAATAAAGGGCAGGCAGAATATGTTTAAAAACTCTCATTTAATTATAAAAATCATATGTATTTTCACACAAAACCAACTATAAGTTTTCAGGACCCAGTGCAAAATAAAAATATGAGACCCGTTATTCAAAAGTTATGAAGAATTTCAAGGTGGCATTAATACAAGTGCATGGCTTCTTTAATTTGGGGCACAAGTTACATAAGTGATTATGTAATTTAATATTCTAGATTTCTAGATGAGAAAAATCCAGAGAACTTAACTGGCTTGTTGGTGATCACAGGCAATATAAAGATATGGAATTTCCTAGGTTCCTGCTTTCAAAATAAATTTTCTGGTGCTTTTCCTTAAAATGTATGTAATAATCTCCAATAAACTAAATAAATGTCATAAGCAGAGAAAGAGTAGGAAAGATATCAATGTAGTGTGAAAGGTTTCTGGTAATAAATGAAATATATAGTAGTAATTATTCACATAATGAATAGTGGTGAGGGTTGCACAACATCAGAAATATATTTAATGCCATTGAATTGCACCTTCAAAATTGTTAAAAGGGTAAGTTTCATGTTATCTGTATTTTATCACAGTAAAAAAAAATAAATGTCAGAGATCTCCCTATTTATATAAATAAAATCAACTTTCCAGACCATTTAACATTCTTATCTAGTCTTACAAGATTTAGTTTCCCCACATCTATTTTTTGTGTTCATAACAAAAATACCATGCTTTCCTGGAGTTATATCCTCAATTTTCCTCTCAAACCATTTTCTTGATCAGTTTTCAGGCTGAAATAGTCTCCATTCTTATACATGCTTTACATATCCAACACAGAATCCCAAATTTGCCCCTCATCACAAATAGGCACACTCTCATATCCAGATTGTGAAATTAATTTATCCTTCCAAGTCCAACTAAAAGGTCATTTCTAAGAAGTATTCCTTATGCTCAATAATAATTATCAAGTATTTCATTTTCATGATCACAGTTTAATTGTCTCTTATGGTGGGTATCATATTCCTCAGTGAATTGCAACTAATTGTATACAAACCTGTCTCATTCAGCTGTCTTGAGGTCAGAAAACTCAGCAAATATTTAAATGCTATTTGCCTTTGACTCACCATAATAAATAGGGTTTTTAAAAGCATTATGACCTTGCTTTGCCTTCTAAGCTTGGAAATGTAAAACTCTTAAGGGTTATACTCCACATTAATAAATAATTTATTTCACACAAATTATTTATTTCTTTAATATCTGAAAACAAAAAAAAATGCATTTGCTTTTCCAAGTTACAGAATATGTGAAAACAAAGCATTAAGTCTTTTCTTAATATTCATAACTATGTACTATGAATTCTAAACTTCCTTACGGGTGTTAGGTTTTCTAGCAGAATACTTGTTATTTAATGCTAGAGTCAGACTTAATATTTTTTAATTCATTTCCCAACTTAGCACTAGTACTTTTAACTTCATATATGAATTTGAGTACAAAATTCAGAGAAGCAATGTTCCCATGCATCCATTTCGCAAACAGATGTTACTTTACATTTACAATCCCAGTACACAAATGAGCATTACATTCCTGTAACATTCCACCTTGGTGTTTTCTCTTAATTCTTTCAGAAAATTGGCTATGTTCTATTAAACCTCAAGAAAAATTTATAGCACCCACTGAGCTAATTCCTTCATAATAAAATGTCCCCTCAATTACATTCCAATTGAGGTCTATTTCACTCAGACCATAAATATTAGGCCTGAAAGACCAAATGAAAATAGTTCTCCTATTAAAAAGACAGAATACTGATTGATAAAACAAGAAAACTTGAAATCAAGGCCACTTTTTCCTTCATGGAAAATATTCTTCAAGAATTTAGTTACCCTGTTCTAAATGATTTACATAATTTCAGTAAGTAATGACTAAGAATTAATTGACTTTCATGAAGTCCTTTAAAAGTGTTTACTTAACAGAGAGCACTTCCAAACTAATGTAGTACAGGCATTGTTTTAGTCAGCTCTTTGGTTTTGAGACCAAAATACCCAACAAGAACAATTTAGAGAAGGCAAAGTTTATCTGAGGCATATAGTTGCAGAGGTCTCAGTCCATAGATGGCTGACTCTTTTGCTCTGGGCCCAAGATGAGGCAATACACCAGCACAGAAAAGCTGCTCAGCTCACTGCAGGATCAGAAAGTCAAAGAAGGGGCTGCAGGGAAAATTCACCCTTCCTAGGCACACCCCTTAGTGACCCACCTCCTCCAGTCATGCCCCACCTGCCTACAGTTACCATCCAGTCCATTAAAACTAGGATGAACTGATTTGGTTACAGCTTCCAAAGTTTAATAATTTTATCTCTGAATATTCCTGCAGAAACAAAGGAGCTTTGGGGAATCATCCAATACAAAAAACATAACAGACATAACAGGCAATATGTAACTTGGTTTTAAGTTATATTATTCTTTATTATTAAAATATTTTTGATGACTATGTTTCTGGAAATGAAACATTTGCTTTGGAGTACCAAAGTATGACACAGATTCTAATATAATATTTTAAAAACCATATAATATGAAATGCAGTCATTTATTTATTCAGAAAATGCTACAAGAAGGAATATTTGGTCCATTTAATCTAAGATTCCAGATAGTAAAATAATTAGAATTGGAAATTCTTTTTGTATGTATGTTTATAATATCACATTTAACTTTATTTATGTTATACTTATTGTAAGTATAAATGCATTTATTTTGCTATAAGAATAAAATTGTATCCAAAATTATCAAATGGAACAAAATCAATACAAAATATTCCATATATACAAAATAATCAGTTCTTATATTAAAACATTTTATCTCTTTTGTATATATATCAAGATTTCTAATTACTGAGAAAAGCATGTCAAAGATCCCCTACCATGGTTGGAAAATTATTGAAATTTTTTTTTCATGTCATGTATTAAAATTCATGGCTAGTGTATCTTCATTGTGATTAAATGGAGTGTTAGTTAAAATCATAATATATCTCAATTCTGTGGGATAGTAACTAAAAGTCTGGCTACTGGATAGTTATTTGGAAAAACATTTTAATCCACACATTTATACCAAAATAATTTATATATGGGTATAAAAAATGTAAAAATAACAATAAAAGTGTATAATTTGTAAGACAGTTATGGACAAATTGCTATAACATGGAAGTGGATAAGATATTTCTAACTACTCCTCCAAGTGCAAAAGCTACTAACATAAAAAAATTGATACAGATGGTTAAAATCCAAACTTACTACCTTGCCAAAATCTTTATGTATTAATGTATCAAAAGATATATGACTAATTTTGAAATAACATTTGTGATTTATAACAGAGACAAAATGCTAATTACCTTGATTTAAAAAGAGCTAGATGTCCAGAAGAAAGATTAGTCCAATACAAAAATATACAATTGACATTTATGGAATTCCATTGAAATAAATACAGTTAGAATTAAACATACAAAAAGTTATTCAATCTTATTCATAATACAAGAACTACAAATTAAAAGCATTAAATAAGATCTCTCACTTGTTCAAATGCCAAAAAATCCAAACATAAAGTAAAGATGGTTGATAAAATATATATATAAATATATATATATATACTGTTCATTGAAAGTGCATATAAAGGTGTTTAATATGAAGAATTTAATCTGCTTATAATTTTGTGCAAAGTTAGAAAAAATTATGATTGTAACAATTTTTTCTATTTGCCTCAACAAATGTTTTCAGTGAACAGTGTGTACAGCTTCTGAAAATTTGTTTTTTTCTGTTATGTTTGATAACATGTATTAAAATGCAAGTTTTGAGAAAAAAGAAAAAAAAACTTCTTAAATAAAAAAGAATTCTCTAAAATAGATTAATTTATCCATGCATCAAATTAAAAACTAAACAAGAGAAAGTATTCCTTATAAATGAGGCATACTTTAATTTTGTTTATCTTTAGTAATATATTTTTTAAGGACAAAAAGAAAAGACTTCAAAAAGTTTTAAATGTCATTGTGTATTTTGAATTTTTAGCTTGTCAGCATGTAGGAATTAATACATTTTGGGCATTGTAGGAGAAAGTAAGTTAATCCTGTCTATGTGTTTAGTAAAAGAAAAAACTAAAATTACAAAACAAATTACTTATATTGTATGATAAAATTGAACAGAAAATATTTTTAAAAATTATGTTTTCTAAATATAATATTTTTTTGCTCTAAACATTGAAGTGCATAGAAACTGCATTCTCTTGCAAATATTACCTCCAAAACCATATTTCAGGCTTCAAAACCACTTACAGATAAAAAATAACTATGCTTTGGTAAAGAAAAGAGTAAGAATTTATGATATCTTCTTGTAATAGAAAATTAAGAAAGTTTTAGAAATCAATGTGTCCTTGACAAAAGGATCCAGGATCTGACATGAACAGAGGACCCCCCTGTGGGAAAACCTGTGACAATTTGAGCATCACAAAATTAATGATTGTAGCAAATTGAAACACATGAAATGTATGAAAATGCAGAAGTTCTAAATGATATTCCAAAAAGAGAAAGCCAAAAACTATCCTTCTCACCACCTGAAATGTTTTATAACCAAAATCTTACTCTCAGAGTCTGTAATAATAAGGGAGAAACAGCATAATCTGTCTTTCCTATAGAAGGTTTTTTTCATGATAACCAAATATTCTGAGCTATTTAGGAAAAAAATAGACTTGAGAAGAAAAATTGCTAGCTAATGAATGTGCAAGAAACAATAAAGTTCAAAAATTAATATGTAAACTTAATAAAACAATTCACTTATGTAACGTTTTTAAATTGAAATTAAAAGCATTAGGTTGGTAGTGATGTTTATGTGAGAACAAGATAATGACAAAGAAAAGATCATGCTGGCCCCACCTGGAATCACTGGTTAGTTGATCCTTTGTGGTAGGATGACCAAGCAAGATGAACCTCCTGATACCAACTACACAATGTAAACTGCACATCACTAATTATCAAGTACCTACTAAGCAATATTGTAGTGGTGACAACACAGCTGTGATTGAGACAAGTCCTCTCATATATATAAGGGTAGAATATTTATATTTCATTAAAGTTATTATTGGCCTAAAATTGATTTGTTACAAATAAGAAATATTTTATGTAAACCCCCTTGTGACCACAAAATAAAAACCTAAAGAATATAAACAAAAGAAAACAAAAAATATCAAGTTATGTTATTCCAAACAATGAAAGCCAATGAAAAAGAGTGAAAGGAAAAAAGGAATGAAAGACCTAGAAGAAAATAGTAGAATAGTAATAGCAAATCCTTCCCTATCAGTAATGACTTCAAGTATCAATAGATATAACTTCTAATCCAAAGATAAGTGACCACTCAGAGACAAAGACATACACACACACACACACACACAATCCAACTATATGCTGTCTACAAGAGACTCATTTTAGATAAAAGGATGCACATAGGCTGAAAGTTAAAATGGAAAAAATATTCTGTGCAAATGGCAACCAAAAGATAATAGCAAAGGCCACATTTGTATCAATGTAAGTGATTTTATGCCAAAAACTGTCAAAATAAACAGAAAAGGACTATATAATGATAAAGCAGTCAATGCCTCAGGAAGACAACATAAATTTAGAGGTAGCATAGACAGTACAAATATATGAAACAAACACTGATAGAATAAAAGAGAGAAATGAACAGCAACTCAGTAACATAGGAGACTTGAATATCTCACTTTCAAAAAAAGAGAGAATATCTAGACAGATCAATAAAGAAACAACGAATTGAACATCACAGGCCAAGTGAACCTAACAGACATATACAAAACACTCCATCTAGCAGACAGAATATGCATTCTTCTTAAGCATACGTGGATAGATGATAGAGCAAATCTGAAGTCACAAAACAAGTCCTAGCCCAATTTAAGAATATCAAAATCACATAAAGTATTTTTTTCTGACCAGAATTTTTTATATAAAATACACACACACATACATGTAAGCTAGGAATTAGTGACAGAAAGGAAACTAGATTACACAATGCATATACATATTGAAACATCACGTGGTACTCCATTAATATGTACAATATTTATGTTTTTATGTATGTTACATAAATAAGAAAACTGGAATATCTATAATGTAAATTGCACAGCAGACTTCTGAACAATGAGTCAAGAAGAAATCATAATGGATATCAGAAAATACCTTGAGACAAACAAAAATGAAGATGTAATGCACCAAAACTTTGGGATACAAAAAAGATAGCATAAAAGGGGGAATTTATGGCAGTCATTGAAAAAGAAAGAAAGATTTGAAATAAAGAATAACTTTAGGGTCTAGGGTTGTGGCTCAGTGGCAGAGCGCTTGCCTCACACATGTGAGGCACTGGATTCGATTCTCAGCACCACATAAAAATAAATAAAACAAAGATGTGTCCATCTATAACTAAAAAAAAAAAATTAAAAAAAGAAAAAAAGAATAACTTTATATCTCAAGGATCCATAAAAATAAAAATAAAAAAAACGAGTGTAAGTTAGCAGGAAGAAAGGAACAATAAAATATTAGAGCACAAGCAAATGAAATAGAATATGACCTGGGTGTGGTGGTACACACCTGTAATCTCAGCCACTCAGGAGGCTGAGGCAGAGGAATCCCAAGTTAGAGGCCAGCCTAGGGAATTTAAGGAGCCCCTGATGAAACTGTAAATACATGTATGTGTGCTTGCACATAGATACACATGTGAGCACACTAGCAATAATGCAGTTTCAAAGCCATGTGCAAACAGAATAAATAGAAAATGGATAACTCGGTTTTTCTTTTTTTTTTTTTTAATTTTTATTTTTATTTATTTTTCTCAAAAGTTGCATTTAAATACATGTTATCAAACATAACAGAAAAAAAACAAATTTTCAGAAGCTGTACACACTATTCACTGAAAATATTTGTTGAGGCAAATAGGAAAAAAAAATTATTACAATCATAATTTTTCTAACTTTGCACAAAATTATAAGCAGATTACATTC